>VXBZ01006792.1:245903-297860 GCA_013399135.1 Heliornis fulica
ATCATCACCTCCTTCCACCTGCTGGCCACGTTCCTCTTAATGCCCCCCAGGATCCCATTGGCCTTCTTGGACACCAGGGCACAATGCTGGCTTATGGCCACCTGTCATCCACCAGGATCCCCAGGTCTTTCTCCACAGAGCTCCTCTCCAGCAGGTCACTCCCAGCCTGTACTGATAGCTGTGGTTATGCCTTTCCAGGTGAAAGAAAGTGGAGGTAATAAAATGATTCTTCCATTCTTTTGACCTCCATCAAGATTTCCTGTATCCACACATAGCTTTCCTTACTCAATGGCATCAACAAGATTCCTCTGAAAGAACAGTACATTGTAGTTTCCTTAATGAAAACTCCAAACACATGTTCCCGTGGATACTGCAGTTGAACATACTCTGTCGAAGCTACATATCCATCACAAAGTGTTAGAAATGAATTGTTTGTCTGATTCAGTTGCAGGGCAGCTCCTTGTGTTTCCTCATACAGCTGAGGCATTCAGCTTACGTCAAAACAAGCCAGACTCTTTCTAGACATGTCAGCTTTTGGGAAGGAAGGAGATTGTGGGTAGCTATACTACTGTTCCTTTCCATTCAAACGTGATGTGTTTTACCAGTTCTGATAATCTTTAGACATGCTTCCAGTATATTTTTTTAAAGAATGCAGACCTTCAAAGCAGCAACTTGTGTTCTCCTATGTGTGCCACTGAGGTATTCGTTGCATTGAGTTTGGTAAGTTTTGAAAAGTTGAAGATAAAGTTATTCCAGGCCTCCACTACATAGAGAATTCTATGGCATAGTCCCCAACCCAAGGCCACCTGAAAGATAAACACAGGGTGATTACAGTTATTTGTCTGAATGGGACTGAAATATTTTCAGAAATAAAGCAATACATCATGTCTACTTTCTTTTGTATTATATGCATTGAACTGTGTCTCCTTATTCTTTTGCTCACTATTGTAATCTCTCCAAGAGGTTTGTTCTCTGAAAAACTATGCTGAGGAGTCAGCTGCTTTTTGAGACGCGCTTGTCTGTATATCCACTCCCTCAGTTGAGGTTCTGCCTTTCAGGCAGGCTGCTCCAAGAAAATGTGTCAGTAATGCCTTTGTTTAAGTGCATGTCTGCTCTTCCATGTTTCAGAACACCTCAGAAGGAAGGCTGGCTTGTTTCATTGACTAGAGCTGTTAGCCATGGCACATAGGTTTGTCGGTGGCATGGATAAATTCTGTTCTGTTAGGGGGCATGCAAACTAGTAGATAGCTGTTACTAAAGTAATTTTGCTCGTATCAGGGAGAGGACAGGAGAAGGATCTCAAACTCCCAGGGCTGTGTGCCTCTTCTTAGAGAATGACTTTAAAGTGGACAAGGTTGAGCGTGAAGTAAAATAGCCTTCCAGCATCACTACCCACTTTGGAAGATCTTGGCCAAAAGCATCCACCTGCCATTGCATTTTGATGGTAGTAGGATGTGCTTTCTCCATTTAGTCCTGCTGTCTCATGCTGTCCTCATTCTGAAGGACTTTCATCCATGATCATTAAAGTTGATATTATTTGGAAAAACACTCTTTAGTTCTGTATTTAAAAAAAATCAAAATAACCACAGACACACACCCTTTTTTCAAAGCCATGTTCTTCATTGCATTTTTTTTTAATTTATTATTTTCATTTCTGTGACCTGCAGGTGATGCTATCCACAACCACAGTGCTCTGTTCCTTGAGAACAGCTCTTTGAACATACCTTTCTCTCAGGAGAGTCCTGGATCTCCAAATGCATCTGATCAACCACAAGGAAAAACAAGAAAGTTGAGCTTGGCCAGCACAAACAGTGAAAACTCAGGGTCAACAGAAAGCTTGCCATCAGCATACCTCACCAACAGTGAGTGAAGCCTGGTGCCATGTACTGTCTGATATGGCAACAACCCTTCCCTCCACATCCTTTTTGTGGAAAAGTTTATTATGAAGAGAATTATCTGCTTGAAAACTTGAATGAATGCTGTTAATGCAATTCTAGTAACACAATTTAGCCTCCTCTTCTGTTTGTAATTAAGCAGATAAAGTAATAGAACTGAAATGACAGATTTACATTAGGCGCCATTCATAAATAATAGCCATTAAGGGTTTCATACTGACGGGTTTAGAAGCATGTTTCAGGCATGAACAGATAACAGATAATATTTGTTACCCATAAGTAAAAGTGCTATAAATCATGATATTGTCCTGTTACGGACTGTAGCCATATATCACTATTCTGTTTACTATTTGGGAAGCATTTTCAGTTCTTGCTTTAACATGATAATAAAAGTGCTAGACTTTCACTGTGTATTTTCCAGGGACCAGGAAGCTATGGGAATCACACTGAGATGATTTCTGCTTCCCAAAACTTGGACCCAATAGAACTGCTAGATTGCAGACATTTAAGTGATTATGCAAACAGTGAAAACAGTATTTTCATGTTTGATCGATACCTTTAACAGACTGAATGTCAAGATTAAAAAAACCAGAAGACTTAACTGAATTACCTAGCTTAAACTTAAAGACAGCAAGAGATTTATTAGGAAGATACCTTATAGAAATGTGATACTATTTTGTTTGGGTTTTTTGTAGTTACTACAAGGTGGTGGGGAACAAAACGAATAGATTATGCCTTGTATTGTCCAGATGTGTTGACAGCCTTTCCAACTGTGGCCCTGCCGCATCTCTTCCATGCCAGCTACTGGGAATCAACAGACGTTGTGGCCTTCATTTTAAGACAGGTCATTGATATATTGATATCTCTCTTCTTTTTTTTTTTCCTTCTCTCTGCAGCAGATAACTTTGTGATTGTTAATTGCATCTTCCAAGGGTAATCACTCGTGTAATCTTTAGTTCAGTTAGCTGGCTAACTGTGGTTGAATCACAGAAAACTGGATGTAGGAATGACAGAGATGGATGTATTGGAGAGATGAAGGGGGACAATGAGCCCACCATTAGTTTTGCTAGCTGTTATTTTTACTGCTGACTGTGTGACTGGGAGCAGTGCACTGTCACACATACCTTAACTCACTCATCCTGTGCCCCAGATCAGCATAACCCTGTGTCAGGCATTAATTTGCTCCTGCTTTCAAAGGAGTAGGTTCTGTCCAACCTTACTTAATTACGTATCTCCCTGCTAAACATCAAATTATTAGCATGCATTTGATAATAAACCGGCAGTTTTAAAGTACTGCTCCCTTAAGAAAATCAGATGTCTTCTGTAACCAGAGTATTTCAAGGGATTGTGTGCACTATCTCCTCAGAATTTATTTCTGAATTATATGATGGGTCTCTTGTTCCTACTATGTCAGTAATTAGGCATCAGCTCACAGTGACTTAGGGATAATGCAGTGCTCTGACCTCTAGTGGAGAGGATGAAAACTCTCACCTGAGGTAAAAAAATAAATAGAGTGATGTTCAAATGTCACCTGCAGGATAAGAGGCGCTCCAGGAATCCGAAGTGGCCCTCACTCAAAAGCCAGTCACCAGTTGGATTAATTTGGGTTAACCCAAGAATCAGTGTGGATTTTACATCCAGCAAAGGATGAAACATGTGCTACCAGGCAAACAGTAGAGAGAATAAGGCATAAATCCTTTACAATGACTTTCCCCCCACACACACCCTCCTCCCCATTAAATCAGTTTGGCAGATGTGAGTGTGCCTGCTCTCTCTAGCTGGCCTCTGGATATTATCTCCTTCCACCTCCTGCCACTGGTGTTGGTGTCAAAGATGTTAGTTCTCTGGAGGGTCACCCTAGGAATGGAACCTCAGTGGCTGAGTTCCCTCTGCTCCAGAACTGCTGCTGTGCAATTGTACTGAGCCCCCACCTTTACATGGCAGTCTGCGAGTGGGGTGTGGGGCAGACAGTATGGTTAGTAACCAGACTAGATTTGCAGAGTTTTTGATTGCTGCTTTTAATTCATAAAATTGTAAAAGTCCTTCAACTTCTTGCTGTCCTTTCAGAGCATCCTTTAGTCTAACGTTAATCAATTTTAAAATATAATTTCTACAATTCAGTGATTCTGTGATTCTGTAATTCTATGTTTATAACCAGCATCACTGTAATGAAGGCAAAGCAAAATTTGCTCAAGAGTTTTTTTCATGAATGAGAACAGTCTCCAGAACTGGAATCTTTATTGATACACATCCTGAAGTAAAGAAGTTTCTACTGGAAGTGACAGGATGCAAATCCCTATTCTTTCTCTTCAGGGGCCCTAGATAATTGTACATAGATGATTCTCCTCTCCTTTGCAGCTCTCTTACAGCTCTTGTCATGTCACCTCTTTGAGGACATTTTTTGCCTTGAATCCATTTTTCCTTTCAAATGTCATCCTGAGCCCAGTTGTCTGGTAGCAGTCATTAGTTATTTATGCTACTTGTTATCTCTGTGCATTCATATCAAGCTGTATTGTTATGTGCATTACAGTTTTTAGAATATAATACACTCTTCAAGCATTTGGAGTGTCCCTGTAAAGTAAAATGTGAGCTTACAGCACTGCAAAAAGGACTGGTTAGTTGCAGCATAATCTGGACATTCTGCCTGTGCTGGGAGTTAAGGGTAAGGCTAGTAGCCCCTTAAAAACCCTGAGGGCACTTAATTTCCTGAGGGCACGTATATTTCCTGTATTTTTACCACTTTGTTAAAAAAAAAAACACTCTGACCTCAGCATTACCATGATTTGTTGTAAGCCAATTACTTAAGGCTGAATGCAGCAGTTTACTCAAGGGACTTCATATAAGACATCTTTCAGAACTATTCTGGTCTGGTCTTCAGGGAGTGCACCCAGGGTGGAAAATATCATCACAGAAAAACAGCTGTTCAGCTTAAGTGATCTTCTCCTACCTTGTGAAAGAGACTTAAGTTATTTTTCATTCAAAATGAAGTAGCCTCACACTATCCATGATCCCAGGGTGCAACTGCCAGATTTCATTAAGACAGGGTTCATGGTTTCAGTTGTAAGAGGACATAACCCATGGATTCTGAAATCTGTGGGTTGTGTCCTGAAATCTGAGTTGGACATTAAAGTTTCTTGGTAAGCATGTGATGCTTAGGTTGTAAGAACACATAGCTTATATGACATACTGGGGTTCCACACCTTCAAAGATACAGTCCTCTTCAGATGTCCTCTCCACATGCCAGATCCTGAGCCTGTCACCTACTGCAATGCAGAGTAACATCCAGAAGGTGGTAAGAACCATTCTGTCTGGGTATATGTAAAGAACATCCATACAGAGGGATCCAGGAATCTGATCTCTGCCCCATAAGGAACGTTGATGAATGCTGCTTTACTGACTTAACAGACCATGAGCAGACGATGCGACTGTCGCTTGATATCATCCTAATGTTTCCACCATTTTCTCTGGTACAGTGTGCAACCTGTTCTGAATGCAGAAGCTGTTCAGTAAGTACTTGAAGTTAACTGTTGGCCAACAGAGTGAAAGCCATTTATTTGTCTATACAATTAATGTGAACAGGTGGCTGTGCCTCTTTCTGCTTTTATTGTACTTTTGTCTCTGTAGTGTCATTCAGCTGGGACATCAGTGTGCTTTTCCCTTTCTTTGTCAAGTATCAGGACTCCTCAGTTCACACACTTTATTAAAACATTACTATAATTTCAGTTGATGAGGTATGAAAATGTAAATTTCAAGGAAAATGACAACCTGGATCCAGCAGCATTAAGTCCATCCAATCCACGAGAAAAATGGCTACGCAAAAGGACACATGTCAAATTGAGAGTAAGTATTAATCTGAATATATATATATATATATATATATAACAATATTAATGAAGATCTGAAAACTGTATTGTAATCCAGAGGCAAACTAATTTAGTGAATAGGAACCATTATTTTTGGTTTATGACATGTTGGGAAAAAATATTTCTTTAGATAACAGAGGGGCCTTAAGTTTCAGTTAAACAGAGGTCATCCTTGTGTTTTCTATATGCTACATTAATTCATAACTAAAGAAAAAAAATTTCTTTGTTCTTCAGACACCATTTCATTTAGAAATGACAGTTAAGATGCATGTGCCTTACACATAATCTTTTGAATGTATGGCATTCTTGAAAGATAGTTGGCATTCCCTTAAATGTTCTCTTACTGGGTCATCTTGAGTGTTTCCACTAGGTCTGTTCAGGAACCCACCATTACTGGAAACCTAGCTCCAGGTGAAATGCAAACTCAGTTTTTCTAGGTGCTATAAGGTGTACTGTGCTGTGTCTCAGACACAGTGTCCAAGACTGTTTCTGTGCCATTGTTCATAATAACATAATAGAGACAGAAGCCTCATTAGAAAAGCAAACTCTATCCTTCCCACCTTCTGCTCTTATTTCAGAATGTGACTGCTAATCACCGAGCTAATGATGTCATTGCAGCAGAAGATGGTCCTCAGGTACTAGTTGGGCGCTTTATGTATGGACCACTGGACATGGTAGCTTTAACAGGTGAAAAGGTAAAATCTGACTAATCAGTTTTCTTATTTTCTGAACCAGCTTTTACTAAGAACAGTGTTGAATGTGTAGAATATGTGTATAGTACCAGAGAATGTTGTAGTCCATTTACAGTCGCTAGCCCCTAGCACTTCAGCAAACATGCTGTAAGTGGGCTTTTCTGAGAGCTGACTTTTTTTTCTAGCTCTCATCCTTCTTATATAATGCTGATCATCTCTGGTATAATGATGTGTGTGCTGGGCAGTGATTTCTGAACCTGCTGTCCAATCTTACCCCCTACTGGAGACAGTAGTTTTTCGAGCAAGGAGGAAAAGGCATTTCTAGTGGTTGGCAGATCACTAAAAGAAAAATGTATATCCACCTATCCAGGTAATACAACTAGATAAAGGAGTAGGGATTTTAGAGTCTAGGTGGCTGCTGCTTCTGTTGTACATGGAAGAGTAAAGATTAGCTTTAGAATTCAGGTTGTAATGTGACATGCTTACAGCTGTCACTCCTAAAGCTACCTGCAGTAGCCAAGCTTATGGGTAGCCAAGCTGAACATTAAGGGAACACGTTTATTCATGGTCACTGGGACTGTAAGAGTTTTTGTGGAAGCGAACAGAGCAGTGCTGCTGAGCTGAGGGTAGAACTGAGGCATAGAGGCTTCACTTGGCCTGTTTTGTGATGCCCATTGTGCTACGATGCAGCACTAGTCCCACGCCTCTAAGGATCGGCCTGCTGATGCCGTGCCTTCTCGGGGGTGTATTTGCTAGTGCATGTGGCAGGGATGGATGTTTCTGAAGCCACAACTCTGGTGACCGTGCTTCTGTCACAGCTGAGCTTTGTTAGTTGGCTCCACAAGCTGCCTCTCAGATTTTGCCACAGAATTCAGCATGCCTTTGTTGATATGCATTGAACTGTCGATACAAGTTAGGGTTATATTTTTAAGGCTGTTGCTACTTCAATCTTCTCCCGCATGGTTTGTACAAAAAACTTAAAGCAGCCCCATTGTTTGAGTTTACATACAGGACAGGATCACAGACTTTGATTTTGAAAATTTTAACCACAGCTTTCTATTACCTTTTATAAATGTCTTCGTTCTGATCACATTTTATTAATTGGTAAGGTTCTTCCAGCAGATTGATAAATAGGGCTCCAAAGGGCTTCATAGTGGTCCTGTGGAGAACACCTAAAATCGTATGGTTCCAAGACTTAATAATCTCCTGTTATTCCATTTCTCAAATTCAAGTTCAGAACATCCGTTAGGTGTACCCGAGCGTATTGGACTGCACTGAAGGTCTTTGATTAGATCTACAGTCAGGAAGACTGCAGATCAAAGCTCTGTGTGTAATGAATCTCCTGGTGTGCTTTATTTGTGTCTGTATCCTGGCGATGCCTCACATCAAGTGTTGGACACTTTTCTGACTGGTACAGTGCAAAAATTAAAGAGACTGTTTTTACCACCAGACCATTGAATCCTTCAAAGGAAAGGCAGTCTTTCTGCCACCTTCCCCAGTAGGAATTAGAGCAGAGGAAGGAATTATGTCCCTTAGCTGTGTGGCCTACAGAATTGAGCAGGCCTTCAAGCGTTAGTCTGCATAAGACAAGTGAGCCTGATCTGTTCTGCTCATCACAGTGCTGTCCTCAGCAGGCAGGAAATGCTCCTTCTGCCTCATCTGCTTTGGGTGGCTCCTCTTGAGGCACAACAGAGTCGTGGTAATGGTGATGAGGCCATCTGGTCAAGACTAGAAGACAGGAACTTGAGCTTCTCTGAGAGTCTCCTCCACTCCTATTCTCTAATGCTCCCATGAGAATGGCCACCTAGGTAATAGTGTCATGCTGTCACTCTAGACTGTTCTGTTGGTTTTGCAGGTTGATATCTTCATAATGACTGAGCCATCCTCGGGTAGGTGGGTGTACTTTGACACAGAGATATCCAACAGCAGTGGCCGGATATCCTACAACATACCCAAACAGAAGAGGCTGAGAGTTGGTGTGTATCCCATCAAAATGGTGGTCAGGTAATAGCCTCTAAGATGGAACTAGAGCTGTGATGGTTTGTTATTGAAGTGGATGCAGAGGGAGATTTTGGTCAGTTAGTTATCTTTTCTTGCCTTGCTGCTGTGTTGTCATCTTAGATTTGAAGCAGTGATCATCAGTTTACTGGCCAATTTGGAGGTGGCCATGCCAGTGGGCCTTTGGTTTTTATTGCGTTCAGTTCTGGGCCCCTCAGTTCCAGAAGGACAGGCAACTCCTCGAGAGAGCCCAGCGCAGGGCAGCTCAGGTGATTAAGAGAGTGGAACATCTTCCTCCTGAGGGAGCTGGGTCTCTTCAGTTTGGAGAAGCGGAGACTGAGGGGTGACCTCACTAATGTCTATAAATATGTAAAGGGTGAGTGTCAGGAGGATGGAGCCAGGCTCCATCCTCCTGATGGCCAGTGACAGGACAAGGGGAAATGTTTCCAAACTGGAACATAGAAAGTTCTATCTTAATATAAGGAGGAACTTTTTCCCTGTGAGGGTGACAGATCACTGGGACAGGCTGCCCAGAGAGGTTGTGGAGTCTCCTTCTTTGGAGAAATTCCAGACCAATCTGGATGTGTTCCTGTGTGATCTCCTCTAGATGATCCTGCTTAGGCAGGGGGTTGGACTGAGTGATCTTTCGAGGTCTCTTCCAACCCCTAATATTCTGTGATTCTGTGATTCTCATTTTAATAATTTATACACGTGATTTCTTTAATAAGAAGTCAGCTTTCACGCTGCTCTTCATAAAGCTCTTCCCTGAAAGTGTAAGTTTAATTTGCCCCACATGGGACTGAAATCAAAAGCCCTATTTGACAGCCATTTTTGAAGCTGTAGATCCACACAGATATGATTTCAGGTCTTAACGAGAACATCCAGAAAATACCTTCTGACATTTTGCTTTTTAAATTTGCTTATTGCTTTGATTGTCCAGAGGAGACCAGAGCAGTGCTGCAAGTTACCTGACTGTACTTCCCCGAGGAATGGAATGTGTTGTGTTCAGCATTGATGGTTCATTTGCAGCAAGTGTTTCAATTATGGGAAGTGACCCTAAAGTCCGAGCTGGGGCTGTTGATGTTGTCAGGTAAGTGAGGTTTGTACACGTCACTTTTTAAATCTCCAGCTTTCCTGTTTGAGCACAACAGGAAGAAAGAGAGCAGAATAGGGGTTTGTTTCGGGTTGTTGTTGTTGTTTTTTGTTTGGTTTTTTTTTATTATTGGTATTTTTACTGAATTAACACCAAATCTTTAAAGGTCAGGATTCTTTCTGATGTGTTTCTGTATTTGCTTGGACATCAGGTCTGTCTGATCTTCAGAGGGATCTTAGAATGACATGGTTTACTTTGAAGTTCATTGTTTAAAAGTAGTTTAATGATTAAAAGTTGCTTTTACAGTTTGTGCAGTGAATTAATAATGATTCCATGGATTACTGGGATTAGCAGAGTGTATTTTGTGTTGGTAACATCAAATAAGGAAATATTCTACTTCAGAAATATCAAGTGCCATGAGTCAAGCATTGTTGGGTCTTTTTGGAGGAAAAAATAAACAGTGTTTTAATCCGTTCTTACAAGTCCGTTAATGTTGTGCTGGATGGGGAAATACAGCCCTCATTATGGAACTTGAGTGGGAAAGGAGAGATGTCAGTTTTTGAGGGTTTCACTCATTTGCAGATGAAATGGCAAGATGTGTAGCGAGGTCTAAATACATTTTAAAATTAGCTCTCATATTTTATATAACATACTGTGTAACTATCTTTTTTGCTTCCCTCTGTCTCCCTCAAGATGTAGACATTGCTACTTAATTGCTCAGTAAAAGTGGAGGGTTAGACATGATGCTTTCCATCTGTTGAAGGATAACACACAACTTCTAACTGGGTCTGTACTGAGCAAAGAAATGCTGACCTGACTTGTGAGGATTGTTTCTCTTTCTTCACATATATAATTTACCCACTGTTCCATCCAGGCACTGGCAGGACCTGGGGTATCTGATTATTTATATTACTGGCCGTCCAGATATGCAGAAACAGCGTGTGGTTTCATGGTTGTCTCAGCACAACTTCCCACAAGGGATGATCTTCTTCTCAGATGGACTTGTTCATGACCCACTGCGACAAAAGACCATTTTTCTCCGGAATCTCATGCAAGAGGTACCAGAAACATGTTTACAGCCTTAAAACCTTTTTTCAGAGACTGTCATTGAGTGAAGCTAGAGATCTCCCTTCCTTTTGTACAGTAAATCTCACCTAGCGTCAGAAAGTCTTTTTGCCATTCCTGCTTTCTCACTTTTTAAAGAGCAAGAAAGGCTGATAAAGCATCTGAAGGGGTCTCCTGGCATGACAAATAAATGGGCTGCTTTGTTCTTTCCTGTATGCATATATATGCAGTTCTTGCTGGCATGCATGCGTGCCGATTCAGCTTTCTGTTGTTCAGGGAATGAGGTTGTTAACGATGAATTCATCTGCAGCATCACTGCAAAACAAGTGCCATCCTTGTAGAGCATCGTGTTCTATATAGAGTGTTCACTTTGGAAGTGATATTTGTTTCAGTGCCACATCAAAATCTGTGCTGCATATGGTTCCATGAAGGATATTTCTGTGTACAACGTCCTGGCTCTGTCGCCATCGCAGATCTACATAGTTGGACGATCAACAAAGAAGTACCAGGCACAGTGTCAAGTAAGTAACTTTTCCTACCCAATCGTGAAGTCCTAGGGGGAACTAGTCAATGCATACACGAACACACACATAACAAAGATAAAAAGCAGACAGTGTTTCAGAAAAAGGTCAGTTTTGATTTCAGATGAGGCATTTTCTGGTGGAGTGACTAGTTTAAAAGAACTGAGAAGTCACAGGTTGTATCTGCAGGTGCATTGCAGCTGCCCAATGACAAGATGGAACAGGTTGCTGGGGGTAAAAAAAAGTCTGAGGAGTATTTGTACTCTCTAAGTATCCAACTGGAATGCAAAAGATAAGAACTTAATTCCTCACAGAGCTCAGAGATTGAGGCAGCAGTCATTTGCCACTCCCTTTCTTTCCTTCCTATTTCAGTTCCTCAGTGAAGGTTATGCAGCCCATTTGGCCTCGCTGGAGTTCAGTCTCCATTCACGACCCAAAAAGAATAACTCTCGGATGATCTTGAGAAAAGGCAGCTTTGGCCTCCACTCCCAACCTGAGTTTTTGCGCAAGAGAAACCATCTCCGCAGGACTATGTCTGTACAGCAACCTGACCCACCTTCTTCAAACCCCAAGCCAGAGCGTGCCCAGAGCCAGCCCGAGTCAGACAAAGATCATGACAAGCATTTGCCCTCCATTGCTTGGGTTCGAGGCGGAGTTCACAAGTTTGAATCTGTCCCCTAGGAGGTTTGGGAATGTAGATCTTGGGTGCACCCCAGTAATCTTACAGGCATGGCTCACAGGTACTATTTAGGCAGCTCCAAACCGAGAGATATGGATGGGAACCTGTATTTTGGAGTCTTCCCGGTTCTGCCTTCTTGCACCAACTGGGGAATTTCTAGTCTCTTAACATGTTTATTGGGAAATTTTAAAACAGCCTAAACTATCTGAAGTGCTTATAACATCAAAGCAACAGGAAATATCTTTGGTTATTTTTTACAACAGATGTAATAAAATGTGCAATAAGAGAAAAAGCTGTAACAGGCTGATTTTACTTAGAAGGATTGTGGTAATCAGCTAACTAGCTGTGCCCAAAACCAGTATACTGTAGGTCCCATAGGTTACTGGGCAGGTTTACACTTTAAATATTAAGTAGTTGTACCTGTTTCCTCTTCGCTTTAGATAAAGTGACAGACTTGCAAGGGAAGCAGAGGTAGGAACTACGTTAAAGGGTGGTCAGGATTTGCACAGCAAGATGCTTTTTGGGTGCCTTAAACCCAAGACTTCATTTCAGCTTACAGTGGTTGGTCAACAGACCCCACCATGGGCACTTGGTGCACTTGTGTTTATGTGAGGTGCTGAACATCAAGCAAAGAGGAGAACTACACTTATGAACCAAATCATTAAAAATTCATGTTAGAAATAAATGTGTCTGCCACAGTTTGAAGCAGTTAGTGTTACTGTATACAAAGTAATGTGCAAAATCATGTCGTTTTGTGGAATTTGGTGACTGCAAAAAGCGTGGATTAATCTGAGTAAGGAGATGACTCTGACCATCTCAGTCCAGGATACAGGTCCTAAGGTGGTAAGCTAAAAGGGGGCCCTTTTACTAAGGGATGTGCAAACGTCAGAGGAATCACTTTTGACATTATTCTAATTAGAATCTTTACACTCGAGGAGGAAAAAAAGTAATGGGATTCTTATGGGTAGGGGGTTTTTTACCTTCTTGTACTTTATAGCCACTGCTATGTTAAGGCAATCTATAGCGTTCAGAATTACAACATTTTGAGCTTCAAAAAATGGCTGTTGCAGCTGCCAAATAGACATTTTCCTACTGAATGAAATTTTATCTTGGATCTCTCAATGAACTTAGTAAAAGTTAATGTGTGAAATTTTCCCTAAGTGGTAATATTTCTAAAGTGTTGTAGTTAATCGTAGTAGCAGTTCACAGATTCTTTGTGCAGATACTTCCACTGAGCCAAATTCACCAATAGAACTTTCATGACTGAGCTGAACCACGTTTTAAAACCTGCAATGAAGTTACAGGTGCACATAAACCCCCTTTACTTTAAAAGTTAAAACCAGTCTGCTGACACTAAGAAAGCTTGGTGTCAATGAGGTTTCTTTTTCAGCTTGGTTTGTTTTTAATTTCAGGGAGTTGGGCTGGAGAGGGTTAGGGTGCCTTCACCCTCATTACTTTCCTGAAACAGTCTCTACATGTCTGTTGGTTAATGGTTTTGAGAATTGACATGTAAAGCAAACAAGAAGTGCAACAAAAAGCTGTTAAGACAGTGCAAAAGTAAACCCCAAGTCTCCTGTTGACACAAAAGTTTCACTTTCAAGTGCTTTTAAGGGCATGGTAATGTGGCTTTTGCTATAAAAGACAGCAAGGTAGCTTGTAAATGGTGATTTTATTTTTTTTAGACATTACTTGTCAAGATTGTTAGTTACTTGTCTCAAACTTCTGAAAGATCTCTGGCACATTGATAATTTGTTTTTTATCATGCTTCCTTTAAGGGAAGGCTTGATATTTGCTGAAGAATTAGGAAAAAATACTAAAATCTCAGTAGCTTACACTAACTGGCAGCTGTAAACTACATTACAGGGGGCTGGGATTTTATGCCCTGTTTCCAACTCAGCCAGCTACAAAAGCGAGATGAATCCACAAACTACACTGAAGCAGTCTCCAGGCTTACAGATGCTTTCCTAGTAGTATTGCACCTTGTAGGGTGATTGGACCAGATGACCTTTAAAGGTCCCTTCCATCTAAAACCATTCTAGGATTCTGTGATTTCTTCTGTCCTTTGCAAGGAGATAACACAGGTATGCCAGACTCCCATCTCCCTCCAGTCAGTTCACTGTTGGCATGCTCCTGCTTATTAAGTGGGTGTGGGAGTCCAAAGCTTGTGAGGTAGAACTGGCTAGGCAAATGTCCAATCTTTTGAGGGGAACTAAAAGCAACATTGATTGCAAAGTTCCTTTAAAGCACAGGATGATGTGTAGCATGTCTCCTGGCAGTAATCCCTGTTCCTGCTGCAGCCATCTACCTGTGCCATCCAAGAGACTGCAGAAAATCTATATTTTAAGTTGCTGTAGTGGAAAAGACGGATCTGTGTGTAAGACTTAAAGGAATTAGCAGCTGAACACAAGGTTAGAGAAATCTCCTAGGTTGTTAAGGTCTGTCTTTTACTCTTGTAGACACAATGTCATTTTGCAGGGTACCATGTCATGAAAACTCTGATTTTGTGTATTCTATTAATAACTAGGTCACCTTTACATTAGTCACTGTGCTGGCTTCTCTTAAGAATATTAAGAGCTAACAGTGAAAGTGACGTGTGCGTGGTGTGTGTGCATGGTTTAGAGCAGTAACAATTCCAACATTTCTATACTTGGTATTGAAATCAAGGTAAAAATATTTTCCTGCCTTCGTTTCCTACAATATGCCTTTGCATAATTCCAACACTACTTCTTGCTCAGGGATAGAACAGTTTATCTCCTGATCACGTGCCTCCAGCCGAGCGCTTTTCAAACAGTGATGCAGAATGAAGTCAGGGCTTTGTGTTAATTAGCAGCAGGTCTTCTGAAACGTCAGATGGGAAATGCATTTGTTTTGAAAGCACTAGCCCATTGCCAGTGAAATAATAAACTTTTGTTGGAGCTGAGCAGGCAGTTAAGATGAATGTGATTTTAGGTGTCTCACAACTAGGCTGGCAGAACAGGTATTCTGTGGCAGTGGCTGGGGACATCATTAATGCATGCTGAACAACCAGTATTTGTTTAGTTTTTATTCCCCAGCTATGCTTGGGGTGATCCCTGAGGTTTGCCTGAAGACAGTAGTTTTATAGCATATTTTTCCAGTCATGTTTTCACTTGAAATACTCCTTCTGGTCAGAATTTTAGTTACACACTTTGTCCACAGAAAGCTGCATGCAGTGGTTGCAATTGGATTTGTTTTACTTCTGCTGCTATGGAAGGATTATTAGTCCTTCTAAGCAGGACATTTGCTGAGGATGAGCTCGATCCTACAGTCTCATCATACTCTTGAGTGTGCACCGCTGTGTGCAGTCAGCGCTTGAACTTCCTAGTCTGTGGAAGGCTCTGAAGAGAAAGGGACAGAGAAGTCAGTTGGGAATGGTGGGTGCCCAGAGAACACAGGATAGACTCAGTGGTTTCAGTGCCTCCAGGCTGTTACAGAAAAGCACATTTTTTAACCCAAGGAATGGAGGAAGGGTAAGTGAGACTGTAAAACACAAAGCTGTTAATCCAGTGGGTGCTGAAGGGGCGGTACAGGTCAGTACACGGTAGGCCACAGTTGGAAGCTTTTCTCCTTTGCCATGTTGGTATGGACACAGTTTAAAATTACTGTAAAAAAATGTGATTAATAGCAGTGGTAGACTTAACTGAGATATTGTGAAAACACACCTTCACAACTGTGGTGTTTTGGGTTTTTTGTGTGTGTTGTGTGTGTAGCTACCAGAAGACACCTTCAGTGACGTTTGGTTCTGCTTTCACAGCATATTTGTAACTGATATACTTTAAAAAAAAAAAAAAAAAAAGCAGCCAACAAGCAATGGCCGTTGATTAAGTTTTGTTGTCTAGTTAGTTTGGAAAAATATAGTTGTATAGAGTGCAGAATATTCCACAGATCCGAGTAGTGATGTTGATATAAATCTGCTTATTTTTAATAACTTTTTTTTTTAAGTCTTTGCATACACTGTAGTGCTCTTGAAACAGTTTCTTGCTTGACCAAAGTACTCCTGTTTAGTTTTGTGGCATGTTTTCTATCTATTCAGAATAATGGGGTTTTACATGTAAAAATGACATGGCCTTGATAATTTTTCCTGTTCGTTGGGGTTTATGAGAGCTGCCATTTTTCTTTGTTTAAATGTGCATAGATTTTTAATTATTACAGATTATTTCACCTGTTCCTTTAGTACCTGGGGAAGTCACTTGTAAATAGAGGTAAAACAGTCACTGGTTATGTAGAACTATCAGTAAACTAAAAAGAAGAAAAACCCCACACCTTAATTTACTATGAAAATAGGCAGAACAGTGTCACTCTTATCTGGAAGCTCCAAAATTCTGCAAAATAACCTTTGTTTGCCATTATTAATGAACAGTTTGTCACATTTATACATTGCAGTCCTTAGGCCAGGGCACTACTAATGCATGCATTTAGGCAAATCTCCAATATTATAGTTTCATGACAGAATAAATTTTAAAAGGTTAAAAATAATTTTTCCCTTCTTTCTACACTGTCTGTTAGCATTTCAAACACCTGAAAGCAATAGGAATTTTCAATTTTTAAAATTTCCAAGTGCAGCAGTTGCTACTGAACAAGTGGGATTTTTTTTTCCCCCCACAAGTGGGAGGTTTTGGGGTTTTTTTCTTCTTGTTGCATCTAAGCCACAGAAAGGTGAGTACAGCATAAAAGTCCTAGATGATTGGAGTATGGACGCTTTTTTAGTAAGCTGATTGGATCAATAATGGAGAGAAGAGGTAGTACACTGCAACTGCACCATTTTTCTGATTAGAGTTTGAATAGGATCTGAACTCCAGATTGCTGCACTGAATTTTCACTTCAGGCATGCAAGGGAGCAAGTTGCCTTGCTCATCTGGAGCGGGTGCAGCATAGAACTCTAACTTGACCTCCTTGGCTTCTCTGAGAGCAGTGGTCTGTGCTCATAACTTCACCAGGAGTGTGGGTTTAAACACTGATTTGACTTCCATGATGTTTAATCACTGAAGTGTGAATACAGGTTCTTAAAGGCAATCATAAATGCATTCCCCTATTAAAAATGGATGTAATAACACAGTTTTCTGGATGAAGAGAGCTCTTTTTTTCAGACATTTCTTATGGCCTGGAGCAACTAGAATCCTGTGCCAGAATCTGGAATCGAAGTCAGGTGTTGGTATTTTCTCCTTTGCATCATTTTAGTTCAAACCCAAGGTAAGGGGATTACTGTTTACCCTCTGTTTGTTTTCAACTCTATACGATACCTTTGGAAATGAATAAAATTATGGGGGATAGGGGTAACATGAAACAAATTTGAACAAAGTTCATGTCTCATTAGTAAGGCTATATGGAGCTTATTGGGGGCGGGGCGGGGGGGAAGAGGAAGACAGAGTTACTGTGACATCTAGGAAGATGGTAGCTCAGAGATTGTGACGTGGAAAACAAAACTTAGGAGACTGCAAGCTTTAAAGAGGAGGTTATTCTGGGAGGCCTGGTGTGGGGCAGTCCTCTCGCAGAACCCCAAGCTTTCTGCATCAATTATTTTTCTATTTGTAGGGTAGAGAAAGAGGGGCAGTGCTGACTTCATACAAGGAAACTTGAAATTGTATATGCTCTTTCCATTTATCATTTTAAGTGCATACTTTTAAATATTGTTTCTCAGTGAGAAGGTTCTATCCGGTGATTAATGTTTATATTTCTTATGGCTGCCTTGTAAAAATTGAAAAATATAAAATAATTAATTTCTTAATATGAACTAAGAAGTAAGATTTCTACAGCTGGTAAAGATTTTGATGTGAGCTGTTTTTTAAAATCTTAGTCAATAAAATCTTCCTTGCCTTTAAGCAGTGTCACTGAATTTTCTTACCAGTGAGATGCGAAATACTGGGTCATCATTGTACGTCCAAGTAGCCCATAGAAACAGTATAAATAGAGCTCAGAAGTAAGAGTTGGATTGGAGGTTGACTTCTCACAAAACCTCATTCCTTTTGAAAAGTCACATAAGAGAATATTCTAGTAATGAGTTACCATCTTTGTGAAATCTTTGCATGTACTAAAACTACAGCAAAGAATAACTTCAAGCTACTGTGCCATAGAGAAAGGTGGTTTTAAAAAAAAAAAAGCAAACACCACAACACCCAAACAAACACAACCAAAACCACAACACAATACCCACACATACAAAAAACACATCAAGAAATGACTGTTTGTTAAGACAATACTTGTGAGAATGACACTGCCTTCCAGGCTTTCAGGTAACACATTTCCAGGCCTCACTTACTCTTTCAATCTTTTAAAACAGTCTAGTTTGTTAAGCAGAAAAAAGCCAGTCAAAAATCAATAGTTACACATAAAGGAAATTGAACATGACCGTTTCGCATTTAACTTTTGTAATTTAATTTTTGAAATTTAAGTTTGTATTTAATCCCACTAAAATGTTTGTAGTTTGTGTGTATCTTAAGAAATAATTAAGTAGAACAAAATTTCCAACTCCAGTCTCTTGTCTGAATGTTCACCTTAGAGTGCCAGTAATCTGAAAAGTCTGCACAGTGCTGTGACCATGGAAGAGAGACCTGGTGTTAAGGTCTGTAAGCTTGAGAAATCTTTGCTTTAGTTAGAATGGTTAAACTGAATCACCTACCAAAAAGAACTCGTCAAATGAACTTTTTTTTAATAATAATTAGAAGCAAAATACAGGTATCAAATGCCATACTATAGGTCATCACATAATACCTACACTGTGATATTAGCTAACAACAGTTTCAAGAGGTTACAAATTAATTGTATTAACCAGTTACTGTGTGTAACTGAAAGACAGATGTTGTAGTACAAAAACACTGTTTAATTCGACCGTCAAGATACAATTTAAAGCAGCAGCAAGAAATTACAAAGTTGCTCTGATTTGCCCAGAACCCAACCACTGAAGGTAGAATCAGTTAAGCTAATGTAATAGAGATCCCTAAAGGCCATGAATTACAAGTCCCAAACTGGCTCCTCTCTTGAGATACAAGAGGATCCACAGAAACATGTTGCCTTGGAATGCCAGTTGTCAGAACTCAAAACAAGCCACTATTACCTTCCACTTAAACATGATGCTTAATTTCTGGGTTCTTCATACACAGAAAAACAATTTAGGCTTTCAAAATAAAAGAGCAGTACTTTTAGTATGCAAAGTATTTGTACTAAAATTCATGGCAGTTGGATACCACTCTATACTACTGTGACCTATGATCACCCTTCATGCATCTGTGGCCCTGTCCTTCAGGTCAGTTCAACCAGCTGGTCTCAAAGTACTGACTGCCTTAGGAAAGTCACAGCCAAGATGGCCCCTTACCTCAGAAGGATAGAATGCGCTGCAGTACAATTGATTCCCCCGTTCTTTTGAACAAAGGAGGTCCTGAGCTACTTTGTCAAGAAAGATTAGAAAATGTAATGGCTTGTTCTAACATACAGAGTTCACCCTTTCAGGTGCTACGCAGAGCTCTCCTTCATATATGCTCATAAACTAACATTAGTCATCTCTGTCTAGGTGCCAGGTGCTCAGTGGAATTCCCTTGCTCGCCTTCCAGTAGCTTGAGAGTTTCAAAGGTCGACACGCAGACTGTAAGTTTCGCGCATCCGATAGGAGTAGTTTGATATTGCGCGTTGCCTGCAGAAGAACGAGACTGCCATTAGCAGCATGGAGTCAGTAAGGGAAATTAACTGGTTGTCAGATTCCTGGAAGACTGTTAGATGGGAACAAGAAGGAGGTCTGGCACCTGTACAATTCCACTGTACAGTATAACACTTCTAAACACTAGCAAGAGAATACTTCAGCGAACATAAATGGCAGCACGTAAGTACTGCAATACTTTTAACAACAGGATTGTTTTTATGACAATCTAATCCATTAAAAATAAAAACATTAGAACAGTACATGTAACTGGCAGCTACAAATTGTTGAGATCATGGTTTGTTTCATCATGGAAAAGATGAAAAGGGAGGCACAATACTAAATCTCACAGCAATTGTATACCAGAATAGTCTCATATGCAAGACTGCAAGGGCACCCTCAAAAAAGGTTTTATTTCATAATTATTTCAGTAGGCAACCTACAGTCTAGCTAGTGACAGAGCACAATGTATATATGTCTGCACATGCAGGAGAACTGGGCCAAATTGCTTAGTGGAAGCCATACACTTCCCTGTTTAAAGCTTCAAACATTTGAAACTGCTCTCACTGTTCCTGAAGTGTTACAGTAACAGCTGTCTTTGTTGCTAAAACAGGACACAGTATTCACGATGTAACTTTCCCTCTAGTATTGTGGCATTATTGTCTTCACTTTTACAGGTATCAGTGAAGGCAAGAGGCATTTATGTGGCAACAATTCAGTTAATTGATACTAGAAGTGATGTTTAGAAACTTAAGAGGAAAGAATTCTGTTCCCATCCATTTAGATACAATTGCTGTGTTTAAAAATGCCAGCAATGCAGGCATCAACTGCTGTTACTGTGCTGGCATCGTCTTCCCTAGCATTGTCTTAGCAGTTATGTAAAGGAAAGGTTGTAAAATTAAGACAGATGGGTAGTAGCTTGTTCTCTCATGCTATATGATCTTCATTAGTAATCAGTGAGAAGTGAGGTTGAGTGACATTAGTACCAGTAGTTTTCTCATCTGGGATGAGAAAAGCTGCTGTTTGCATAGAAACCCAACTTCGAGTTCATTTCAAACCCACGAGGTTTCACTAATGCACAACATAGAGGCACGGTTTTACAGCAGCACGATGCTCCGCTGTAGCAGGCGCAGCCCTAGTGAATATGACAGGAACCCTGTGGTTTACTCTCTCCAAACAGCAGGCTTTCTCCCCACAGATGCATGCAGCTATAGACAAAGTAAGTGAACAACTACTTTACCTGATTGGTACTATCTTCAGTTACGAATGAGAGAAACTGTCATATCACTAACAGACGGGAGAATATTAGGAGTAAAGTTTAGTGAGCCTTCAATGGATACGATCATTAACTTAACACAAGATTTAACTTATAGTTATGTAGAAATAGTTCCACTGGTAAAAATTTAATTTTTGGAATTATGTAGGATATCAAGCCTTTCTTTGTGGATAAAAGCACTTAATGCTAAGCACTCTAGAGGGTTTGAGCTGCTTGTCAAGCATTCGGTAATTAAATGCTATCATGTGTTCTAAGAGAGGAAGAGGTTCAGGGACTTGCCCTGTGACAAGACTTTTGACGTTTAATTTGTACTCTCTTAATATGTCTAATTCAGAATGACATCACATTTGCAAACACAGCAGCCTCATGGATTAACCAAGGTGTTGTGTAGGAGGCTTCTGCATCCTCTTAATTTGAGTCATGGATACCATGTACTATTTGTAACATAATGCTACCTAGTAAAGGATTTTCTTAGATGTTCTCACACAAGGTCAAGAGCTAGGCACTTGCTGGGAAGAATTTGAGTTCCACAGCAAGAAATCTGAAGCAAAGTATTTCACAGGTTTTAGAATCTGCAAGTCAAACAACATATTTGATCTGCACAGGTCTCTTGAAGAAAGGCTCGGCTGCATTACAGATGAGAAAGTTCTGCAACTGTTTCTTGTCCTGAGTTACAGGGATCACTTAACCTGCAATTGGCAATGTCCCGGTGGGAGTTACATTGCAAAAGTCAAACAAGTTAGTGGTATTTACCTCACTTCTTGCACAATGGCATCCTCAGATATCTGAGAAATCTGTTTCGACTGGCAAATCTCAGAGACCGGCTCCATCTCGCAGTCAAACTCTCTACAAACAGAATGGTCATTACTAAAGGTCAAACAGGACAGACTGACTAGGTGACATTACCAAAGTCTCTGTTCTGGCAGAAACAACTACAGCTACCACCAGACCTTACCCAGAGCAGTTTAGGACTGTAACAGTCAAGCTTTTAGTACCACTGACCAATAGCTTCACATCCCCCTTCACCCTTAGGACACCCGTCTTCCAGTTCAAACACCGAGTTCAGACTCATGAGACTTGAATTCAGCTTCTGGCTTTGAGATTTCCTATGTGGCTTTGACCAAAACCGTGTGTGCATTTATGAAATATTTCCCTAGGTTACAACCCTTTATCAACTTGCATCAAATCTGAGACAAGAATCTCAATGCTGTCTATCTAGAGCTCAACATAAGTGGAACTATTCCAGGTATCTTTGCAAAACAGCAACTCTGGAAAAGTTAGAGCTAAGTAGGAGTGAGATGCATCAAGAGTGCTTTACTGGAAAGTCATCAACAAAGGAATTGGTTGTGTATGTCTGTAGTGTTTGATGGGGACTGATGCTGAGAAACTCAGCATAAACTTACCTGGTGTGAAAGTGATTGTGAAGAAGTTCTTGTCACAGCACAAAATTAAGTTTCATGTTTCAGCTTTATGCAAGGCTCAGACCCTGTCTACACAGGGATGTTCTAACTATTCAAACCACCCACCCTTTCAGGGGAATAGAGTAGCAACCTTCATATCTTACCTTTCACCTTACAAGATGCTCAGATCACTAATAAAATAAAATGAAAAAAAAAAAACTTTCAAAATAATGTGGCTTACATCTTTCTGCTGGCAGAAGCAGGTGATGAATAAGGGCTCTTCAGCGCTGCTGCTCTTCTCGATCTCCGGAGAGAGACAGCATCTTTACCAAGCCATGATGAGAAACCTCTCCATTCTCTATGTTCTGACAGCCTTGCTGACCCAAGCAAGGTTCTTTTGCTGGATCTCGGGGTGCCTCTGGAACTGGCTGCTGGAGTCACACTCTTCTTACGACAAGGCATTCGAGGTGTGGTACTTCTTTTCTTGGTAGAACTAACTGCACAGCTTCTGCTGATGGATTCAACTGGAAGGGTCACGATCGAGCGTACTGAGCCTTGGCAAGATTTCTGTATTTTCTGAAAGAAGCATTAGACAGACACATTATGCTGAATTAATTTGCCTAGAGTTTGGAACTAGAAATATAAGGCATACCTGAGCTGAATTCCTAGCTTTCACTCATACTGGGGTTTAGTCTCTAGCATGAATGCTTCTCAACCCTCTGCACGCATTTGCGTTGAATGAGTCATTCGCTCCCCCAGTCCCTGAGTCAAGGGCTTCATCGTGCATTGTAACAGAGCTCCTGACGCTCTTAGGCAAGAAAGAGCCAGGCTCCCTAACACGTAATCAGTACAGTCAAAATCAGAGGTCCCCTGCAAAGGGGAGCACAAGTTCAAGTTTGCTACCCTGCTACCACCAAGGAATTCTGTCAGTCCAAATTTTGATTGACTAGAGTGAAGAACATGCTAATAAAACAATATGGATACAGGAAAAGGAAAAAACCAACCCCAAGAAACACTGCAAAGCTCTGTGCACTTCTCCAAAATGTCTTTATGCAAAGCAGTGGCAGTCTCTACCCACGTGACTCCTTGTGAAAGCTGCTCTTCCATAGATGGTGAAGCATAGTAGGGGAAAAGCATTTATTTAGCAATATATAGTAAGAGTTTTGATTAAACTACAACCCATTTTTCTTTTCACTTTCCCCTGTGTTCTGCCAGATCCATAATGTGTGTCTATAGCAAGGATGTGGAAGATTTTACTAGTCAGGAGCTAGGAAACATCCGTGAAAGTGTGCAAGTGCATGGGATACTCTGCAGAATACAGTATTCTGTACAGAGTCCAAAAATCTTAGTTCTCAAGTTGAAACAAAAGCTAAATACTATCCACATTCCACTGCAAAGTACCTGGGACACTGTTCCGAAAGCATTTTTTGCTGTTCTTTTAATATTTTGAAGAGTTTGGCCCTTCTGTCTTCCTTCCAGACTTTCCCAGGTTGGGGTCTTATGAAAATTCATTTCAACTTGCTTTAATGGTATTCTTTTCCTTAGAGACATGCAGATGGTATTGAGAGAACTTGAAGAAGCCCTACTCTTGAATTTGTTGGGTACAGGGCTCTCGTTCTCATCAAAGTCATCTAGGAGCTGGTGTTTCCGCCAGGCCATCGTTGCCTTGACATTTTGGAGCACAGATACCATCTTGTTCCAGTTCTTTGTCAACCTTATTTCTGAAAGATCAGGATGAGATTAAGAATTAGAGCAAGGTACAGAGCAGTGCGAAAAGAATTGAAATAGTTATACAACAGTTATTTGTCTGAAACAACAAAATCAGAGCTGAGCGGGCTTTTATTTGGAGGTTTGAAGAACAGTATTGATTGCTACAGCTACTTTGGTCTGTGCAGGTCTGTCGGGGGAAAAAAAACCCAAACAAACTTGTGTTGCATTTCAAACACTGAGCATCAGACCTGGTAAACTGCAAGATTCAAGTTTGTGAGGTAGAATGCTCCCTAACTGCAAATTTCTTGCTGATGTCTCCGACTAAGGTCTCATATCCCAAATTTTTGCCTTGATTAATTAAAACAACCTTAATTGCCAGACAAGTTTACTCAGCTGTTACTGTCTCACACATCAGTTGTGATTGTGGATACGCAAGTCCTGAAGCAAGCAGGATTGTTACTGACAGAAGATACTGGTGGGAAGGGCTAAAATGCCGATCTCTATGATAGAGGACAGTTTAAACACAAGCGCATATGTGTGTATATATATGCATACTTTTAATTCTTTATTTTCACTAGCTATTGAGCTAGGCTCCTGCTAGCAGATTACTTCTAAAAAGCAATTGGCATTTTAGCAATTGGACTGGATTGTGAATTATTTTTATCGATGCTTCCTTCTAGGTTAACTAAAAAAAAAAAGCTGAGAGGTCTCTATCATCAATATACCACATATTAGGACAGCCAATTGACATTCCTTACTGTCGCTGATCTCCTGAATAGTCTCCACATCTCAACAAGTGCTGTAGTTGAGCTAGAGAGCAGAGAGACTTACTGAAATCTCCTCATCTGGAAAGCGTTTGGTGCATTAACGGCTCCAACGCATTCCTGTATCTCCAACAAAGAAAAGCCAGGAACTGGGCAGCCGGTCAGCTCTCCTACCGGTTCTCTCCAATTTACCCGGCTTCCTTTCGATAAGCTGCTAACGCCCGTCGATTAGTCGATACCAGAAAGCATCGCTTGGGCGAGACGCCCGGAGAAGAGTAGCGACCGGCGCGGGGTTAGGGCGTATCACGTCGCAGGCTGGAAACACCCAACAGAACGCGGTGCTCCGGTTCGCCTGGAACCCGAGCGAAGGCTGCGGGCAGCCTCTACGCCAGACCCTTAGGCAGCTCCGCGCCGGTAACGCTCCCGCAAACTGCTTATAGGGCGGCATAAGGCTTCCCCCGGCACCGGGCCCTGAAGCTGCGGCTTGGCTGACCGCGCGGGCACGGCGAGTGCAGCCGGCGCCGTTACCGCCGCCGCCAGGGATGGCTGGAACAAGCGCGAAAGCCGAGGAGGAAGAGACCGGATAACGCTCCCGCGCGGGCCGCGGCCGAGCCGTACTCACAGCGACAGGGAAGGCCGGGCGCCGCTCGCGCCTCCGCAGTTGAACAGCGCGCCGCCACGCCCTTCGCGCGTGCGGTGGCCGTTATGTAGCTCGGCGCCTGCGCAACGGCGGCTTCGCCGAGGCAGTCGGTCGCTGCGCCGGCGGGCGGGGCGTAAAGCGGAGGCGAGGGGTGGCCGTTGCGTCCCGGCCGGCCGCGGCTGCAGGCGTTCGCCTTTGCGGAGCTGTAGGCAGAGACCCAGGCCGGCCGGAATGGCAGAAGGGCCCGGAGGCTGCGTGCCCCCCTCGGGTAACCGAGTCGGGGTTCCCGTGCCCGTGGTCGGTTGCGCGCGGACGCCCCGGGAAGGCTTTGCCTTTCCCCGCTGGCTTTGGCTGGAGGCGCTGGCTGTGTAACTAACTGCAGCGAGGCGCTGGCGTGCGGAAACAGGCGCCGCAGTCCGTGAGGTAAAGGTGCGTTTACTCGGCGCCGGGCGGCACGGGGGCAGCCCCTCAAAGACGCGCGCGCCGAACGCGGGAAGTCACTTTGGTTTTATACAGTAGAATGTTGTACGGTCACGGGGTTCCGCCATTCGCCTATAGACGTATGGGTAACCTGCCCCCGCTTCCTATTACGATTAGTCCCTGGAAGTAACGTCCGTAAACTCCTCCCAACTGCGCCTGCGCACTGTCTCCTGGTGGTTGTCGGGGGTCTCAGCGACGAACGCTCAAAGCCTTCATCAGGTTGAACGTTTCACCTCCTTCCCCTGGCATATGCGTAGTTGCGATTGTTCCAGCTGGACACAACTATCCTGTTGCTGGTCCACCTTCCTCGGGTCGCCTCCTTCTTATCGGCATCATCCCTCGGGAGAAGCTTCCTCCTTATCAGCCCAGAGTCTTCTTTGAATTCTTTTAAGAACACTGATGACTCAAACCCAACTACACTAGAAACAAGTTGTCCAGACAGAGCATTGATTATGCAATGTCACCTCTAACCTAATCGCCGTGGCACATCAACCCACTCTGTTAGCGAGTGCCCTTTAACAATAAACACTAAAGAGGGTTCTCGTGTTTCAATTCACCAGCACCTGGCAAAGCCTTAAGCAGTATCAGTTTAGCTCTTAGCACAGACAGCAACCTCTAAGCAACACTATTTCTACCAAAGCTTCTTTAACCCTTTCTTTCAGTACCGAGAAGGACCTGGCACAGCCTCTGTAGCAAACTGGCAACAGCCAGGTGCAGAGAACGCGGTTTGGCTCTGGGGACTTGTTTTTGTTTGGCTGCTTTAGCCTATCCTAGTGGGAAGCAAGACATGCAAAGCATTTAGCCTTAAAACACATTTACCTAAAAAGAAAAAAAAACGCCGTGGGAAAAGTGATGTGGTATCTTCTGGGTTGTGTTGTGGTTTGTGTCTTGGTTTTCTTTCCACAGAGGTGTTAGGTTTCCCAACTAAGTGCTGACAGCTAGAGACACCTCTCTATGTAAGGCTTGGCTTAGAGCCATGTGGCTGCCGACCCAGTAACACTGCAGGATACCTCTTCAGTCCGACCCCGGCTTATAAACATACTTTCTATAAGGAAAGGGAATCCCTAAGCACATGGTGCTAACTGAACAGACAGCACTTACTTACAGGCAAACAGATAATGTGTGACAGAGGAACTGGTGGCGAAAAGGGAAGTACCATTCTTAAGTCACACTGAGCAGGCAGGCTGTCCTTTCATGCATGTTTGGAAAATAAAAATATGTTTGACCCTTTTTTGTCATCTTACCGTTACTCTGTTGTGTCTATACTTTTCAACTTTGTCACCCAACAGAACATGGCATGCAAAGGAGGAAAAGTAGAGATTGTTTGGAGATTGGCGTGAGGGGCTTTTGAGTTGCATCTTGTAGTTCTTTTAAGCCTGTAAGCCTTGATTTTGGGGTAGACCATAAGAAAGTATCACTAGATGTTTGTCCAGAGCCATCCCCACGATGTGATTTTTGCCGTGATAAGATGTACACTACAGAGGTGGGAAGTAAATATATTCTGAATTCTTGCCTTTTTGCAGCAAAACACTAGCTTTCCAAGCCCTTTGGCTGTTTGCAGAGCCAGCTAATAGCCTGATGTGATGAAAACAACACAGATCCGTGGGATAGTTTGTGTTTCACAGCTGAAGTTTGCAAGTCATAGCTTCAATTCATTGTAATTCACAGAGGATGCATTGGTAAGGATGATAAACCCCTGCTTCTCACTGTAGAGCTTAAAACACCGTATCACTGAAGCCTATCTTCTTGTTTCCATTTTACAAATAGTAAAACTAGAGATATGGGGTGAGAAAGCAATTAGTAAAAATTCAGCCTTGGCTTGATACTGACTCAGATGCACTAACCAGTGTGTCACCAATCCCTTTCTCCTGTTTAGTGTGATATATAACTTGTGCCTAATTCTTAACAGCAGATATTAAGAACAAAACATACACAATGGCTAGTTCTGAGAGCTGCCCCTCCCAGTTCTCCCAGCTTTCTAACAAGTGATTTATGAGGAGACTCCTGCTCCTCTAGCTTCCAGACTTTTCAATGGCAAAAGGTATCATTGGTTGCATGTGCAATAAATAATATGGGAGAATTATAGAATCATCAAATGTGGTAGGTGGGAAGGGACCTTTATAGGGGACACCTTTAACTAGATCAGGTGGCTCAGAGCTTCATCAAGTTTCATCAAGCCTGACCCTGAATGTTTTCATGGATGGGGCCTCCACCGCCTCTCTGGGCAATCTGTTCCAGTGTCTCACCATCCTCATAGTAAAGAGCTTCTTCCTAATGTCTAATCTAAACCTACCCTGCTTCTGTTTGAAGCAACTGCCCTTGTTTAAAAACACTGCCTCTTGTCCTATGGTTCCATGCCCCAGTTTTCCTTTAAGTCCCTTCAGGTACTGGAAGGCTGCAATGAGGTTTCAGGGCTGAGCCTTCTCTTCTCCAAGATGTTTCTTTTTGTTCTAGAACTTCATTGCCAAACAGAAGACTTCATGGGGCATTGCAGAGCATAGATAACTGTGAAACAGGTACTAGGTATGTTTTATTTACCTGGCACAATTAGAACCAGGACAGCGTTGCACCAAGCCAATGAATCTGGAGGTCTCTCAATAAAATTTCAGCAGGAAGTGGCTCACTGGAGCACACAGTCTCCCAGTATGATAGCTTCAGAAGTTGTTAATGTAAACAGACTCTCTCATTTGCATGCAGAGCACTTCATCAATGTACAGTGTATTCTCCTTGACCTGGATCTCCTCCTCCAAGGAAAGCTGTCGGCGGCCCAGACTTCTCAGCTCAATCTCAGCCTGTGCCAGTGTGTCCTTTAATCTAGCACAAACAATACAGACAGACTTTAGTTGAAAACACATAGATAGTTGGTGGTTTTTTTTTTCCATATGGGATAAGAATTGCAAGTGAAAAAGAGAGATGGAAGGCAATTCAGAGAGACAATATCCATGCAGCTTCCCTTGAAGTGTTCTTTCAGGGAGAAAGGCTGGGACCCAAAGTTACTTTTAATCAGTCAATCAACCTAGTAATCTATACCACAGATTTCCCCTGTCATAATTTCTACTTGCCTTTGAATATTTTTTGTAATCTCTTCAACTTCACTAATCAGCTTATATTGCACGGTGTCATAACACAATTCCATATTGGGGCGACGGTTTCTTGCTTCCAAGCGTGTTTGGGCCACTTTAACTGGTCCTTCTTTATCAGCAATTGCTTTCTTTAAGGCTGCAATGTTCTCCTCCTGTGAGGCAGTCTCATTCATCACCTTAACAAATGCAACACTATCTGTTACAATGGGTGAAATCACCATTGTCTTTTATTAAAGTAATATTACAGTAATGCTCATTATTTTAAGATGCTCTTTCATCAAAGGATATTTTAAAGAGGTCAGCCAAGATTACGATTCCTTCATTGGCAGCAGGTGACAGTGCTTTAAGCAAAGCCAGAGATTTATGCTCAGGATTTAATTTTTAACATTAATACTCTTTATGTACCAAGTTTCGAGCACACTGACCCTGATTTTATTAGATCACAATCTTAAGAAGTCTGTAGGAGCCCCATGTAACTAAAAATTGCAAGGGAAATGATGGCTTTACTGATATCTACAGTAACACATATCATAGCGAGTGACTCCAAAAATTCACCTTTAGTGATGCACAAAGAGCTGAGGAAAGTATAATCAAAGATGACTTGGGGGGTGGAGGGGNACATGAGGGGAGGAAAATCTGGCAGGGGATCGTAGCTCAAGCTACTGGATTGAGAAAACTGGCAGCTAACTTGAGCCCACTGTTTCCACTTTTTCACTGTCCCCTACCACTCACCATGGCAAGGAGCATCTCTAGCTTGTGCTTGGCATCCTTGACTTCCTTCACCCTATCTGCAAACGCGGCATTCACCGTCTCACGTTGCTTGCGCATGTCGTTTGCTGTCTGGAAGAGGATGTCATCAATCAGTGCCGCCAGTGCCAAAGAATTGCTTATTTGTTTGTCAGCCTTTTCAATATTTATGTTTGAGAAATCTGTCCAGTCTTCTGGGCTAACAAAACTGAGATGAAAAAGAAAAATGTCATCCACTGGCAGCATCAGGCTCTCTGACTTCATAAATCTGTAATTCCTCCACAAACGCAAGAACAAAGCAGGACTATTAAATACACATCCCAGTGAGTGCCAGTTGTGCTGGGGATTCTACAGGTAGAAAATAAACATCCTGTCTGTTTCAGAATGCAGTAGACAAGGGTAGGAGAGGAGTGAATTTGCTAAAGTCACAGAGCACCTTTATTATGTTTCCTTTTCATGCTAAAGGATAATGTTCTTATTGGGAAAACACAGCTAATAACCAATTTACCTTAGAAGAGCTTTCTTTAAATCAGATGTTACTACTAATATAATTCATCTGTTACCATTAACAGTAGGAAATTATTTACACAACATATTACTTAGTCTCACAGTTCACCACTTATAAGTCAGTCACTTCTACACCTGGTTGGAGCAGTAGTTGGGAAACGAATCCCCCAACGTATCCACAGAATTAGAGGGCCATACTTGTGCACCAGTGGCTTCCAGCAGCTTCTTGGAAAGTACCTCACAGGGTTCCTTGTCTCACTGAGTGGATATGGAAAGCTGTCATTTTCATTTGCATGTAACAGCTAATGCCAGTCTGGGTGTTGTCTCAGTTACCTATACAACCTGTTGTCGATGCACCTTAACATGCTAGTAGCAAGAGCTAGCAGTCTCTCAGTGTTTTAAGTTCGTCAGTTCTCAGGTAGCCAACAGTGTCCTGGGGAGACTGTCTCTCACACACTGTTGCCTCAGTATATTTCCTCTTTTCAGCCAGTTTTTCTACTTCTCCATCTAACCATTCACACTAACCCACACAGAAAGGATGCATTTGGCAGGTTAATGACCGAGTCAGGAACTGACCCCACACCTCACATGTCCCACTCCAATGTTTTCTCCACTAGAACAATCTGTGAGGTTAGATTAGTAAGACTATTCTGGCTTTAATCAATGTGTGAAATTCTTCCTTAGTTGTGAGCCTCAAAAGCTTTTAGTAAACAGCATGTCACTGGGAACATGATCATCACGGCTTATTTCACAGACACTAAAGCGATGGACAGAGGTAGGAAACAACAGAGAGGTGATGGACAGATATAGTCTGGTTTACACAAAATTAATTTAACCTTGCTATTACTGGAACAGCTCCTACTAGCTGTATAATTATGTTCATTGAACTAAATGACCGCTTACTTTCCTTCTGTTTTCACTGCATTATCAGCATATCTGATATCAGGAGTGTTGCTTGTCAAGCTAGCACAGTAATCATCAACCATCAAAGCTGCAGACTTGTCCTTCAGCTCCATTTCCAGGTTGTATTTTGCTGAACGGTTTAGTCTAGGAAGAGAAACAACTGAATTCTCAGCCAAAGAACTGAGGCACTCACAGGTGTTCCTGACATACAAGCATGCATTAGATAATAAAAACGTTGTTATGGAATTTTTCATGCATGAACTATTAGTTGCCAAGTCCCAAAATCTAAAGCATGAAGCTGCCTCCATAAAAACCGATGGCCCACTTCCTGCTGGAATTAAAGGCACAGGTTTGCATCATGAGAAGATGAGGGATCACGTACAAGTACTTTTCTAATGTAACTTTTCAGTATTACTGATCAAATGGTATGAATTAGGACTGGCCTCTTGTAGCTGTTTAACAGTGAAGGTAACTTTGGACCTGTGCTCAGCCTGACCCTTCAACTTTTCAGGATTATGGCTGTCCTACTTTTTAGCTAATCAGTGTTCAGTTACGCTCTTTGCCTTGCACCTGATTTGCTCATTGGTTTGTTCCAATGTACGTCCAAGCAAAGCAATAACCCTGTGGAGGACTTCAGTTTCCTTCACCAGTTCCTGTTCCACTTCATCATGCACCAAGTCAATCCCAGCTCGCTTCTGCCTAAACAAAAAGAAGAAAAGCCATCAGCCACACTGTTCAAATGCCAGCAGCTAACATGAGGTAATGAAGCCAAGCTTTCTAAATTGAAGGCTTTTCTTTGCAACAGAGACAGTTTTTTCTTTATGGCCTTGGCTCCCCAATGTATAATGCCTAAATCAGACCATGACTCCGCTGCAAAGACAGGCGTGCCCTTAATTTGCAGCCTTTTTTATTATTTATTGAAGGACTGTTGCCTAGATTTGTCTCTCTCCATTAATGTTTTTCTTCTTAATCATCATCTCACCTGTTCAGGAGACACTTTTGGGCAATGATGAGTGGCTCTTTGCAGCTCTCCAAAGACTTCTCCAGCCTAGTCTTGAATGTCAACAATACCTCTGTCTCACAAACAATTTGTTCAAGTTTGTTATCCAATTCTTGCTTCCAGAATTTTATTTCTTCCTGTCTCTGTTCTGCAGAATGAAAAATGCAAACAGGTAGTAAGTAATACAAATCCATTTTATATGCCAGACTGCCACAGGTCAGATCTTGGGTAAGGCTAAAAATGGACTTACTCTATAGTAGGAGTGCATGTAAAGCTGTAGGTTGATGTGTAGAGAGAGTTTTGCAGCCCAGTGTCAGGAGGTTTAGTTGGAATAGCTTTCTGTGTATTTTGGAGAGGTAATTTATTTGCTATAAAATAATCTGCCTCAAAATATTTTAAACCTATTCTGAATTTTTCCATGAGATCAGAGAGCAGGGCAAATGACATATATTCCAATTCACTACCAACTACTTCTCTAAGTCAATCTTAAAAATACAGCTCAAATAATGCATCTTGACACTTGGAAATACATAGCATTACCTATTTCCTTGTTGACATCACTTTGCATTTTCCGAGTTGTCTTTTCTATTTCATCCAGCAGCCTCTGACTCTCCGCTGTCATGTGCTCTGACCTGGATGTCTGAGACTCGGTAGTGGCACGCTGCATCTTGTTTGCAGTGTGCCATTCTGAGGGATGAAACTTGGATGGTGGAGCTTGCAACAGTCTGGCCATGGCGTTTTTGAAAGTTTCTGGATAGCATGCAGGTCAGTTCTTGGAATGTGGAGCCTGAAAACAGGAATAGCACTGTATTTGCCTGCAGAAATAAGCAGGGAAGAAGACAGGTCCACGAGGGTGAGAAAAATTCTTGCCCCTTTTACCTGCAAAATGACACAGGTATGAAAAGGAACAGCTTCTTGCACAAGGATCCCCAAAACTTTGCTACTGTGTTGCAGGGGTGGCGGGAGGGGGGAGAGAGTTTACAGTGGAAGAATGAAGCAACAGAAGAACATGAGAGTGGAAACCAGGAGAGTAAAAGGCCTGTAAATGAAACTGGGAGGAAAAGATGGCCTGACTGCAATAGGAGGGAGCAGAGAAAGGAAAGGAGACCTATGAGTAAGGATGGAATTACTAAATGGACAATCCCAGAAAATTGAGAAAAAGCAAACAAATATAAAAGATAAATAGCTTCCACAGGTTGGAGAAGGCCTTGTAAGAATATAGCTGGAGAGATGGATTAACTCTACGTTGTAAAAAGAAATGTAATAGTCATTAGGAAAAAAATCAAAAAGGAAAATAAAAAAGAGAATAGGACCTGAAAAGCTGAAGGAGGAAATACAGCAGGTAAATGAGGAAATGGAAAAGCCGAGGAAGGGCTAAAGCAGAACAAGGCATATCAGGGACATCTGTTTAATGTAGGGTGAAAGCAACACACATTCGAAGGCACAGCGGTTTGATTGTCAGTTTTCCTATTCTTGTGCTATGTTCATACAGCATTCCTGAGGTAATGCCTCACTCCAAATGCACACAGCCACTCCTCAACAACACACAGCTTTGCCCATGCTTCAGCACAGGTATCATTAAAACAATCCCTCTTCTCCCTCACACAGACTGCATTGCTCCCTGGCTACGTGCCACATCCTCAGTTCCACTCTCCTGGAGAGGATTTGCTCCCAACTGTCTTCCAGCCTCAGTCTCCACAGGAGCAGCGCACAGTTTCTTTTTTAAATGACTAAATATTCCATGGGCAGTAAACAAACCAGTTGCTATGGGAACAGTAATACTGCCTCTAGCAACCGGCTGCTATTGCACCAGGTGGAAGAAGCACACACACACCCCCACCCCCACCAGTGGCGCTTCCTTTCACACATTCCAGTTAACATCTGTCTGGAAACAAAAATGTATTATTTGTAAATTAATTGAGATAGATCCCACAGCTTCAAACAGTAATTTTGATCAGTGCATGATTATTGCAAAAGCAAGTGAAAGACATGTGAAGTACCTAGCTAGCTAAAACGCCAGTCATAAAACACCCTTAGCAGAATGCTTTATCTTTGTGGCAACTATATTCCTTCCTGGGACAAGAGATTGGGAGCCATGCTCTTCCACACAATTTTATTACCTGCACTCTCAGTAACATTCCAAGGCTTCTAGAAATATGAGCGAATTAAAGAGGAACGGTAAAATCACTCAAACTGAAATGACAAGACACTTGAGCAGTGGTTGAGAATAACGAGCGTCTCATGTTTCTGAAAATACGCCCAGCTGAAAGTTCTCTGAGTAACGCTCCTGCAAGACATCGCGGTGAGACCTGTAGGCCCTCGTCAAGCTTTTTTTCTGAAAAACCCGGTGCGTGAAGGGTTGTGAGCGACACCCTTAAGTCATCCATTTGTCGTTACCAGCCCGGTCCCGTGCTTGCTAGCTTACCATAAAAACTATTTCACTTCGAACTGTAAATACAAAATTCACAACCGGCCCTCCATCATGAAGGACGAGTTGTAAGAAAGTTACTTTACCTCAGGGGTCTTTCAGGGGTTAAAGCGCTGCGGACGTCCCGAGGCCGACAACCGGTGCCGTTGGGCCAACGGCAGCGGCGGAGCTGACGCCGCCCGCCAGACGGCTCGGGAAGCGGCCGGCGCGAGGCGGCCCTGCGCCCCCGCCCCTTCAGCGCGGGGAGAGACACCCCGCCCCTCCGCGCGCCGCTTCCCGCCCAGCCCCGGCTGCCTCCGCAGCCGCGGCCCGCACCCCCTTTACCACAGGCGGCCGAAGAGCGAACCCTCCGCGGCGCGGAAGCCCTGACGAGCTGACGCCGACCGCTGCGCTGCAGAAAGGCCGTTCTCGATGAAGGGTTTCGCAAAGGAGCAGCTCCTCACCTCGGTGAATCGTGTCCGGACATAGAAACCGGGCTCGTTATTTATGAAAAAGTTGCCTCTAGCGTCTGGAAAAACACCTTTCATTTTTCTGTGGAGGAGCCAGAACAGTCGGCATTAACGAGAACAGACCTAAATGTAACGCTCCTTAGTGGATGCATTCAAAAAAATAGCGGTCGGTTTCATTCTTCAAAGGAGTAAACTGACTCAGACTGCTATGCCAGTGGGTTGAAGCGCCAAGGACTCCCCGCATCAAGCCGATACTGCAGCACCGTCCACTGCTTGCCTTCAACACTGCGGGAATTGTAAAGTCGACTACCGCAAGGTACGTGAACGCGGCATTCCTCCCGCAGCCAGGGTAACTCCTGTGAGGGCAGGCCGAGAGTGCTGGGCTTGGAGAGCACTTCACCCTGGAGAAGGCTCCGGGGAGGCCTTATTGCTAGTACCTGAAGGGGCAATAGGCAAGACACGGGCTGGTGGGAGGCAGCTCTTAGCAAGAGCACGGAGCAATACGGCAAGGCAGGTAATGACCTTAAGCTGAAGGAAGAGATATTTAAATTAGGTGTTAGGAAGAAATTATTCCCTGTGAGGGCCAGGAGACCCAGGAACAGGCTGCTCAGAGTGGTGGTTGATGCCTCATTCCTGGAAACAGTGTCAGGTTGGACAGGGCTCTGAGCAGCCTGCTAAGAGTTGAAGATGACCCTGCTTATTGGAGGGGTGTTGGACTACATGATCTTTAAAGGTCCCTTCCAACCCAAACTCTTCTGATTGACTCCAGTGCGGCTTTATTGAGCCATAGAACTATTTCATCATAACTATAAGCTGCTTTTAAATGCACCTTACATAAAGCAATGCCGACTTTTATTTTGTATACTTTATCTCTGTTAACCAGGCCAAGTTTAAATTGGTAACACAGGGTGAACTGTGGGTAGTGTTTTATATCTAATTCCATGTATCCAAGAGTTTGCACTGTATTGAGCATATGTTTAAACACTTTATTGGCAATGTCACACAGAGGGAGAAGTGATGAAAGACATCCATCCAACTATTGTACTTCCAAGGAGAACGACTGCCCTGCTGCAGGCAGGTGTATGCAAACCTAATTTTAACAAGTAGTCAATGTCTATGCTGAGGTTATTCTGAAAATCTTGCATGGAACAAATCCATCTAGCCTTTAAAAGTAGGATGAAGTTGCCAAACAGACTGCTTTAGTACTGAATTTTAGGTGCACTGCAGAAACATTAGAAAATCCAGAAAACAGTCCATCTGTGTAAAACATACTATGCCAACTTAATACATGATCATTCACGCTAAGTACAGGAAACACGGCATCCAGCAGGCACACATTAAGTTTAATCATACAATCTGATAGTCAAGGTTATTCATATAGATTCCTAATGCACAAAGCTGTAGGTTTTTCTAAAATTATGTCATAGCACCATCGCTCTCACCTTCTCACACACGAACCACCAGCAGTTAAAATCAACTTCTTGTCTTCTGCTCCCCTGTAATCAGTTTGCTGCCAAGAACCATGTATCTTTACCATAACCTCTCTGAAGTGGGGAGACCTCAGAAAACCTGTACACATACAGCTTCTGGCGAGCTATGAAAACAAACTAACTTACAGTCAGAATGTAAACTCTTCCCAATCAACTGGCAATAATTTTACTGTCGAAAGCTTCCTTTTATGATTACTTAAACTGGCCACTTACCTGTGTAAGCGCTCTTATCACACAGGAAAGTCATCCATGACCTGTGACTGTGAAGGAATGTGTTGTATAGTGCCAGTATTGCCCCTGTGGTAGCTATGATGGAACTTGACTCTGCTTGTCAATGGGAAGTATTTGCTGTAAGAATGTAAATATGTGTATCACACGTGCCAGTTGTGGACTGCTGTCTCATCATGCTTAATCTAATCACTTCTCCAGCACACAAGTACAATGTGTTTATCCTTACGTTGCATTTGGTGGCACAGCAGATGCACACTTTCTCCTCAGAATTATGGGAAGTCAAGGCAAAGCCAAAGCTGAAGACAGTGACAGCCCTATAATAAATATGAACAGCCAGCCCTACCTCTGTCTACTTGCATAAAAGCTGTGAGATTAGCAATACCAACTATCTTGCTAGTTTGATCAAGCATCTTTCCAATATTTAAATAGTGTAATTAAGAGTCTTTCAAACCATAGTGTCACAGCAACAGCCTAGCTACAATTCAGACAGAACTTTATGATCTAGACTATCAGCACTTAACTTATACTTTGCCTTTGTACAGTTTTGCTGTTTGGGTTTTTTTCCTGACACTGCTAATGAAGGCGTTGTTTCATTCATGTTTTTTAAGTAAATCTGACTAGAAAGGGAGACTGACCTCAAAATCACATTCCAAATGCCACTGAACTTCTGTACATTTTAAAACTGAAATTCAGAGCACAAAGCATCATGGCTAGAATAAAACTCTTCTAAGCAAAAGTGGTGGGGTCTTTTAATTGATTTAGTTAACAGTCACTTCATTCTAAAGAGAAGCCGTAAATCTGAACACTGTTTGATGTATTTTATTATAAATGGCCATCAATACAGAACCAAAACCAACTTTATAAATATCTACAAAAAGCACAAATGCACATTACAAACCCCAAACATTCTCTAGCATGAGCAGAGGGCTCACAGCTTTTATTTTTACTTCCTATAAGCCTGTTCTCAGGGAAAAAAAATTAAAGGCTTTACTTTTTTTTTAAAGTATGTTTTTAGTGGTTTTGTTTTTAACATTCATTGTGAAAAGAACGCTCTGTTGATTTATCAGAGAAAACCAGAAAAGGTGACACATAATCTCCCTGTCCAGTAAAGTGGGTAGTTCCACCGTGTTGTGGTTTTAATGCTAATTTAACTGCAAACAAAAACTAGTCCAATGCATTTCAACACTCCCACATCTTTTGTGTATTTTTGGCATGTTACCTGTCCACCTCAGAGTCAGACCGAGGACTGACAAAGTCGCAGACTTCATTCCTGTCCACACCGGAGAGTTGCTCTTCCCCGGAGCCCAAAGAGTGCTACAGCCTTCCTTCTATTACAACTATTCAGAGGATTTTCTACCTTGCTAATTCCTCTTTCCTGTAATCCTAAATCATGCAAACACACACTGTCATACACAGAACTGCTGCTATTCTTTACAATCAGTAAATTAATCTGGGACTGTCAGCAGAGGCTTTAGAAAGCCTTTAAGCAAATTTTCAGATTTGACCTCTACAGACAAATGCTGTTGTGTAACACAACAGTTACCTGTCACCCCAGTCAGCAGGTAAGAGGCTGTGTTCTCTGCTGTAAGAGAGCAGAACAATGCCTGTTTAATGTGTGTGCACGCATGTATGCTGGAGTGGGGAGCAGGGTTGGAAGAGATGAGATATTGCCCGGTCGAGTACACTAGGTTCTCGTTTGCTAAGTGGAATTTCCTTTGCTCATCTGCTATTTTTTGCTATGGTCAACAAAGAAGTGGAATTAAAGGTGTGAATTTCTGGAATTTTTACCTGAATTTTAGAAGAGAACACCTTCAGAGTTGCCACTTATAACTGCATCCCCAGCCTAACAGAGATAAGAGCAGCAAATCATCTTCCTGTGATGTTTAAACACAACAATATTAAAAATTCAACCTACCTTTAGCAGCAAAAACACAGCATTTGATTTTCCCTATGGGTTTTTTTTTGTCTCTTTCAAACATATTTCTGTATTACTGACATGTTGATGTGATCAACACTTTGGGGCGCTGCCCAGCAACACTTCAGTCAGCCAGCCACGCAATTCAATTCAGCCAAGGGACAGTAAAAAGCAAGAAATAACATTGCGCTCCATTTGCAAAATGTCTCTCTTCCAACGAGCATACTTCACTGGGCATTCTGGGTGGAGAGTCGCTCTGCCGGTTGTTTTATTCAAAGTGTCGTAGATGATTGTACAGAGACTGGACATAGGTGAAGACACACATGGGATCTGGTTTGTGACCCATCACCAGCATGTCATCCACTTCTATCAGACGATCACAATGAGCCATTTTCCTGTAGCAATAATAAAACAAATACACCAATGCCAGAGTGAAGTCTAAAGCCTATAACTACTGCCAAGGCTCATTATCTGCTCTGAGTTGAGCATCAGCGAGGCATTCAGGAAATCTGAGGTTTGTCAGCAACATTTCCTTTCACAAAGAAGTGCTCAGGCTCAGGTTGAAGATTGTTATTTTTGTGACCATGAAAATTAAGTGTCACAAAATCTCCTTCAACTCACTGAGAAACAAAACAATTTTTAATGTATACACATGTGTGTGTCTTAAACCGTTGTAATTACCAAATTACTCCTTTGCTGTAACGAGCACGACTCCTTTGCTGCAATAAGGACAGCTATCACTACACTAAGAATTTTCAAAGCTTTTCTCTGAAATGGCAAGTCCAGTTTTGTAAATTATTGCTTTAATTTAAAACAAACCCAAACACACAGACCCTAAAATATACCCCAAAACAAAAACCAAATCACTCTGAAAGAACCCCAGAGCCTCAGCGTGGTTGTACCAGTATGTATCAGAAGGTGCAGGAAATTTTAGCCATGTATTCTCACATCCTATTAGTATTTGGTAAGACTGTACCAAACCCAGCTGCATACCACATCAAGTGTTCTTACTCTTACACAGGTCAAAGCAGCAAGTAAGAATCACGTTGATACTGCATTTAAAAAAGTTACTCTTTCTAGCTGAGAGTTTCACACCCATATTGACTTAAACAAGTTACCATTTAATTTCCCAGTATACTGTATCAGAAAGGATCAAGACAGCGTGACTAAGGTATTAGCCATGTCTCTTTCACAAAAATACAGTTACCAGGTTGAGCAACTGAGCAGCTCTCAGCCTCAATCTATCTCTAATTACACTGAATTCAGCTTTCACTCTTGTTCAACCAAAGCAACATACAGAGGTAAACCCCCTCACAAAACGCAATCCAAAAGCTAATCTACTCACTTCCCTGGCACTTGGGGATCACCTTTTTTTTCCAGAGGCTCGATGGATATATTAACGTGCCTCAAATTCAAATCAGGTATCAGATATTTGGAAGCAACTAAGAAAGTAGAAGTTCTATGCCCAGCTCCTATGGACTGTCAGTGAACACCGGCTGCTTCATGCTCGGTGAACCTGAATTTCTTTATTATGCTTGATATTAGGAAATTCATTAAGAATCATTAACAGTTTGAATAACAAAATAATAAATAAAAAAAACCTCCAAACCACCAAAAGACATGCACAGAGTAGGTTTTTTTTTTCTCCTGCCCAAGCATAATTCGTGAGGCTGATTTCTCAAGTTTAGGCTGTCAGCACTAAGGCTGGTGAGGATCACAGAGGTGAGAAAGCAGAATTCAGGTACTGCCTGAAGACTGTGAAAGACCTTAGCATGGGACTCCAGTATATTATCCTGTGCCTGGTAAAACCACCTCTGATTTTAGACCGACACATCTCCCGTTCTATGCATTCTGTATGCAGACCTTTATTATCTTTTTTTTGGCATGACACAGATAAGCTAGTGAAACAGGATCAACAAGAAGAATGATTAAACTCTTCACTGCTGCCCAGCTGATTCAGACTTGAACTGGAAATCCAATATGATACTCACTCAGCCACGGTGAAGGCCAGCTCAAAGTTCTGCTTGCGATTAGCTGGGTCAAGCTTATTATAATCAAAAGCTTCAGGAAAGAAAGAATGTACAAGAGCACAGAATGCCATCCCATCATTCCAGCTTGAGGAGAAGTTCTGAAGATCAATGTGCTGTCATGATAAAAAAAAAACCACCTGGTTAATGCAACACAGGGGAACAGGAGAAAGCAGCTGCTTTTACTCACTGCAGTTTTCCGTCCTCTCCCACTAACCAAAGCAACAGAGCACAGGCTTTGTTTGTCCTCCACCACTTGTATATCCCTTACATTATTTGTATTGTGAAAAAAAACCAGCACACACTCAGCAATGAAAGCCTTTTGCCTGAAATGCCCAGATGCAAAGTAGACACAGTCTCTGATCAAAAGCCGATTGAAAATACTGGGAAGAATCTTGTCAGCATCACTGAGCTCTGGAGCAGGCTCAATGCACCAGCTGTGAATCTGCAGAAACTAAGGACACTGCCTATCCCTGCAAAGCATTTATGATTGAAGAATGGTTCGTTTTGTGGGAGTAAATAACACTAAAGATTATGCCTGATTGCTTTGCTTTTCAGTAAGGCCCAATTCAATGCCTGTTTAGACACAGACAGGTAGAAATACAGGAAGAATTATGCCTATAGCAAAACTCGATTCTTACAAGAAATGCTTATTGTTACTTTCAACTGCCATGGTGAAAAGAAACATATTTGGGGTGTCTCATGCTGCTTTCTTGTCATATAAAGTTCAAGCCCCAGATTTTCTGGTAAGTAACTAACAGTTATTTTCACTAGTTCTGCTTATGAGTTCAGCAACAATAGTACACATTTTTACAATAATGTTGGAAAACACATTACAAAAAAAATCCCTATTTTGCTTTGACAATTGCAGTTTAAGGCCAGGTAAAAATTACTAACAATCTCAAATTCTGAATTCTTTTAGCTACACTGATGTGGCAACAGTCCCTGCATACTGGCAAAATGTTATTCATATCTTGCCATATATAATGAGAATGCAAAAATCATATTCTGCAGCTAATATAGAAATGTGAGAGTGTATATTTAAGTTTATATCCATAAACACAAAAATAAGGGTTTGAGAAAAATACTACTGCATTGTTTTGACAAGCATAAAGAATCTGAGTCACACAGTCATCACCTGTCTTGAAGTGATGCCTATGCAAACCACGTTTGTGTTACCCACATAAAACCCAATAACCTTATGGAAGTCAATTTGTTGTCTAGCATGTTTTACATTCACTTTGAGTACACTTTTTTTGCAAATTCTCCTGAAAGAGAGAACGCTGAAGGAGCTAGCGTGTCTTCACCTTGTATCCTATGGTTTTGGAGCGACACCAGTCTAACAGAATTTGTTTAATGCTGCTAGCGCTGGCAACCCCAAAACTCTGCGACCTCTTCAGCTTAGCTCTGGATTCTCCTTTTCCTCTGGAAAATTAACAAACACCAGATTAAATTACATTCCAGAAAAAAAAAAACCATCAACCTACTTGTCAGCAACATCTATACAACCTTGCCCAATTCCATCCCTGACCAAGTGATATTTGAAAAACAGATTGCTGAAATTTCAATTTGTTGGTCCTGCAAGAAAAGCTCATTTTCGTTTCACTAAAGCCAGGACTCCAAGCCCTATTCTGTTTAAATTGTACCCCCACTGTCGTGCATAAAGAACAGTCCACACTTTTGGTCCCTAATGAATGGCAACAGGAAGTCATATTCCCAGTCTCTTACAGTGATGGAGGAGGTAGCTCACTGGAGGAGGTAGCTTTCACAGCTCTCTTTCCTGATAAAAAGGCACCTGCTACTTCAGCTGAACAACTGGAAAGCCAGAAGAATCTATACCTGTGAATTTCCAGGGCTCAGTCTGTGAAGTGAGTAAAGCTATATGTGATCCCTTATTGTCCCTCAGCTCAAAATCCTACATGGAGGGAGTCCTCCCATGCAGCTGTCCTTTGCTGGTAATAACTGACAATTAAATAACAAACCCATTCTGGAGTCAAGGGGTCTGACATACCTTCCACCATCATGTTCAAATTTCTCAAAAAGTGCTTTCCTGGCCTGTGTTCCTGAAGTCCGTGGGAGCGTCTGAGACCGCACCAGTTCTCGTCTCTTCTCAACTTGGCGATGGACAGTGGGAGGAGAGCAGTGAGAGCTACGGGTCACATCACAGGAACTGCCAGTGGTGCTGGAGAAACAAAACATGAAACATATGTGGTTAAACAGAAAAAGAAACTCTATAGTGTCACAAGTCCATACAAGTCCACCTGCTGCCTATTCTAAACCACCCAAAACAGTCATTTGAAGAGGATCCAAATGAGTCAACAGCAATTTAAGTCAAGTTTTATTGACAGGCATCAGCACTTAAGAAGAGTCAGGCACTTTTACAACCAAGACATAGGTGGGTAAGTCAAAAATGCTTTATAGCACTAAGGAGAACTAAACACCTTGAGGAGAGGGCAAGGAGAAACAGAACTTGAAGAGTAATTCAGGAAGAACTTTTGAAATTTTAACAAAATCCTAAGCTGATGTCAGTGTTGCTTCACTGACTGCAAGCTGGTAATTTGATCAAGAAACGTACTCTTTGTTTAGTTGAGCTATAAACCACTTTGTCAGCATTAATGAAGCCACACGTTGCATTTGAAAGCGTTCCCCGTGACAGAGACAGGGAAACTCAGGCAAAGAACCATGACATTCAGTGTCACACATTAAGTTCTGTTACAGATAGAGATCAGATCTTACAGCTAGTTCTCTAGGGTGCTCAGTGTATCATGACTCAAATACTGAAGTGGTGATGGCACTAACTCAGAAGTGTAATGTCAAATTTGGAATAATTTTCAAGGGAGATGCAATCCCAATTTAATAGATTTAAATTGGCTGCTCTCCCATTTTTCACAATGAATATTTTGCATGCTGAGGATGCCGGGATACCCCAGCAGTATTTTCATACCAAGTAACACTATACTAAGCAACTGCGACTCAGAGCTAATCAAGAATGTGGAGTCCTCAGTCCTCATCAAGACATTTATCTATAAACTACACTCTAGACTGGCCAAGCTAAGGCTGTTTTTTGGCAGTCACATGATCTTTTCCAAAAATAAGCCCAAAGTAGGCATTTCAGCACAGCTGAGTATTTTTAAAAGTCTTTTCAAAGGACCTGACAACTTGCTTCTCCTAACAAAAATCCACTGCTAGCACTGACAGCTTTACTGACCAACACTTTAAAAATACTGAAATCCACAACTAGGACTGCTTTAAACTGCTCTACAGAAGACTTTTAGCCTTTCCCATCTCTGTTCCACTCAGCCCTCAGGAAAGCTCACAAGCTGTAGCGGGCTTAAAATACAGCACCGAGGACTCGCTTGCTCTCCAAGCCACTGGAACACCTGTCCTTTGAGACTACACTGACCACAACAACAGTCGGACAAAAGGGCATAAAAACACACATACCTTTCACTAGTTTTGGTTCCACCAGTTGTCCCGTAGCTCACAGTTGAGACAGATGAAGTGACACAAGTGGTATTCTCTGTATAAAAGCAGGAAAACCAAGATGCATCACAGCAGAAACCTATTTTATCTCCTTTTATGTTTTCAAACCATTTCCTGATAGGCAGCTACGCATTGACTTTTAGTCACCACAGTGGCAAGGTGCAGGCCTCTAACATCCACTGCAAACTAACAAGCTGGGGAGGGATTTTCCCAGATTTTCAATCCTTCTGCAAATTGTTGCACAGCAGCAAAGATGATGTAAACATACCAGAAAGGGCTGTGAAAGCATGTCTTTAATAAAATTACATTGGAAAAGCTGGATCATTACAGAGGAGGGCACACTGCCATGGACATTTCAGCCCATCCCTCAGTTCAGGAAGGACTTAAAAGTCCTTGAAAGAGCCCAGTGCAGGGCCACCAAGATGATTAAGGGAGTGGAACACCTTCCTTCTGAGGACAGGCTGAGGGAGCTGGGGCTCTTTAATGTCTATAAATGTCTATTTGTCCTCATTAATGTCTATAAATATGTAAAGGGTGAGTGTCAGGAGGATGGATCCAGGCTCTTCTCAGGGATGACCAGTGACAGGACAAGGGGCAATTACGTTTTCCTTCCCCCACTCCATAGGCTCTATGTTTTATGCTTTGCTTCTCAGAACCCAGCTCCAGACTCCCAAGTACACTTGCTAAAAGCAAAATGGAGTGGTTTGCTCAGTTTTAACCCACTAAAGATAAAACTTGTTGCTTAAGACAGCAACTCATTTAATGAAGGCTCCTTCTATACTCAAGAAAGGAAGACTGTGATCTTAGAAGCAATTCAACCTGATGACTGTCCAAATCACTCCCCGAAAATGCTGATCTCTCCCCACTGCTCGTCAAAAGGCTCCAGATCAACTAGACTTCTCACAAAAAACCATCAGGTTGTACGCCAACATACAGATGTGACAGATTTGTCCACAAACTAAAAAGAGTCTGACCACAAACCACTGCCAGATAATTAATAACAACTGCCTGGTTTTAAGCTGAGGAACAGAAACCCTATTCTGGATAAACTACACCTTTGTTAAACTGACACCTGGGACCACTGTGAAATGTCAGTATATTGCATATGCAGTAATAGATCGGTGACATCAATCAGAAGTACTTTTGGATAGAGCTCAACTCATCTATTTTGACAGAAATCGAAAATCCTTAAGGCTTTTTGTCCCTTGAAATATTCACATATGAAGGAGACTACTGACTGCTACCTGGCTCAGTGGAATTTGCTTCAACGTCCACAGCATGGGCCCATCACTTCCCAATTACCATTACGTTATATTCAGTCAGCTTTCACTTGGCCAGGTGAAGTCTTCACTGCTCAAACTGTTGTCACACTTTTCTGGCACCTTTTCCATGCAGAGATAATCTAAATATATGCATGCACACCACTGTGCAAAGGACAAACACCCCTCACTTTGACCTGACTGAGAACGTGACACTATGGAACAAGCTTCCCTGACACCTGGGAAACTGAATCTGCATGCAGTCCTGTTAGCAATTCTAGTGTTACCATGTACTTCCTAATCAGAACTACATGTTCAAAAATCTGAATCCCCTCTCAATCTGTTGAGGACATGCCGATAGGGACACTCACCTCCAGCGGCAGATGAATCCGTTATTCTCATCACACTTGAATTCCAGGCCTTCACTGAAACAGCAGGAAAAAAAGACAAAGGAACTCTTTCCTACATTCTTAGCTTTATTAAGATAAAACTTGAAATAATAATCTGCAAATAATCCCTATCTCTTGCTAGCAACTCCGTATGGTTTCTCTCTATAATCCCAACCTAGATATATAGTCTGATCTCTAAGCGTCACTATCACTAAATGGCCATGAAATACAGCTCAAGTATGAATGACTTCAATAGGAATGAAATGAATCTTTTTTTAACCTCAGTTTAGATATGAATAAGATTCTGCAATCACTCTGACTTATGTATGTGTCAGTCTGCTGTTGGTCCTTCCTCCCTCCATATGACTGTTAGAGACTAGCATTTGGCTTACAGGTTCAACTTCTCAAAGGGCCTCAGGTCTCAAAGCACTAAAAACTCCTGCAAACTTCACTGAAATAGCTGACCTCTTTGGTGAGATACTTCAAGTATCTGCCAACTGTGCTGGCAGACAGACTGCACTATGCACTCAACTATATTAGACAGCAAAAATTCTCAACAGATGTGATACTATAGCCTCAGGCTCCATCGAAAATATTCAAAATCAGTATCTCACTATGGGGCTCATAGCCACAGGTCATGGGACAGCTCCATAGCACTAGTTTCTTAAGTAAAGAAATGGAACAGAACTTCAGCAGGCAAACTGGTTTTGTCTCTTTTTACCTGACTGGTTAGAAGTTTTCACTGCCATTGCATTTTTGCTCTTGCTCTGTCCCAGCAGGTCAGCAGAGGCATTAGTTGTTCCTGTTGAACAGAGGGTCTCTCCTGAAAACTTCTCTGATATCCTGGTTACTGCAGTAACAGGAAGATGAGGCATCTGTAAGGTGACTGCAGGGGCGTGGGCTTCAGGGGAAGAGTCTGACACCTGACAAGAGGTCAGTTCATGGGACAATTTTGCCTGACCTAACGAATAAGAAGAAAGGAGGAAGTAAATTTATTTGCAGACTTCTAACAAAGTTACAAACCACTTTCCATGCAACATCTTTAGTTTACAAGTCATTGGAATTGTTCCACCTTGTTCTCCCTGTGGGCCATTATACCATTTATAGCATGTGGCAGAATCAACCCTAGCATAACGTAAGCTTTGCAGTGATCATACCTGTCCTACATGAATCCCAGCAAGAACAATCAATAATCCACTAGTATCTGCATTGGGTAAGATCCTCCTCTTCCTCTGTGCAGCCCCCAGCCCCAATCTCCCGCTATGGGTTAGGCGTCAACATTCTTGTTCTTTCCATGCTTTTATGAAACAACACGTGCCTCAGTTTTCTCTAAGACTGAAATTATTAATTCATTTCTCCACAGAAGGATGATAGAAGCAGACAGGTTTTTTGCACGACGTTTTGGGATGGTACCCAGAATAATGGGCCTTATCATTGCTAATGCCTCAAGACAATATGACAGTAACAACCTAGTTTATGAAATACCATAGTGCAGGCTTAACAATAAAGTTTATAAGTTAAACTCCTAATTAGGAATTAAGTTAAACGGTATCAGTGCCACAGTAGAGTATCCATGCTGAAACCACAGCCACTTCTAATGTAGCTTCCAACATGGGAGAGCTGCTCTTGTGACTGCCAGGATCAGGTATTTTACAAGTATTGCTACTTCATTTCATGTCCTGTTCCTACCTGATGAAGACTGACGCCCATTTTCAATGATGGAAGAACTAAAAACTCTTCTAAACTCAGGTTTGTGGTGGTCATCCAGGTCTACACTCTGTCAGAACAGACAGGGCCGAAAGTTAGAATTATATCCAGAAACACCTGCCAAGAACAGGTCTTCTTTGTGTCAGTGACAACATAGTGGAATAATCATGTAACCCTGGGAGCCAAACGTGCAAACGCTGCTCTGGCAATGCAAAACTTGTAACAATCTTCACATAATTCTCCTCACAAACCCCATGCACCTAGGAGGGGTCCTCCACTTCTGTTAGATACAGGTGTCACCATACACTATTAAAGTAATAAACAGAAGACTCTCTGCACAATAGTGGAGATGGATTGACATGGCATAAAACACTTAAAGCTCTGCAGGATGTGTTTTTTTTCTGTTTGCTGAAAAAAAAGGCATTCTAGTAATGTATTGTGAAAGCATTACATAAAGTAAGTAGGATCCTAGAACTTTAAAGCTGTGTTATAATCTGCAAGTTCTGTAACGCTAGGGGTTTTTTTCTAGGAAAAGTACTGATTTTTCCCATGACATTTGTCAGTATAATTCCAGAAAAATTGGCCAAGAATTCTTTTTGGTGGGGTGTTTGGAATCTCTTTCACAGCATCTACAGCTTTCTTACAAGCAAAAGCACTACAATTCAGATATCTATCAACTGATTTTTGTGACATCTCTCCTATTTAGACACTTCATTACGGGCAGGTTTTCAAAAGAGCTCACATACAACAAAGCTGCAGTCTTCAACTATTTATTCAGCTTGTAAAGCTTAGGTAGTTACTCAGTCTACAGACTTTTTTCACAATGCACCACGAGCACAACTTCTTTAAAATAACAATTGTCTCTCCTGATAATAAAAAAAAAATTAAATTTTTATACCATCTCCTGAAACGTAAAGCACAGCTAATGCAGCTCCCTCCCTAGAATATACACAGCTAAATCAGCTAACAGCACTGAGGAAGAAACTGATCCCAGGCTGGAGGACAGAGAAGGCAGATGTGCTGTTAAAACACTGCAGATCTAGGATTGGATTCTACTGTGTATTTAGTATGGTCAGGCTAAAGTACTCCAAAAATCTACCTTGATGGAGACGCGAAGCTCTGACAAACCCATGTGCGCAACAATATTCCTCTGGCTACATATACTGTACATAGCACAGGGACCTCTACCCATGCTTAATAATGAGAAGTGCTCATTTGTACAACAACATGATGAGGAGCTGGTGAAGTTGAAGAGAAGAAGGTTAACGCTAATGTTTTGCAAGTCTTAAGCTTGCTCTTAGGAAATAAGTGACAGAACCAGAGGAAATGGCCTCAAGTTGCTTATCTTTGAGAGGTACCTCCCTCCTGTTACACATGCCAGATGAAATTGATGCTTCACTTTGGTGAATAGCAAAACCATCACTGACTTCCACAAGTCAAGATTTCACACTCTGTTCCACGAGTGTAAGGAGTTCACTGCTGCACCAGAACTGGAGAATGACAAAATATGTGAGGAAATGCAAACAGGTCTGCTAGGCAGCAGCAAGAACTTTACCACATTTACCTCTTGATTCTTCTATTAGAGAGACACTGTCCATTAGAAAGTATTCTCAATCTGTAACTGACCCTGAATTTTGAGGAAAAACCTTTGAACACCATGAGCATATTAGGAAAGCTCTTGCACATGGAGTAACCACTGAAGAAAAACAGTAGAAGCACTTTCCTCAAAACCTCTTCTGAATTAATGCTGTATAAAAATAGACAGCAGGGAACAATTGGCAGCTTCAGCACAGCCCACCCCTATATCTCTGTGAATTGAAACAAAGCAAACAACAATAAAAATAATCTAGATAAGGATCAAGGCAACCTTGAAAGGTCACCATTCCAAAGGGCCACTTGCAGGAAGTAGAAAAGAATCACAGAACGGTTGTAAGGGACCCCGAGGATCATCGAGTTCCAACCACCGTGCCACAGGCAGGGCCACCAACATCCAGGCCTGGATCTAGACCAGGTTACCCAGGGCCCCATCCAACCTGGCCCTGAACACCTCCAGGTGCCCCTTGACCTAGCACTCTCTGCCCTTGTGAAAATCCAACTCCCCTCCTGTCCATATGCTTCCTTTAAGTCCTGGGGGGCTGCAGTGAGGTACGCCCACAGCCTTATCTTCTCCAGGCTGAACAAGCCCAGCTCCCTCAGCCTGTCCTCACAGGGGAGGTGCTCCAGCATCTCCGTGGCCTCCTCTGAACCTTCTGCAACAGCTCCACATCTCTCTTGACTTGGGGGCCCCAGTTCTGGATGCAGCACTGCAGATGGGGCCTTCTGAGGGCAGAGTAGAGAGGGACAATCCCCTCCCTGTCCCTGCTGGCCACCCCTCTGCTGATGGAGCCCAGCAGACCATTGGCCTTCTGAATAATAATATGGAAGTAGACCTGGCAAACTTCATTCATCAAATATAGGAATTGAAATAGTTTAGAAGTTTAGCATGCAATGCCAGGTGACTGCCATATCACTTAATCTCCCAAGCTGCATACACCAGGTCATTATGTCTCATGCAGTTATTCCTAGGCTGGCTATCTGTCGGATGTCATCAGGACACCACAGAGAGACACCGATGGGTAATATTTGTTTAGATCTTCCCAGTAGCCATATTTGCATCTCTGCTGCTTTGGCCACTGCAGGCAGGTTCACTGCAGCAGTCTGTCCACTCTGTCTGTGGAATCTCTTCTGGCAGTATAAAAACAGAACAGTATTTTTAGTCTGTCCTGTTCACAAAGGCATCACGATCAACCATAAACACTATGGAAAGATCATAAGCGGTAAGATCTGATCACTAGAGGTCAAAGGTCAAAACACTTCCTTTCCAACAATCACAGGCAGGTATGAGAGAAACCTCAGTGACTCAAAGGGCAGCGATCAACAACAAACTGCTCAGCACTGCAGCTACAGCTCCAGGACCCCAATTGAAATTAGTTCTTCAAGCATACCCTACTTTCCACCTTTGCAAAAGCAGCTCTCATATTCTGGTCTGGTTAGAGAGCCAAATTAGTTTGGTATCAAAATACCAGAACGACTCACCTCCAAATCACAGTGGCTAATGGCTGTTTAAAGTTCCATCTAAATCAGCACCTAGGCTGTTATGCACCAAATTTCAAAGACAGGAGAGCAGATAATACCTGAAGATTAGAATTAAAAGATTTGTGTCTTTACTTCTGAACTATGCTTGGAACTCCCTGGCTTCACTACCACCCCCCCACCGCATCAAATTACCTTGAAAATTAATCCAGCTATATTAGAAAATAACGGTTCAGACAATGAAGAAGATGCTGTTAATCTCCAGTACCCTGCAAAATGTAATCTTAACACAATTATTTTGCTAGAAATGCTGAAGGCAACAGGATCTGGCCTTTTGTTGGCGTAAATGTTGCATCAAGCAAAGCATAAAAACTAACTCTACCAGTAAGTCTTTTCAAATGCAAATCTTGATTTGCTACTATTTCCAGGGCATTATTATTTGCTACTCATATTTCAGATTTAAAGAAATATTTACTAAGGATAGAAGTGTCACTGATTTTAGAACAGCTGTTAATTTATCTGAAATTCTGTTTCAAGTGCTTTGGTCAAATAACCAGAATTTGCAAGCAACTGAGGGAACACTTTCTTCATTACATAGTATTTGGGTACCTGGCACAGGGACAAGGCTTGCTGTTAGCTACTGATCAGTCACATCTGAGCCATACCCACAAAATCATGTTTTCATGGTATGCATCTGTTGTGTAGCTCTAGCTGCATCTCCCATGGTTCCCAGCACTGAAATTCCTTCTCGGTCAGCTATGCTAATTTGAGAAGTCATGAAGCCTTTTGGGGAAAATCATTCTGAGGGCACTGAACCCTCAAAGCAAAGAGGAAAGTTCCACACCTAACAGAAGCTCACTCTGTGCTTTAATGCAAACCAATACCTAGAGCCGGTTAGAGGGAATCTCATCTGGCATTGAGACATTTTGTGTAATGGCCTCTGAGGTTTCCATGCACGAGATATAAGGCTCTGCTATGCTGCAAAAAGTTTATTACTGTGAAGAATGTGGAAATTTGTGCTAGTTTAGGTCATGGCGTCTGAGACAGCTCGCACAAGACCCGCCTCTCAGGGACAAGCTGCAGCAGTGGTTGTGGAGCTACCTGCAGGATGCTAAGTCACTATCTTAGAAAAACATCACTGCCATCCATATGCTGAGCTGTTCTCCTTTTCGAGTTTGCCAAAAGGTAAACAGCATTACTGGCACTCAGATTCCCCTGAAATGAGTCCAGAAAGGACACGTGCATATTCACATACATATATGTATATTGATAGCCGAGATCGTCTTGGCTTCTCTTTTTTCTCTTAGCCATGCTGAACTGACAGGCTGCTGCCGCTCAAACCAAGATCCCAGTTTGACCAAGCAGTACCAAAACTGGTAACATCTCCAGCAGTATCAAGGCCGAGACCATTTCTCAGAGGACTTCCCAAAAGCCCGCTGAGCCTGCACTACAGGAGAAGATCCCTGTGTCCTTAAACACTCCCCACGCCACCACACAGCCTGGCAACACCCGGGAAGCATCAGCTCGTGCACCTTCTTGGCCCTCC
>VXBZ01006792.1:298584-313804 GCA_013399135.1 Heliornis fulica
CGCTGGCCTGTACATACACCCGCCATACTCTTCCTCATGCTCGACAGTTTCACACAGTGGGCGCCGACTCAGTTATTAATACTGCTACTAATACTAATGAATACTAAGTTGCCAAATCATCCAGCAGCTGCAATGTGTATGCACATGGGATGCGACACTTGGGTGAGTCGCCCCATCCAGGATGCAAGAGGAACACTCCATGATGCCCACTGCAGCACAAGACAATAAATACCTCATGCATAAAGCCTCCCAGGAAGAGGAAGCTTAGAAGGTATTTTAAGCAGATTCACACCATCAGAGTTTGCCTGCCTGTGTTCAGCACTGTGCCAGGTAGCTACAACTTTGTAAGCACCATACAAGATTTACCGTATTACTGAATCGTTGCCTCTCAAGAACGTTGTGTTCATATGAAAAACTAATTCCCTTACACATGCATGCCTAGATTCCCAGGCCTTTGCAAACATTAGAGATAATCCCTGCAGGCTTGTGTCAGAACCTCCAGGAATGAAACAGGACAACGATGAACACTGTAATTTAAAGCCTTTTGCACTTGATAGTTTTTGTATGTACAAACTTACATTCCTCTATAGGCATGTGTACATGTGTGTATTTGTATGTAATATTCACCCATTTATCTAAGCTACTGACAACTTTAAATACCAACTTACCTCCTCCTTTTTTTCCAGTGTCGCTAGATATGTTCCTTTTCCTTGCCCTCCCCTTCTCTTACCCAATGCTCTTTTGTGGGTTCTATTTTACAGCACTGAAACAACACTGTGGAAAAACACCACTGCCTTATGAGGTAACAAATGGCTGCTTGTTTCAATAACTTTCTTTTTCTCTCCCCTTCTTTTGCCTATAGCCTGTCTCAATCCTCTCCATGCCTTTTTCTCTAGTACCTTATTAAGTCTTTCTCTTGCATCACTTGATTTTCCCACTGTGGTCTTGTCATTCAGGACAACACAAGGAGTGCTTTTCATACAACTTCCTCCAGCAGTGTTTTAACATCAAGTTCCAAGGAAGAGGATCTGGGGAGTGAGAAGGTGAAAGGCACTCAGAAAGTGAAAAAAAACCTAAATTTCACCAGGATTGTGATGGAATAAACAGAACAGTATGGCAAATTTAGTAAACATTCACTACATTTTATAGACCTGAACGTTTATAGAACGTGCACGTGTCTGTGGCTGGTACAGTTTGTCCACATAACGTGCATGGGTGTGCCCATGTGCATTTGGGAGCTGAAGCATGAGCTGGGGAATCTTCACCTGAAAATAAGTTCTTTCCAGACTGGCCTTGAGTCATACTTATTTCAGATGTTGAAAAAACCCACTGCCTACTAAAATGGAATAATATAAAAGCAAATTAATCCACCATAATTCATGTAACAATGAATTAAAGAGGTGTCTTACGTGTAGAAAGACTTTGGATAATTTAAATTACAGAAGCAGATTATAAAATGGGAGGAATTGGGCACACATGAACAGGTAAAGTTTCAGACCAATGGCATGTAAAATGACAAGATTTTAGCAACTACAAGAGCACAAACATTCTAAATATTAAAAATCAGGCTCTTAGTGATTTATCTTGGTCATCAGTTCAAATATGCACAGTTTATTTGAAAACAGCTGAAGTCAACAGTCACTTTGTGTGGGCTAATAGCCAAGAGTTCTCAGTTGATTAACATAACTGACAGGCAACTTTCCTGTATCATCCTTGCTTGGCACGGGAAATTACCACAACACTGAAATGATGATAGCAGAAAGCAGCAGAACGCACGCTCGAGGCATGTGCCTGCAGATATATGTGCAATCACACATATCCACAGGCAGCAAAAGGAACAGACATTCTCCAGTGTGTGCAGGGCTTGTCAGCTCCTTCAGCCACATTTCTTGAAGGACTACCACCACCACGAGGACTAATGGTCTGTCACGCTTCAGGGTGCCAAGCCCTGTAAAGGGTAACATTTAAGAGACAGCGGTCGCTGCCATGGCTGCAAACTTTGTTTTCTCAATACTGATCTCAGATAACACTGAGACCCAGTCAGCCCCTCCTCAGCAAATTGCTGTCCGATCATGTGTCTGACAGAGTTCCACAGGCAACTCCAATTCTTTCCAGATCAGAGTTCTAGATTTTCATGGTAGAAGGCAACTTGATACTCTGACATAGCTCCAGTTTGCGAAGGACTGCCAGCTGAGGGGAGGCTGAGGGGAAGGCTCAGCTATAGGACTTTTTTTTGTCGGCACCTGTCTTCAAAGCACGCTGTCACAGAAGCAGCAGAAAAAATCTACAGTCGCTTCACCAGAACCAGTTCCTTAATCACTTCTCCTCAGCAACTGCTTTATCCATCATAGCATCTTACAATGTGGCTTATTATTAGCCATTATTTTCCACAGCACTCAGCTTACTCAGTGAGGGGGGCAGTGGTGACACCACTGGAAACTGAGACTGAGGCAGAGGTGAGCAAAAGACAGAAATAACCACAGGTTTTATGGGGCTCCGGTGCTCTGTGAGAGTGACCCAGGCCAGGGTTCTCACAAGATCACCCCTGGGACAAAGAACAAAAAATTTGCTAGCATTATGAGAGATCTTTGGGGTTTGCATTTGAAGGGAACAGGGTTACCCAACACTGCACATCTGTTAGGCTGGGACACAGCTGCGTGCATCCATGGCTGGGGAGCTCCCCCTACAGAGTTGCCAAAAGACACACAAAACTCGTGTGAAAATCACCAGTGCTTAGCTCCCCAATTAGCTAATTGCAGCCTGCTTTTGTCTTGATTCTAAAAAACACCTTTGCCAAGCATCTGAGAGTTTCAGAAATGTCAAGAGACCAGCAGCATCCTGTTCTTGCTGATGCTTTGGGTGTAATCTACTTGGAGGTACCCCACTATCTCACACTGCATTCCCCAAACACTTCATTAACTACTCAGCTTCCATTACAGAATTCTTCAGGGCACTTTGACCATTTATCGGGCCTGGGCTTGATAGCGGCTTTCCTGTCTGATACTGTGGGTTGATGAGCTTCCTGAGCGTCCTTCACAAACCCTCTGACACATTCCTGTGTACCATGTAAAAACCTCACCATTTGGACAGTGGCCCGTCTCTTTTTCCCAGACGGGGTCTCCTTTTTCCTAAATGCTTTCATTTTCTAGCTTATTACCCTTCCCAGCTTGCTTCCACCTCAATGGAGTCATATTTTTTTCTGCCAAGCCATCCATCACTTGTGACTCTAACTTAATATGCAATCCTGCATATATAATGAAACACGCTCTAATCCACTTTGTTCTGTTCGCCCTTTATTGCTGTTCAGGGACTTCTGAGCTAAAAAGGAAGGCATCTCAAAGGCTTTAAAATCTGCAGTCACAGAACTAGTGAGGACTGTCAGGAGACTACATTTCAGCTATACCGAGCCCTTCTAACAACAGGGATATCAGAGTATCATTTGGACATATAAACTTTGGCACTGAAAACACAAAAAACCTTATGGCAGGTATTAAAGGCCACCTCAGTATATTCCCAGAAACCGGCTTTTCAAACAATAAAAGGTGTGGAGTGGTGAGATACAATCTCAAAGTGATTACCCTGACTTAAATCCTTAAACTATATTACTAGCAAAGTAAAACAACACTCAAGACTTTCTCTGAAGATGCACCTATCTAGTGCAAACTCATCTCTAAGAATGAGCCGGAGTTTCCTGTTACTTAATGCTGTACAAAGGCACCGATATTACACTAGCATTTCTTGTGTCACTCTCACGTGTAACTATTACATCCATCCTCCTTGCAAAGTTCTCTGCTTATCTAACATTCAAGTCCATTACTCCGCTTAACTGCATTGTTTAAATGTAAAATAAAGGACTGACGCCCATCCATGACACTGCCACATTTGGATGAAGTGTAGGACCTTAACTTCAGTGTAGCTCAAACATACATAAAGTGGGAGCTAATCCCTAGCCAGCACCAACTGTCCTAGAATATCTGAAGTTACTAAGCCTAAGAATATATACATGCAGCGCAGTCACTCAGGCATCTGTTGCATAACAGGCTGTAGCATGCTGATGATATAAGGACACAGGTAACACCTAGAGCGCTTCCACATCAGTGCTTGGTCACAGTACCATAAATACACACCACTTCACAGATTATGATCTGGAACACAGAGAAGCAATCGGCATCCAGATGGCCTTTATCCAGCTACCAGGAATGCTGGCGGGTAAACCGACAGACCAAACTAAATGGGAGTTATTTTGGAGGGTGGCAGGAGGCTGCATTTGTATAAACAGAAGGAGCATGACATGGCCGCCGCGTACCCGTAACTCTGGCTTCAGATACTGGGCTAAGCACATAGAGTTTGGTCCTCCACAATGGCTGGCATTCAAAAACTGAGGTCTGTGTGACACTGGAGACCAGTTTATCCATGAGCGCTCATAATTCAGCACAGAAAAATAGAAGCAACTAGAACCTGTCTCCCTCTTCCTTAGGCAACTATTTGAAGGATTTTATCACCAATGTGTACCGCTCATCCGAGCGTTTCACGCTAGCGAATAATCACATTTCGCCTAAGCATGACAGGTACCCGCATACGTCATCAGGTTGGTTGAAACTCTTGACCATTACTACTGTTGTGAGCCTTGCACAGCACCAAAACAATTCCATCAGAGGGTTGCTATACAGACCCGTAAGAACATTCACAGGTGGAGAAAAAACATTCTCATTATGTTTTGCTTCATCAAAGCCCTTTGATTCCAAGGTTGCTAAACCTACTTTTTTGCATAGAAGCACTGAACAGGCTCGCTGGACCCTGGTGGAGCATTAATATCAGAGCAACAGAGAGATGCAGAGAGTGGCAGCACGCTTGTCAGTGACCTTGCTTCAACTCCTTTCACACAGCACCAAACCGATCCCTGATTCCTCAGATACAAACACCTCTTTCGTGGGAGTACATCACCAAGTCCTGTAGGAAGGGTAAGATTTTTATCCTCATTTTGCAGACAGGACAGAAATAGAGGCTTTTTGAAGCAACCTGCCTATGGCAACAGCAGTTAAGCTGCTGGACAAGAGTTCAGCTTTGTGTGACTCCCATTTAGCCCTCTCGCTTCAGGCCTGAGCTTTGCCTCTGTGCTGCTTTGGCACATGCCCTGATAGCTGCGACAGGAGAAGGCTGCGAGAGCATGCCTATACTCCTGCCTCTTTCTTGCTGACCAAAGACATGTTCCTCAGCAGTGGAATATTTAAGACTTCCACACCAGATTTAAACTAATATGATTTCCTTCACCCCTCACTCTAAAATCAGAGAAAACATGGGGATGTTTCATATGCTTCTGGTTTTAAGCTGTCCTATCAACATCACATCTTTCCAGAAATCCCCTCATTCCTTGTGATGTATTTAAGAAGGTGTTGCTTTCTTCCATAATTTGCAGGGTCATGGTGCTGGCAGTCCCCTACCTATATTCCATAAGGTTTAGTTCAGATTGGAAGCTTTGCTCCAAATTAGCATTTCAAGTAATACCCAAAAGTGTTGAGATGCAGAGCAGAAATAGCAGCATTTGACAGCTGTTAACCTGAAACCACTGGAATGTGCAACACCTTTTCTCCAGCCCTGCTACTCTGCTACTAATGAACTCCTTACAGCAGAGACAAGTGGTGGGCTGCCCACACCAACAGCAAGCTGCCTACCTACGTGGTAGTCAGAAATACACCTTCTGCATGGGAGCTCGCAAGCAGAGGTGAGCTCACCTTTCTGTTAGAATTAGGTTGGAAAGCCATGTGGATGTGATTACCCAGTAGTACTTAGCACCAGTAGTCAGGGCCCAAAGCTTACCCTTCCTCATAGTATATGCAGACTAAACTAGGCTCTCTTTTGAAATACCTAGAACTAAGACAGCACAGATGCACTAAGGTTCAGAAAGCATGCTGGCATATGAAGGGTCTGGCTCATACCACTAAGATACATGTAACTTTGTTCTGAAAATTATTAGCAGTCATCAGAAACAGCGTTTTGGAAAGGTCAGCAACTCACCTTTCTGGACCTAGAAGCAACAATACGGCCAGCAAGGTCATCCTGTGATGACACCCATAGTGAATTATGACCTGCAGGAGCTGTGTGACAGCAGGAGCAGATAAAATGATGTAAGTCACAGCCTGGACATTGTGCTCTTTATGGTAAAGGGATATTATTTTCACTGAATACAGATGTACAAACAGCTATCCAAGATGGGGGGTGGGGGAAGCAGGATGGGAAACAGACAGAGGATGCTATTACTGGCATGATGATTCTGTATATTTACAAAGCAGCAAGCTTTGCAAAAAGATATATGATGTGACTTAGAACACAGTATTGCTGTCCATGCACTTGACAACCATCAGTGAGAAACACTGAGATGAAAAGGCCAGCGATTATGAGGGTGCACTTCGAATAGACGTGCCTAAGCAAAGAGATTCTGGCAAACAAGTAATTAAGCAAGTGTCTTAACTCTTGCTTCTGAGCTGCACAACACCTCACCGGAGTGTTGAAATGACTGGCTGAAGGTCCCAAGATAAAGACCTCACAGAAGAAATTCTCAGCTTTGATTCTTCTTCAGACTCTATTGTGGTTTGGTGTGTGACTGTCGTCAAGTCATTCAAACTTACTGAACATGTTGTTCCTGCTTGCCCACTGCTTCCTCTTTTTGCTGCTAGAACTGTCCCTTCAAATCTGCATGGTTGGTCCATCCCTAGCAATTTCATTCACCTTTAGCACTTTCAATAAAATGCTACCAAATCGATTCAAATATTTTCTCCAGAATTCTGGATCTGTTCCATCCATGTCCGCTGCAAGGAATCAGTACTTTATATTCCTTGCAGGGTAATGCCTTGAGCAGGTGCTGAATGAGCTGCTTTCTAAACAGTTAAACCCCAAGAACCCAAGACAAACCCAAATGTAGAAAGGGTAGCTTCAATAACTGAGAAAGATGAAGAGAAAGAAAGTCAAAGGCCTGTGAATTATAGTCACACAGCACCTAAAAAGGCATGTAAGATGGCTCGGCTGGGGTGAATCTAGGTATTCCAAACGGTTCTCCAGAGGAACCTCTTACTCCATCAAGAAGACAGAGAGACCTAGTGAGACAGGCTAAGCCAACATCAGAAATGCAAACCAAACTCTGAAGTGAGCAGCAATTACTCTGGCATTATGCTCCTCGTTGGCTGCAGCCCCTGTTCAGTCTGCAGGGTGTTTGAGACATTTGTGTCAACAGAGGCACCATCACTCAGACAAAACACAGAAGCGAGGAGCTGGCACTGGCGCTTTTTTGACACTGTCACTACTTGTATTTTGGCTCACCTACCAATTGGGAATGACACTCTTCTGACATTCTAAAATTAATTTATGCTCTTCTCTGTGGCATACCAGGGGATGTGCCCCAGAGACAACTGTAATCTGCCTAATCCTTTTAGAAATCCTTCTGCATTTCTTATACAGCATCAGAGATGTCTTTCACCTCTTGGCCATTTTAGATGACATTAAAGCTCCGCTAATCTCAAATGCTTTTAACAGCTTAAAATAAAGGTTTACATTTGCTAGAGTTAAAACAAATTTAAATTACCTGTCTGCTTGTATAACTGCTTTAACAGATGCGATCTTGCAGAATCAGTCTGCTTCCCTTTTCCATGCTTTCTGTACTTAAACTAAGACAAAAGACAACTCCTACCCAGCTAGCTGCCTTTATGCATTCTGCCTCAGGACAGTGTGGGTGGCATGGTAAGTGCGACTTGGTGGTCTATCAACCTGAGGTCTCAGCCCAGGCACCTTGTTCCACTTTTTGGCTGTAGATGTTATGGGGTCTGGGTTTTTTGTGGTTAATAGCATTTGAGATAGTCCACATACCTGGGAAAGTATGTTTTCAAGTTTAGGGAAAGACATGGTCCCGTCTGAGGTAAAGGCTGAGCTCTGGGCATAGCACAAAGCAGTGTTTATAGGATGTGTTGTTTTTCCAGCTCAGTACATGAAAAAAAAAAAAAAAAAGTGTTTCAGGTGGAAGCTGTGTCCTGGATTCAGCTAGGATTGAGTTAATTTTCTTTCTAGCAGCCGGTGTAATGCAGTGTTTGGGATGTTCAGATGTCCACCTGAGTATGTCACTGAGTGGTTACTCCTTTGCTTGTCTCTATGTCCGTGTTATCCCCACCTCCCAATCTTCCTGTTACGCTGCCTCCCAACACCATACTTAAACCCTACAGCACCCTTTTGAGCTCTGCAGCCCTTTCTGAGTATCTTTCATTCAGAAAGAACCCTTCCTTAGGTTTCCTTTGCACCCCCAGAACTCTCTTCTTGACAGCCATTCAGGATGTCTCCATTCACAGAATTACTAGGTTGGAAAAGACCTTTAAGATTGTTGATTCCAACCATACCAGCCTTCTCCTAAACTATATCGCTAAGCACCTTGTCTACCCATCTTTTAAATACATCCAGGGATGGTGACTCAACCATCTCTCTAGGCAGTTCCACACCCCAAGAACTCTTTTGGTGAAGAATTTCTTCCTAACATCTAATCTGAACCTGCTCTGGTGCAGCTTGAGGCCATTCCCCCTTGTCCTCTCACCTGTCACTTGGATTTCAGTTGCTTATTCCACACAAAAGATCTTCTGTACACTGCTGGGATGCCTTCTTGAGTTTTGTATTCTGTCCCAAAGCCTCCTTCTGTTTCTAATGCTCAGCACTCTTCTTCCCTCATCATGTCCTAATTTTCCATTTATCCAGCTCAATCAGGATAGATGGCTGATGGCACTCAGAGGCTACAGACCAAGGGAGCACTGCAGCATCCGTAAATTATGCAACTATTTTTTTCACACATCCACATGGTATTGTGACCACATCACCTGCCAAACACAGTAACTAAAAGAACAAAAGAGCCACATGAGAACCCTTTCATGACCTAACGTCCCTGCTCCCCCAATCAATACAACAAAAAAAAAAGCTACAACTGCTCTACAATTTAAAGCACGGTCTCTATGCTCACAAACTGCCAAGGATGCCAATTTAAAAAAAAAAAAAAACTATGAGCCAACACCATCTCTATGGCCTCAAGTACATTTTACTGCTGAAATCCATTAGAATCTCAACTCCTCCAGCAGATACTTTACTGACAAAATACCATTAAAAGTAACAAGTTGGGAGTCAGAACTACACCAACAACCCCAACAGTTCCCTGACTGCCTCCCAAAACTGTGACTGCCTAGCTTTGTTCACAGGGCATTTTGGTTCTGGCATGTGCAGGGCTATGCAATGGACAAGAAGCCAGAGGCCCAACTGGGAAGGTAAAGGATGGTGTGCTCTGGGGCACTGATCAGCTATAGCGGTGGGGGTACCGCTATGTCCTCACAGGGCATGGCTGGCTGGCTGCTGCAGCATGAGGGAAGTGTAGTCCTGTGACATGCAGCTTGCTTTCGGCCATGTTTGTTCCCTGGAGCATGCCAGGAGGTGTGATCTCTAGCACTTAGTTGCCAGCAGGCATTTGCCACTGCATGCTGGGAGGCATAATTTTGTGGTGTCCTTTTTCCAGACTTGGCTGCCAGATGGCATGCATTGCTCAAGTATAAGGATTAATCAACTGCTAGGATTGCCAGTTTCAAGTGGTTTTCTGCAGACTTCCAGCCCCTCCTGAAAAAAAACCCAATCATGTTGTCCCCTCTGCCATGTCATAACCTGGCTCTGAGTACCTTATGCTCCTTGCATCCTGGACAGTTCCTGCTCTGATCTGGTATCATCTCTTTGCCATAATGGTATGATTTTCTTTGCTTTATTTTATCTCCCCTCTTCTCTCTTTTCTTGTCCCTCTCCCTCTTGTTCTCATTCTCCTTGGTGGGTGCTAGAAGAGCCTAAAAGTGATATAAGGAAGAGTTAGGACCATTCTTTTGGCTAGGAAAGTGCTGAGCCCCGAGGCTAGAGAGGTTGCTCAAAAGCTAACTGGGGATGTTTCAGGTCAGAAACAGGTTTCTCCTTCAGGATTTATCTAGTTCTGTTAAGGGCACTGGTCACAGAAACAGTCAAGGTTAATTGACCACATACAATGAACTATTTATTTTACAAGCAGAGATGTTTTTTAGAAGGAACTCTCAAAGGATCTGTTTCTGCTTCATCTTTCAGCCACAACCAGAAGGTTCTGCTAGGAGTCAGGCAAGTACAGATTGCCTAGCTATAAACAATATAGCCACATGGAATTTTTGGCTTTCTTTGTAGGAACCTAAAGCACATAAATTCCAATGATAGCACTTTTACTGCAGTTAATTAGCTATTTGCCTGTGAATTTTAGTACACTGCTTATCTTTATCTATACCCCAGAAGAATTAAAAACGTTTACATACCAGGCTACATGTTCAATATGACAGCTGCAGGGGGAAAAAAAAAAAATCATTGTTTTCAGCAAAAGTTACTTTCTTCATTTAGCACTTTGCACCCTGGAAACTTAACTTGGGCCAGAAACCCCACTCCTGCTCTTCTCTCTGCCTTTAAGCCTTCTGCAGGCAGGAGCCTCCCCTTTCCAGGGGAACTGTGGGAAGGGAGGTGGGTGGAGTGTGGGCTATATGAGCCAGCAGCGTTTCTCGAGGCAGCTTGTGCTCGGTTTTTCTAGTGTCAGTGTTCCGGGTGGGTTTTTTTTGGTAGATGAAGCATTTGATTTGACTCCGCGATTTGTGTGCACGCGTGTGAGGAAAGAGCTTGAGGACTGCTTGAGATTAAGCAGCATGTGTGTGGTAGAAAGTAGCCTTGTATGTACCTTTGAATATTTTGAGTGTTTTGGGTTTGGTTGTTTTATTTTTTTTTTAATGTTGCTTTGAGCTTTTAGGGCTTTGTGAGATGATCCAATCCTACATAATTATGTATTGCTTTAGATCCTGCACAATTATTTATTGCTTTGTAATTCCAGCTGTATGGCCTTTTACTGGGATTTCTCACTCGACCGAAGGTGAACCCTCAGGGGTTTTTTTCACCAGCTTTGCTCTTTGCCCTGTGAGTATCCCTTTAGGACTTGGTGTAGCCTTGTTCTGTGCGTGCGAGGAGTGGAGCTGCTCTGCCCCGGGCTGTAGAGTCCGGGAGGGCGGCATAGCAACGAGTCCAGGGTCAGACACGATGGCTGTGTTGCTGGTGGACCTGGCCGAGCCCCTAGGTGTAAACCTGGCGGCCAGATACCCTGGGTCCTCCTGGAGGACGCTTTGCGGGTCGACGCGGAGGCCGAGCACTGCTCGGTGCGGTGTTTCCCGGCCGCTCGCGGCTCCGCCCATCCTGGCGCGCCGTCATGCGCATGCGCCCTGTTTTCCGGTAGTAACGCGGCGGGAGAGGGGCCGGCGGCGCCGGGGAGGTGAGCGAGTCGTGGGATCGCGCTGGGCCGTCGCTGCTCGGTGCCAGGAGAGGACGTTTCCAACCGCCCGTCCGTCAGAAGCGAGGTCTGGGCGAGGGCGGTCTCGGAGAGTCGCTCGGGGGCGGCCGGTTCGGGCCCGGCCGGCGGCTGAGCGCCGGGCAGCGATCGCTCGCGTCCTCGCGACGGGACGGGAGATACCGGTAACGGGGCTGCGGGCGCAGCGCGCGGGTGTCACCGGCCCGGACGGCTCAGGGCCACGCGCTCCTCCCCGCCAGCCCCCCGGTACGCCGTGCCCCACGGTACGGCACAGCCCCTTGGCTCTGCTGGTGGCGTCTGTCCGGCCGTGTCTGCTCCCTGCTCTCCTCTCTCCCCCCCATCCGTGCCCTCCCGGGGTGGCGCCTTCTCGTTAGCAGGGCGGCAGGAGAAGGTGGGAAGTCTGTGACTGCTCAGCAGCCACTGCAGGCAGACAGACGTCCATCCGTCCGTTACGGACACCGCTCACACGTCAATCCCAAATGCAGCACTGCAAGAGCTCCTGAAAGAAGAGTAGCTCTATCCCAGCCAAAGCCAGGATGGGGCAAGCACGCAGACACCCTCCTGAGGTGCGTATGCCCTGAGCCTCCCCTGGCTCTCAGCCTGTGCTGCACCCCCAGCTCCAGCACCTCCTCTGAAGCCTGTCTGGTAGCTTCAGGCTGCTCCCAAGCCTTGGTGCGAAGGTGCACAGCTGGCTTTCCCAAGCACTACATTCTTCCTGGATGTGGTGCCGTTAGCAGCAGTGTAGGGAAGGTGCAGCATCTTTGGAAGCCCGCGCAACGGGAGGAGGAACAGCTCCACCAGGGGTACCCGACAGTAGTAACACTCAATGCTTTTTCTTTCTCTTTGACAGAGGCCACTTCACTTGCCTGTTCCTCCCTTGGGAATGCAGTTGACCACACTTGCCCTGGGCTTATGTGGATTTTCTGCCTGGCTTTGCTCTCCTTGTGGTGTGGGGGTGAAAAGGAATGCCCAGAGGAGAATGAACTGGCCATGGGCTGCAGGGGAAGCTGGAGAGGCCAGAGGAAGGTGAAGAAGAATTTAGAAGTCTGGCTGGCTGGCAGCTGCCTCCTGCTGCAGGTGAGAGAGCCTTCCCATCTGGGGGAAGAAGGATCCTTCTTTGTAGTCTGTGTCAGGTCAGGCTGCTGCTGTGCATGTCTCTGGATCTGTACCGGTTACCACTCGAGTGAGGCTGCATGTCTGGGGAGCCTCATGTCCTTAGAGCGGTAAGGCACTGACAGACTCTTTCTAGGTGGAGGACAGACAAGTGTTTGGACTTATCGAAAAGGAAGAGCAGAGAGAAGGAAGAATCATTTGGGCTGGCAGGTTCCTCTCGCAGCACCGAGTACAAAAGCTACTGTGAGTCCTGGGGTGTTGGGGCTCCATTGCCCCTCTTCTGCATCTTGGGCCCTCTCCAGTCCCCCTCGCCTTTCGCTGCTGCAGTGGGGTGTTTTAGCTTGTTCTTTCTTCCCCTGTTCCTTGTTTCTCCATCTCACTTGGATGGGCTCCCTGCCTCTGTCTTTGAGGTCATTCTGTCTCTGCCCTGTAGCCTCTGGCTCTTTTTGCCTTCTCCGTCCTTCCCTCTCTCTGTCTGGTTCCCAGCCACTGTTTTTCCCTTCCTCCTGGTCCTGTAGTCTCCTCTTCTGCAAGCTGAGACCCAGCTCCCTCAGCCTGTCCTCAGCAGGAAGATGTTCACTCCCTTAATCATCCTGGTGTCCCTGCGCTGGGCTCTCTCCAGGAGTTCTATGTCCTTCTGGAACTGAGGGGCCCAGAACTGGACACAATACTCCAGGTGGGGTCTCACCAGGGCAGTGTAAAGGGGGAGAAGGACCTCTCTTGACCTACTAGCCACCCCCCTTCTAATACACCCCGGGATGCCATTGGCCCCCTTGTCCACAAGGGCACATTGCTGGCTCATGGTCATCCTGCTGACCCCCAGGACTCCCCAGGTCCCTCTCACCTGCACTACTCTCCCAGAGGCCAGTCCCCAACCTATACTGATACTTGGGATTGTTCCTCCCCATATGCCAGACCCTACACTTGCCCTTATTTAATGTCATTAAATTTCTCCCTGCCCAGCTCTCCAGCCTGTCTAAATCTGGTTGAATGGCAGCACAACCTTCAACAAGACCTTCGTGTGCCATTCGGGATGTGTCTTCATTCTGTCGCTTCCTCTTGTTTTCTGAGTCTGTCTCTGCACAGTTCTTGGTTGCTTTTTTGTCTTTCTCCATCTCTGGCTCCTTGGCCTGTTTTGGTTGGGGTGTTTGGTGTTGTTGTTTGTTTTTGTGTTGTTTTTTTTTTTTTTTCCTTGCCTGCAGGCTGCCCACCCCAGGTGTTTTCTGTATACCTGTCCTGGTTCTTGTTTATGGGTCACTGCCTCTCTCTCAGCCTGTGCTTTTTTCCCAGCTCTGCCAGGCTCCCTGTCCCTGTATTTCTCTGGACATTCCACTTCCTGCCTGACACTTTCTCCCTACAGTCCCCTTGTCATGCCAGCTACCACTTTTCTCCTCTTCTAGCACCCTACACCCTGCTTGTTTCTGGTGTAGCCTCCACCTCAGCACGGCAGCCTGTCTGTTGAGCTTATGTGCTGAGGCCTTAACATTGTGGGTTTTTTTAACGGCAGGAGGCTGTTGGAATCCAGGCAGCATCTTTAAATTGGGAAGAGACTTCTGGAACTGTTAAGCTATTGCTTTGAGGTAAGAGGCACAGGACTAGTGAATGTTAAGCAGCATGTGTGTGATGGAATGTGTTCTCATATATAGCTTTGAGGGACTTTATAGTCGGAGCTTTCAGGGGTTTGTAGATGACTTTGATGTCCTAATTGTTCTTGTTCATAGCGTTTCGGTGGCGTTCCTGACTTCACAGAACATGAAACCTTGGTGTGCTTTTCAGCAGCTTTGCTCTATACCCCATAACTTGTAAGTATTCTTTCTATTAATATGCCTGACAGTGAGATTATCTGTGGGGGGTTAGGGCAAGCATCTGGTTTGCATGTAGAGTTTTAGTGCATGATAAAGTAGTAGTGGGGTGTCAAAGGATTAGTATCTTGCCAGGTACAGGACAGCTTATGGTTTTCCTCTTTGTTTCCACAGCGCTGTGTTCTCTCTGGAACCTTTGTGCATTGCAGCAGGCTCCACGCAGACCAAACATTTTGGGATTTAATTTCACTGACCTGTACCAGAGCCTGGTGTTTGGCAGAAGATGAAGATAGGAGTCTTCTGTAGAAGATGAGGCATAGCTCTGACCTAGGGAACTGTACCAATCAGATGGGGTGGGGAGCAAGGGAGAAAAAACATGCGTGAAGCTGAGTCTGGGAAGAAGGGACTGATGGTGGGAGTTGTGTAAGACTTGGGTTTATTTCTGTTTATCTTACTATGTTTTGAGTGGGTGCTCTGTTGAGTGGGGTAACAAATGATGTATGTTTTATTCCAGTGTTGAGTCCATTTTGCCTTTTTTGTTACTGGCTGAGTGATCTGTGCTTGTCCTTATCTTGACTCCTAAGCCTCTGAACATCTTTTTCTCTCCTGTCCAGCTCAGAAGGGGAGCTATAGAGAGACTGGCCTGAGGCAGGGTTAAACCAGCCCAGGGGTTAGGTGGTAGCTGCCTTCCCTCCTCCCCATTCCTGATGGGATGCAGCTCTGTGCCAGGACTGAAGGTGCCTCCAGGTGCTGGCAGTGAAGCTGATCAAGATGGCCCCTTTCTGGGAGGAACTGCCTGCCTGTGGAGGGGCTGGTGGCTCTTTCTGCCCTGCTTGGGTGGGCACTGGTGAGCGAAGGGAGGAGTGGAAGGGGCCTGTCCGAGGGCAGGCTCCTTCGGGCAGGCAGAGCACGAGCGTGCTCTTGTCAGCACGAGGCCAGGGTGTGC
>VXBZ01006794.1:0-12047 GCA_013399135.1 Heliornis fulica
AGCAACCTGCTTCTTGCAGGGGGTTATGACTAGATGACCTCTGGGAGTCGCTTCTAACTCTAATCATTCTATGATTCTATGATTCTAATTTATTAGACTTTTCACATCTGTTCTACCTATCACCTCTCCTTCACTGGAAGATCTTCATAAGATAACTTCTCCCATTTCTGATCATCCCAATCTGCCAGCTTCCACCTTTGGTATTTTAAATCTTCAAAAGGGATTTCAATTTGTGCATAAATTTGAAATTAGCTGCTCTTTAATATCTTCCTCAACTCCACCACAAATTCTTGCTCAAAAACATGCTGTATCACAGCACCTATGGTTCCTGCCTGGAGGGCTAAGTGACTGCTATGTGGAGATGTTTTCCTCTCACAGTGGCTGAAACTGGTCTGCTGTTTCTTTTCCACTCCCATCAAAATGTCTATTCTTTCTTTGCACTTCCTCACTGTAGCTGTTTTCATCTGTTGGCTTTCTAAGAATATGCATTTAGAGGAAAACTGTATGTTACTTCTGGGTCTTGCAATTACAAAAAATAATATTCTCATAAAGACTTTGAGTAGGACTCAAAGAATCTGTACTCAATTTTACCTGCCACAGTCCTCTTGTGTAATCATTAGAGAATCATTTAATCTCACCTCTTTAAACCTCCTCAAGGCTGATATCCATTCACTAATATTTCATTTTGGTATAGAGATATAAAGAATTTCAGTAAGGCAAGCCATAGCACTATTTAGGTAAAAATGCAGGGAAAATTCTTGATTATCTGGATATGCAGTGGAAAACTGTTTTGTTAAAGTAACAGTATATGTGATGGTTAATGTCTGTGCAGGACAATGATGATGGTAAAAATATCTTTCTTGTGTATTAGCAATATTGCCATTAAAATCAAGAAATTAGAGTTGAGCTACAACATTTTTCTTGCTTGGTGGAGGAATGTTGCCTCCATGGAGCTCCTGAAATCTGAGATGTGAAATGGTTCTAACATTCTTTTCCCCATACAGAATTATTTTGGTAAGCAAGAAATAAAATTAAACCCAGGCATAGCAGTATTTTTAAAAGGGAAAGCAGTAACCTTGAATTATCCACATTGATTTGACAAAGCCAGTGATGCTGCAGATATAATACGCAGCACTGCTGTCACATCACCAGGTGACATCTTTTTATCCAAAGTGAAAATGAAATGTCAAAGTGAAGAAATGCTGCAAGTCTTCTTGTGCTGTTTGCAAGACAAGTAAAACTCACTTTTGTATAGTAGGGTAGGTGTTTATGAGAACTAGCTTTAAATTAGAGGTTGTTCAGTTAGCAATATCTAGTTAAGATTGCATAATGTTATTCTTACCTAAGACCCTGTTGTCAGTTGCTTTTAACCTTGCTGAGCATAACTTGTTTAGCTTGAAATTTTCAAAGCTTCATCTATTTCCATCTTAGTTTTGTTTCAGAGGAAGTTGGTTTTTTCCATTTAAACTTTTTTTAAGAGTCCGAGAATTTCTGACAATGTTAGCAGAAGGAATACATCTATAATAAACACTTTTGCAAATATATGTATGTGAACACACACATGCACAAAAAGGAATGTGTTGGAATTAATTTATTTTATGTATTTATTGCTCAACAATTTTTTAGAATCTAAACTGTACCAAGGCATAGTGAGAAAACATGGTCATATAAGACCACTGAAAAACAGACTTACGTTTTGTGAGATTTATGAGTGTTAACTGACATGACTGAGTACTTCGCTTTTCTTGTGTGTTCCCTTGAAAATTTGGAGCATGTTAATTTTTTTGTAACTCTTACAAGTGGGGAGCAGAGGTTATAAGATGTTTCAGTCTGGTTTTTACAGCTAGGATAAGCCTGTTTCTACGTGTATGACATGATTGATTGCTTGTATTGCTCTTGGGGTCTGTCCTGGCATTGGTGCTGCTTTTATTACAGAGCTGCTTAAAGTCCAAATGTGTTGCAGGTCATGCAAGAAGAAAATGCTACCAAATGCAATTTACAGGTAAGGAACTGAGTCACACAGAAGTGGAAGTAACTTATCTCAGCTTAGATAGCAATCTATTAGAAAAGCCACGATGCGAACTGAGTCCCACCATGTACCTTAATTATATGAACAACCTTCTCCTTGGTTAGACATTAAGCTGAAGCCATTGGAAGAGTTTTGTGGGCATGAATGTACTACAAAATCAGTTATGGTGTTGTGTGAGATGAATCATTCTTTAAGCACAGTTAGGAAGTCATCACAGTGAGGTCATTCCACAGTCAAGGAGAGAATAAGAAGAAAGCAGACATGAGGCAGTTTCCAGATAAGGAGCCTCATTAGGTCACCCCCACCTAACATCTTTAGTATTAGCTGTACAACAGTGAGCTGTAGTGTACTATTGCCAGCTATTTTCAAGCAGGATGATCTTCTCTAAGAATATAATGTTGAATATTATACCCAAGATCCCAAATTTATGTCTTTTTCATATGTTCTCAAAATACAGTGGTCCAAGCTCATTTTATTAAAAAATAAACTTTCCCTTAACTAAGCTTATTGTCATTGTAAAGTCCAATTTGCTTGTTCTGTTTATGTAAGACACAGATGAATCTAATTAGAAATATTGGATTACAGTTATCATGACAGATTTAAAAAGCTTCAGGACAAAAATGGACCTGTTTACACACTGACATGTAAAAGGCTGTGTCATGACCAAACCAACATTACTGTAGATTAGTAACAGATAAGCTGATTGTTGCTTAACATTCAGTGATAATTTATATATCCTTTTCTTGAAGTTTTAGAGAAATCTTAAGTTTTAAACTAAAAACTGATGTACACAACAAGATTTACTAAAATACACTTTTTAATTCACAGATTTAGCAAGTTCTTTAATACTTCTTCAGACAGAAAAATAACTGCTTATAACATATACACAGTATATGAAATCTGTCTCTCCTGCAATTGAGTAGTAATTATAATTAAACATGTCTTGATGGTAACAATAGGAAGTATAAGACTCCTTAAGCCAATTTGCTTAACATTTTAAATAAATTCTATTAAATGGCCTGTGTCTAAGTTACTGTTTTAGCGAAGTAAAATTCAGTTTAGTTTAGATAATGTTTAAGAACATCTAAGACAATAACTGATTGTGTAAATCTTTTCAACTGTATGTGTTTATTTAGCTGTATACCTCACATAGATTTTTTTGGCTGATAAATAAAACAAAGCACTTCGCACACAACATCTGAGCAGCTCATTTGAGAAATCAGTTTGAACAAGTATAGTTGCAACCATCTCATAGGCTTAGAAGCAGAGAACCATACTTTGAGTTATGAGAAAAGACAAGATATCAAACGAGAGATATGCAATAGGGTGTTACAGGATTTTTACATTGTTTTTCATTCTTCTTGAGAATCATTAAAAAAAAGTAATCTGACAACAGGAATAGTGTTTTGATGCAAGCAGGTCTGTGTTACACATATGTTAAGTTATTCCGCCAACTGCTTGGTGGGTAACTTTGGTGAATTCTCTATTTGTGGATGGACACTGAACTTTGTGGAACCACTAATGAAATCAGATGCTGACAGATATGGGAAAGATATCAGAAAATTGTCTGTATAGAGTATGTGATGGTGGAATTTCACCAGTGGTGAAGGGCTGATACAGTCGTTCTCTGAAAATGGAGAGGTCACTTGCTATAAACACATCTCTAGGAGAAGACTAGGTGAGACGTGATGTGGCTATTCACTGAGATGAGATATTGTACTCTGTCAGCATCCAGAACAGAAATAATTCAGCAACAGTGACTAACAACCTGGACACAGGTGCTGACTCTGAACACTTCCGTGCCTTGTTAAGCATGGGCTTAAGCATGGGCTTAAGCATGGGCAATCAGAATCCAGTCTGCAACTTTGGCTGTTCTGTGACTGTGATTTCAAAATCTGGGGCTTGGGTTTTAATCCATTGTTGATGTTTTTAAGGGGTGACAGACATAGTTGCACCAAACCAAAACTTGCTTGGGGCATTCAGATTACCCACTGTGGAGAGTGCAACCCTTGCAGTTCATCCAGCTCAGCATTTCCAGAGGTGGAGCTGTGTTTGTTCTCTGTTTTCAATTATCTAGCACATAGCTGAGTTTAGAAAGAATTTCCAAATCCTGGATAGCTTGTGAAGTTGTTTTTCATTGGTGGATGTGGATGACAAGCAAAACTCAACTCACCAGAATCTGTAAAATCATCAGAACATGCTCACTGAGATTTTGAAACATAAATGAAACACCTGCTGCGTCTGAGTTAATGTCTAATGGTGTGCCACTAAAAGCAGATGCCAAGTAAAACTCCAGCACTTACTGCAGTTGTTGTATCATGTCATCAGCATCAAGCAGCATCTCCCATACTCAGAAAAGGAGCAACTTCATGGTATCTCGTTTTCTCCTGGTAATTGCTGGGCACCAGGAGGTCTCTTGGGTTCTGTGTGCTGTGTGAGGGGCAGCAGCTTTCTGTGGATTCCCTTCCCAAAAACATATTAGGGAGGAGAGCTCCATCTTCATTATTCACTCTCTGAGACAAGATAATGGGGGAAGGTAATGCTCCTCCCCTGCTATCTCCCCACAGACTTTGAACAGGTAACTACCTGGAAAAGTCTTTGAATCTTTTAGAGGGAATTCATAGTTCTCCTTTGTCAAGCTGAAAGAAGTGTGTCTGCTCTTGCCAATGCTGAGCAGTTTGACAGCATGCTACTAAATCTGCTTTTAGCTGCTTCAGAGATACATGAAGCAAGGAAGAAAGCAGAGTACCAGTGGGTGAGCTTTTAATGGGGTGGGAGACAGACTGCTGCTCTTTTCTCCATCATTCTGGAGACCATCATGAAAAATGTTGCTATTTCCTTCTCTCTCCTGAGGTTTTGCACTGTGTTTGTACCTTCACTCAGAACTGTCATTCTTCAGGTGTGAGACACTTGAGTGATCCCTCAGGTATGTATATGGCTTTGCAAGTAGGCATGATACACAAGACTTTTATTTCCAGTTTGGTGGCAAAAGAACAAATTCAGTGCTCCAGCAGTCTAAAGTAAGTGTTCTATTTTTCTATCCTTAGTAATATTAGAGCAGAGTTAGAAATACATTCATAGGGAGAAAGTAAGAGTCACGAAACGTAGGTTGGTTGCAGTTTGGAACTTTTTCTGCTTAAAACAAAGCCATATACCAGCCCTGTTCAGTGTCCCATCACTCCTTTAATACATGACATGTGAACACATCTGTCTGGTACCTCTAAAATTGATAGGGAGTAAAACATTGTCTTTTTCTGGAGACTGGTTTAAAGTTTACTTGCCATCTCACCTAAGTGAGTATTTCAAAGAAATATGTTCAAAAGTCTTTCTTTCTACATGTGTCATGTTGCTTATACCTGGTTCTTGCTGGTTTGGACAGTTGGATGGAAGTAGTTCTCACTTCCATTAGACCCTAAATTTTGTATTTTTTCCTCTTAAAGATGTTCAAGAAGACTGTACTCTCATTTCAGGACTTTAGTTCCTTTGTGGGTCATTCAGACTGCTTTAGTTAGAGCTAGTTCATGGCAATATGGAACAGTGTTGGCTCATTAGCCAAGAAACAGATATTTGGAAAGTTGGAAAGTCTTTATCTCTAAACTTTGTGTGGACAGTGCTAGCCTAGATTTACAGGAATTAGATTCCTGTAAATTCCTGTAAATTAGAATGTAGAATTAAAAGTCCCTTCCAACTCTTAACATTCTGTGAATCTGTATGAATCTGTAATTGTGGTAGATGGGGAAATGTTGTGTGATCTAATATGTCACACAGTCAATCCTTGGCTGTAGCCATCACATGCCAACTCACTGCATTTTCTTCCAGTCCCTACCTGGACCTGATTTGTCTTTCGCTGGCATCTTTGCTTTCCAAAGGAATTGCTAATGAAAACAAGTCTGTAACATAAGGCATCTGCTAGAAATTATATTTCTGCATCATTGTACAGTTTCTTCAAGATGTGGAGTTTTTTTTAAAAAAACGTTAGTTTGCTCTGCTTTTTAGGTCTTTTATGTTCATTGAGCATTCAGTGGATAGAACTCTTTGGATTATGGTAGTTATGGAGACTCCTAGCTTTCCAGGTCATTTCTGGTTGTGTATACCATCTAAAAAAATATGGGCTTAACACCTTGTAGCCACACAAAGTTGAATGAGCTGTAGCTTATACTGAAGATGATTCATTCAATTTCAGCAAGGTTTCTGTCACAGTAAGGGTCTGCTCAGCATGGTAGTATCTGCTCTTCTGCTTTGCAAGCTTCCATTCTCACTTAGAGGCAGCAATCCTTGAGAGCACCAGGATGAGCAAACAAACTGCTCAAAAAATCATTCTATTCATGACTGCAGAGAGTATCTTGTTATACAGCTCTGACTAGACAATTCAATTGTGAGAACAGAAATAGAGTCTTTTACAGTTCTGAAGTCAAATTCCATCAAGCATTTTGTACTGGTACTCTTCCATGACATCATGTGGAAGCAACAGTACATCCACATGTATGTGAGAGTAGAATTTGACCCACACTTTATCTCTTACAGATTAGTTATTATGGCAGTCAAATGGGAACTGTGCATCTCTTCCTCCATGTGTCCACTTTTAAAGAACTCAGTTTGATTTTTATTCTGGTTTTTTTTTGTTTTGTTTTGTTTTGTTTTGTTTTGTTTTGTTTTGTTTTGTTTTGTTTTTTTGAAAATTAGGCCTGGAATACTTGTAAAATTTTTGATACTCACAGTAAGGTCTCCTCAAGAATTTAGGTCACTCTCATAAAATTAATACATAGCTAGTCTGATAATCACAGTCACAGATTTTCTTTTAATAAGAAAAAAGAAAATCAATGAATGCAAACATCCATATCCTTTTAATAATCCTGCACTTAATCTGACTAAGCACTGCTGATTTTACATGTGAGAGAAGATGTGATTTTGACAGGGAGTTTGAGAAAAGTGACATTTAACTGGCAATTCCCCTGTTGCTACAGAGATCAAAGACACACCAAAGCTGCTAACCTGGAATATGAAGCATGCTAAGAAAATGTGAAAAGAAGCAACAGATATTTCAGGAAAACAGCTACTTTGCATTATCACTGCAAGAACTAATTTGTTTGGGATTTGGAGTGTTTTTTTTGCATATCTCCCTGTATGTGGCTCAGTGATATTTTCCTAGTTGCCCTTATGGTATTTTTCACACTTTCTCCTAAAAACCAGTTTTGATGATAACAGCCCAGTAATGGATGTCATGCTTGCCTGATACTTGTCTGATGATCTCTAGTTCTCCCACACTGTATGGCTCAGTCATTCTGCTTTGAGAACATAATGGGCGTTAAAAAAAGAGTGCTGATGTCCTTCATCGTTCAGCATGCTGATGAAAAGCTGGACCAAGTTCCTGAAGTTTTACCGGTAATTGACCACTTGTCCTACTGATACAAATGTTATGGTTGCATGGACTTATATGGAACTGATAATCTTGCCTTTAGTTGAGCACTCTGAAAGTGTCTCTCTGTTATAGAAGAAATATTTGCTCTTGGCTGGCAAGGCAAAATAGTAGAAAGAGGAAGTGAGTCTATTCTCCTTATTTAAATGTTTTCCTTTCTTGAAATCATTAGCTGGTTAGATTTTCACTTCATTATTCTTCAGGCCTTGGTGAGCTGCCTACAGGCAGAACAGCAAGCCAGTTGGTGTTTTCAGAATTGTGGCTTTACCTTGGCAAATCAGACCCATGGAAATATTTTCACTGACCTAAGGGCAGGCTTGAACCCTTCAGTGCTTTGAAGTGTGCTTTGTTCTAGCAGCAAAATGCAGGGCAGTCTTTTCCGCACATGAGCTGGGCACCATGAGCCCTCGGCTCTTCACTCGGGACTCCCTCTGCTGTCACTGGATTTGGAGTTGCCCAAGGAAAGAATTCAGGCCTTTCCTGCAAAACAAATGTCAGTGTAGAGAAAGAGACTGGTGGGAAGAACAGAACGTTCTTTCTTTTTCTTGTGTGAACAACTTTACATTTTTATTGCAGTTTTTGAAAGAGAAACCAAAGCTATTTTACAATGGGTCAATGGAGATTCAGTAGTACGAGCAGATGAGCTTTGAATTGTGCTATTGAGTCTATCAAACAGCAGTATCAGGAACTATATTGTTTGCATCTTTTTAAAAGTGTAATTTGCTCCTAAGCCACAAAGACTCTCAAACTTCAACCATTTTGTGGAAATCAATGAGAATCATGCAGACAGATCTCAAACTATCATTTCAGCCATAAATTTTCTGCCTTATACATCCTAACCCATGCTCACACTAGACAACAGAAGATCACAGAAGTACAGGTTGCTTTTATTTCCATTCCATATCCAACTTCCAGTGATGGTGAACATCAGTTGTAAACCTCTTGAGTCTGGAAAACAGGAACACTCTTAGTGATGTAGCTAAAAAAGTGCTTTCAGACAAATTGTATACAACATGTATTTCATCATATAATTTATCTTTCAAGTGTTCTGTCAATTTTTCTTTTGAGACAAGTCCTTAGATTTTCCAAAGCTGCTATTCTCTCCTATGAGATCTGCTCTTTTCCCAACAGTGGCCATAATGCTTCTTGCAGCCATGAGGAGAGGATTAATCAGTTTAACCTGACAGGTCTTGCAAAAAGACAGCAAAGTGGTAACCTCACAAAAATTCCAGCAGACTCCCAACAATCTTCTGACATAATCTAGTAATATGCAGTCTAATCTTCCAGTTCTTGCAGGCTCATTAGCAGTTGTTGAACAAGAGAATTGTAAAGTATATCCCCATGAAAAGTAGAAGATATAAAAAAAAAGGCCAAAAACTTGTGCGAAAGTTCACTTTCAGATGAAAAAGAAAAAAATCTTTGTTATAATACTGGTAAAGAGTAGCAAAGAACACTGGATTAAATCCGATGTTTTTTTTTTAATAAATTATTCTATAAAATATATCTCACCAGAATTTTTATTTATGTTTGAGCTGGTTTTAGTGGATTTAGTGCCTTACTCTGAAGGTCACCTGAACCCTTATGTATGGCATGATGAATGTGCATGCTTCTGTGTGACCAGTTGTCTTATTTAAGCTTATCCATCACATGGTAAGTGACTTCTGGACAGCATGTGATGATAACTGTTTACTTACATGATGGGTCTGTGACCGGTCATAAGACATCATATCCCTTTCTGGGCTTGTCCTGTCATTTGGTATATCCTTCTTACATGACTGAAGGCCTGCATTTTGGTCATATTGTGTGGCAAATCCAGACACACAGTAATGGATTGATGTGCTCCCTTTGAAGAAGCTGGTAAGACCTACATGGGCAATATGACTGTTTGACACCTATCAGTGCAGAATGACACTACATAAGCATAGTCACCTCCTTTTTCTCCTATGAAGGCATACAGAGATCTTAAGCTTAGGTAGATGGAAGAAAGTCATCTATCCCCTGCATTCCTCTGTCATTTTAACAGTTCAACAAGGAGTAGAGTCATGAGTACCAAGAGCTCAAGTACCAAGCAGAAAAGTTTGTCAACCAGCTCAGCTGCTGGGAAAGGTGCTAAATTACTGCTGAACTTCAGTGAGTGATGTCCTCAAGGAAGAAATGGGGTGAGGACTATGCGAAGTACAGTGTGTCCATGGATGCAGCAGCCTGCAGCTGAAAAGTCTGGATGGTTTTACCCCAGAGCAGGAGGCCTGGGCAGGGAGACTGAAGAGCTTCCTTTGGGAGCATGCTCTGGACCTCCTGTGCTCATTCCTGCCTAGTAATAATATAATCAAGAAACATTGAATACAAACAACCACATAGAAATGTAGACAAAAGCTTTTAAAATAATGAAAGCTAAATATTACCTTACAAAAGATGCTTTTTTCCAAAATCTCTTACTGCTTTTCAAACTGGCACAAAAAGAAATGAAGCTTTTCAAGCTCTATTCCAACCTCTATTCCAAGCTTACATCTTCTTGACAAGTCCTGTAGATAGCTTACTCCACTCTTTTCCTCTAAGGAGGTCACAAAGGACATAAAGATATGTATGGACACATTCATAATAAAGTTTCACACTAGTCTACAGCTAAAGGAAACAGTTTTGGTAAAAGCGTATCTTAAACATGTACAGATGAGGTAGAAATCAAAGCCAGTTCCTTCCTTAATCCTTTTTGGATCCTACCCGCAAAGTTCTCATGTTTGCATAAAACCTGTTGAACTGTTACTATGACTAGTTGCTTCTTCATTTGAGTAATCTCCTTTCAATAGACAAAACAGATGGTGGTCATTTTTAATGAAAAGACCTATTATTGTATTATTATTTGATAATGAATGTGGTTTTAATAACTTGGGAAAATTACTGGCTTTTTTTTTATTGAAAATGTTTGTATCTCTCAATTTTATGCTTTTGCCTACAACAAAGCTACTCAAAATTTCACATTACCAAAACCTCAGTACTTTGCCACGTAATAAATTTTATGGAAGTTTTGAAAACCAATTTTGGTGTTTCCAGTAATTTTCATTGATAAAATGTACAGAGAAAAATATTTCTTTGCCTGTTTCATTTAAAACAATCATTCTAAATCTTTCTGAAGTGGTTACAGATCTAAACCCTTTTTATGAAAATACTTTTCATTTTCAAGCAGCCCAGTTCACACTATTGTACAGAACAGTATTTGCAGATAGGTAAGTTATAAAACTAGGGTGAATTAAACTGATATTATGTACCTGCAACTCTGACACACTAATTTTAATTTTTTAGTATTTTACTTGGATGCCTGCAGAGTCTTAAAAAACATCCTCTTACTGCTGCTGAAGACTGACAGGAATAGATTAGAACTCTTGGGGCATTTCTGTCATTGGAAGGTTGCAAATAAAATTTTAATGAACCTCTGGCATGGACATCTGGTTTTCTTGAACCAGTTTTAGGGTGGTAGAGTAGGACAGATACTGGTACAATATCCCTGACAACTCTGTTTTCAGAAAGGATGGTCTTACTGATCATTTGTGAAATCAGAAGGCTCCAATAATTTAGGAGTTAAAAAAACTCCTAAAGGTCAGTGGAAGCTGCAAAAGACACATTCTTTTTAAGCATTTAGAAAGCTTACCCACAATAACATCTGGGCTGCCTTTATACGTAATTATCATTATCCCAGTATCCCAGACAGTTGTTTTGAAGAGGTTATTGTTTTCTGGATTACCTGAAAGTATAAAGGCTTCCCTGAAAAAAGCAATTACTGGAAACAAAGAGGAGACATGAAGTCAATGTGCAATAACTGTATACAGAAACAACTTAGCAGACAATCCTCAGCAAGGCCATGACTTCTTTTTTCTTCAGCACTGAAAGAGGGGCTGCACTGTACTAGCTGGTACTGCCTTGCCTACCTTTGTTTTCTTTGCAAAGCCACGTTCTCAGTGTGCATGAACTTGCTGAACAAAAAAAAAATGGAACTGGCAGACATCTGAATACGAGCTTTGCGGAACTCTATGGACTCTGATCTTTCAGGGACCTACCTGACCAAGAGAAGGGTTTGTTCTTGCAGTAAAGCAGCAGTACCTTCTCTCCTCTTTTCTTCATAATACCCTGGTGTGCATCCAGGGCAGGTTTAGTTTATATTTGAATTGTACAACAATTTACTTACATATAATAGTAATTTTGGAGGTTTTGGACATGACAGAGAAGTGATTTAGAAAAATTTTCTCATTGGAAAATATTCATTTCTTTGATGTAGTCTTGAAATTGAGACCCCAAATTTATTATAATAACATTTTGGCCAAATACAGACTGCACTGCATTCTCCAACTAACAATCTGCTCTTTCTGAATTTAAATGCTGAAAAGAAGCAATAGATGAGTTTTCCCATTACACACTGAAGCCAGATGTTTGTCACCTTTGAAACAGAGATTATTACTCATTAATCATTATCTGTTTTTAGCATGCTGATCTGTTCCCTCTCTTTTTTTGGAGGGGGTGGCGGTGGTGGTGGTGTTTCCTTCATTAAAAGTTTACAATAACAACTCAGAATTCTGGACTGAAGAATTATATATGTAAATATATATATATATA
>VXBZ01006794.1:12383-35076 GCA_013399135.1 Heliornis fulica
AAATTTGAGAAAATTTGGAAAAGTATAAACACTTCAAGAGGTACAGCTCAGAATTTCTGAAATCATAGACATTTTTGATTATTTGTGCCTGGGTTATAATTTAGAAGCATTCAAAGACTAACCATGATTAGTAGTCACCATGTCAAATGTGCTCAGCTCTACAGAGAAGAGTAAGTGGTATGTGCATATCAGAGCAAGTGGAAAAAAGGATCTGTGGATATTAATTGAAATTCTAAAGCCAGTTTTAATTTGATGATTTTCATGGAACATTCCTATTCACTTTCTACAATAAGATTTTGGTTATTTGTGCATGAAATCACCAAGTGCACAATTTTGCTCTAGGTTTCCATTTCAAGTTAATTTAAAAAGGAATATTTAAAAGCATAATACTAATAATAGTTTCTAGCTGGGTTTGGTTGGTTAGATGATCCCACGATTTTCTACCAGTTCCCTCTGTAATGTTTTTTATGCCTCACCAAACACCTGCAAATCCAACTATAAAGGCAAACCCACCTACTATATTTTTTTCCTGATTTCATGTAATACCTAGTTTGAGGTAATAGTTTTAGGGCTGGGGCACCATAAATATACTAAGGAAAATAGGTGTCTTTAAATATAGAGGAATCAGGAATCAAGAAAATAAATTTTATCTCAATTCTTTTACACACAAATTTGACTCAGGAGTGACGCTCTTGATGTTACTGGCATTGCACAGGAGGTGTGATTCAGACTGACATGTATAGGATACTCCCATGGCATGAATTTAGAATTCTTCCAAGTCTGAAAGACTTTTTGTTTTTCAACAATTGCCTTAGCAAAGCCAGGATAGTGCCTTGACCATTGGCAAATAGGAAAGTCTGGAGCTGCAGTGGTGGAAAGAATCGCTGAATGCCAGTTGTGGTTTCTAGAATTCATGTCTTAGTAGTATTTCCTTAGTTACAGATACCCATATAGCCCCTACATATCTGTCAAGGACCAAAAGAAGTATGAAAGGACTTTGATGGGTAATGATAAATGTGACAAATATTTTCTTTGGGAGAGAAGAAAAAAGCTCTACTAAGAAATAAGATACCATTTCATAAAAAACTGTGAAGAAATTAATTTTTCAAGGTGTTCATTTAAACTTTGTAAGTTTTTGACATGTTAAGGGCTTAGCAGCTCTATGAAATAATGTAATCTTTTGGTTATGCTCTTACCATCCATGTCAATCTATTTATTCATCTGCCTAGGGTTAAGATCAAGGACATTTTTCAGAAACTTCTTTTAATTCCTGGATTGCAATTCAAGTGAAAATCAAAGATACATAAGAACATTTTGTGACTTAAAAAGTTTTCTCTCCTTGATGTTAAAAATGCTGTTGGATGTCTCCATTCTTATCTTATGGTCAGTTGTATGCAGTGTGATCTGGATTACTCAATTATCTTTTTTGGTAAAGAAAACTCTTTGTTACCTTTTTAAATTATTGTGACTTATGAAGTTTCAGATGCCTTGTTTAACATATTTTTTTCCTAAGCTCTGCTAATTCAATTTAGAGAAATTGAATACATTTTTAAAAAACATATATATATGCGGGGTATTTAGGTTTAATGAATGAAGTTATAATTCCCGAGAAGAAGAATACTGCTGACAAAACAAAATAAAGAGCCATGAATTATCACGATAATTTTATGTACTACAGTCTTTCAGAGTGTTTCTCGAGGAATGATCATTTATAATCCCATGGCATGTACTAAGAATGAGGACTGAGGTTTCTGTGATTGTGTAGCTATGAGGACAGGGTCTTTGTGCATGTGTAGGAAATATGCATGTGAATGTGTGTGTACACTCCCATTGTGCTCCCTGTATAATGGTCAACATCTGTTTGCTGAAATGTTAGCAGCTGACTGCATTTTTTAGAAGTATATTAAAGCAAACTGTACAGCACCATTCTCTTTTAGAATATTCGCACATCTTCAGGTTATATGCAAGGAGTCAATGCATCAAAAAGCCCTTCCATTAGGAAAATCTGTGGGAGATCCCAAATGATGATTGCAAAAACTATCAGTGAAAACCCTGGTTAATTCTTCTTAGCTGTCATCTCAGTTTCTTCTGAGTTAAGAAACTAACTTCACTATTGGTTTCATATGTTGCACATATGGAATACATTCCAGACCCTGTGGAGGCTTAGTTGTGATATGGAGAAACAGTGGCAAATAAACAGCAGCTTGAGTGAAGGATCCAAACCATAGTTTTATATTAATCCATGACAGTAGACTCATGATGTCATCCAAACTGAGCAAGGTTACAGGAGCAAGGCTAGAAATCCAAGAGCTGTGTTGTGCTTTTAGGTTGCAGATGTGCTTAATGCAACCAGCCTGCAACACTCAGAAGCATTTGCTAGCCAAACTATGCCTATATACCCCTGCCAGAGCCTCAGTGCATGCATCTGCCTGTCTGAGAATAATCTGGCATTTATGCAATATGCAGCATTCAGTCAGTATATTTGGCCAGTCTTTTGTCCAAATTCTGGTCTCAATACTGTCTCTTCAGTCTGTGACCTCACCCTCATGGGGGTTGGACTAGATGTTATTTCAAGATCCCTTCCAACTCCCAACATTCTGTTCTGCTACATGGTTGCAAGGGAATGAAGGACTTCCATAGAATCATAGAATCATAGAAAGGCTAGAGTTGGAAGGGACTCCCAGAGGTCATCTAGTCCAACCACCCTGCAAGAAGCAGGGACACCCGCAACTAGATCAGGTTGCTCAGGGCCTCATCCAACCTGGCCTTGAACGTCTCCAAGGATGGGGCATCCACCACCTCCCTTGGCAACCTGTTCCAGTGCTCCACAAATCTTACAGTAAAAGACTTTTTTGTGTTTCTTGTATTTAAATATGAATGTGTTGAAACCCTGTAGCCAACTGGAGATACTGGCTCCAGAAAACAGATGTCAATCATGTTATAAACTAATGATTTTACTTTATTAGGCTTCCTGACACAAGAGTAAGAAATTAAGATGAAGGAAAATAAATGACTCTTTTCAAATTTTTTGCCTTAGTTGTTAACTGATGCAGAAATGAAGTTGTTATGTTGTACTTCTGTATCATTTAGGAGGACACTTTAGGAGAAGCTAACAAGGTGCTTCCCAGTTTCTCTACATTGCTTTGCTATATGTTATAGTGATACATAATACTATACACCATTGATCTCCTGAGACATTCAAAACCCAGCTCAACGCATTCCTGTGTGACCTAATCTAGGTGATCCTGCTCTGGCAGGGGGTTTGGATTAGATGCTCTTTCAACGTCCCTTCCAACCCTGAACTTCCATGATTCTGTGTGTCTCTGATTATGGCAACTTAAAATGTGATAATAAGAGTAATAATAACCTTCACATGCTCATATCCCAATAGGTTTTGGTTACCTTTGTGACATGGGAGTATTCTACATCTAGAAAACATGGCTCAACATTTTTAGTTCTGCCAGGCAGAAATGTACCTGCAGATCTCAGGTCAAGCACAAGTCTTTTGTGCTAACTTACTTTTGATGGTCATCTCTAAAGATTTATGTTTTCTTAGGTTTTGAAGGCTTAATTGCAGTTAAGTGTTTAAGAAATTATGTTTTCAGAAATATCATGGCTTTAGAGGTTTTTAATGGTGAAAGAGGCCTTTGTGACAAATTTTGTCCACAGTGCCATAGAAAAAATATCCTGAGTCAGGAGAGTGGAAGGAAGCTGACCTCATTTCCCCATGTCTCTGTTTTATAAATAGTAATTTGGGGTAGGAAGAATCTAATGCTGACAGATTTCACAATAGGAGTAGACATTACATATAGATGTTTTGAAGACAGTTGTGTCAAAGATCTGTAAAAGTCATGGCATCCAATTTAAGATGGGAAGTTTACAGGTAGATGTTCCTTATTTTAGAGATGTCTTCTCTTATTTCATGGTGTGGAATCAGAAGAAAAAGGTAATGAGGGCTGGAATAGGGAGAGTTTAATAGGACAGCAAAGGAAGAGGAAAATAGTACTACTAATAAAAGAGTATACAAAGCAGGTAATACACAATGCAATTTGCACATTGCATGTAAATTATGCCTAGCTTGCTGCTCAGCAGTGATCCCTTCTTCCCAGAAGGGAGATTCTCTTCAGATTGCATCATCCCCCCTGTCCTTGGCAACATTCCAAGATCTTGTCATTCTGGCCAGCCCATAGTTATTTCCCCAATTCCTGGGTGACTGGGGTTTCCTATTGAAGGCTGCTGTGTGATCAGCGTGACCCACTGACTCCACATAACATCAGTTGCATAGCATATAGAGGGGACCCTCCCTTTGAACATCCAGCCCAGCACCGACAGTCAGGGTGCCGGAAGGAGCTGGGTTTCAGTACCTACCAGTTCCAAAGCAGCTTGAACCCTTTCATACACTGCCAATATCTCATGTTCAGTTGGAGTGTAGCAGCCTTGGATTCTCTGTATCCCCAACTCCAAAACTCCATAGGTCAAACTCGAGTCTCCCCAGAGCTTTCTACCAGAGACTCCAGGAAGGGACATTCTCCTTGGCTGTGGTGTAGAGAACATTTTTGACATCTGGTCCTGCCCAGAGTGGCTCAGGGCTACTGTGTGGACTATTTCCTGTTTACTTTGTTTAAAGGCTTATCACTACTCAGGGCCTCACTTGAAATTGTCCCTCTTCCAGGTTACATGATAAAGAGGGTTTGTAGTCAGACTGTAATTTGGAATTTGCATTTGCCAGAAACCCACACTGCCCAGGAAATCTCATGCTTCCTTTTTCTTTAATCAATGGAGACATGGCTATTATTTTGTTAATCAGATCCATTGGGATCTGGCAATGTGTGTCTTGCCACTTCATTCCCAATACTTGCATCTCTTGTGCAGGTTGCCGGACCTTATTTCATTTTATGGCAAATACAGCTTTAGAAAAATTTTAACTATCTGTTTCAGTTTCTCAGAGACAGCTTCATCTGTCTTGCCCCATACAATGATGTCATCAATGAACTGCACATCTCCACCCTGTTCCAGTGCAGTCTGGATCTGGATGGTGAGGCTGTGTTTCCACCCCCTGGTACAGTCCATTCTGGGTGTACTGGATGCCCCTCCAAGTGAAAGCAAGTGTGGCCTGCACCCTGCCACCAAATGGACTGAGAAAAAATGCATTTGTGGCATCAATTGTGGCATACCACTTGGCTGTCTTAGACTTCAGTTCATATTGAAATTCCACTATGTCTGGCATAGGAGCACTCATCAGTAGAGTGACTTCATTCAAGCCATGACGGTCTACTGGTGGTCTCCACTGTCCATTAGATTTTGTCACTAGCCATATGGAACTGTTAAAGGGCGAGCGAGTTGTGCCGATCACTCCCTGGCACTCCAGTTGACAAATCAGATTGTGGACCAGAATCAGTCTTGGTTGATGTGACATTTCTATCATTTCATCAGGGTCCTGTAGTTCGGAAGTAAAGTTTCAAACCACTGGAGAAGGCATGAATTTCTTTACATATCTGTCCATATTCTCCTATGTGTCCTGTCACCCTTGACTATCCATCCTTGGGAAAGATCTCTGGGTGGTATTCATAAAACAGTTTTTTGTATCATAACTTGAAACACGTTCTGGAGACACAGCAGAAGGAGTATGCTGGTGTGATTCACCCAAGAGTATTCCAAATTCTCAAAAGCTGCTACAACCAGCCTGAAGAAAAAAGAGGAGGTAAAAGAGCAGAAGAAAGCATCCCCTCAATTTCCGCACAGATTGGGTGCAGTTATAAATAAATAAACACCAATTGACCAGTGACTATTTAATTACAATGAAATCTTATGACAACTTTGTTTTAAAATGCTCTGGTCAGATCTGTCATTATCTCAACCCTTTGTGCCCCACCTTGAGTGTCCCAAAAGACTGTTGTGGTTTAGCCTCAGACAGAAGCTGAGCATCGCACAGCCACTGGCTTTCTCAGCCTTCCCCTCCCTCACCCCCAGAGGGATTGAGAGGATAACTGGAAGAAAAAGTTAAAATTCATGGGTTGGGATAAGGACAGTTTAATATGACATCAAAGGAAGAGGAAAAGAGGAAAATAGCAATACTAGTGAAAAAATATACAAAGCAGGTGATACACAATGCAATTTGCTTACCACCCAGAAAACAATGTTCAGCCTGTCCCTGAGCAGCAATCCCTTCTCCCCTGACAGCTCCCCTCACCTGTCCACTTCAAATACTGAGCATGATGTCATAGGATATGGAATATTGCTTTGACTAGTTTGGGTCTTCTGTCCTGGCTGTGCCCCCTCCAAGCCTTTACTGTGTCTGAACAAACAGAAGACATTTTCCCAACCTCTCATTTTTTATTGCCTAATTTATTGCCACAAGTGCTCCTTATTTTTCACACTCTCTACAATCATCAACTGGCAATGTGAGTTCTGTGACCTTTGCACTTCCTTGCTGCTACTGACTGCTGTTGACTAGCTTCAAGTCACAAACAATTGTGACTGTCACATACAGTTATATTTGCTTTTGTAACTCCCTTCTCATGCCTGGTTATCTGCTTGCCACATTTTCTGCTGGCCTAAGCAGGTGGAAACTTACTCACACAAAGGAGAGGAGAGCTAGAGGAGAGCAGATGTTGGCCTTGAGGTGGCAGTCAGCCTTCCCATTTTGACTCTGGTTGCTCTGCTTGCAATCAGCTTATGCGGAGATGTGTTGCACTCACCTGTGTAATTTACCATGGCATGGGACAGAAACAAAATGAACCTTGGCTTTCTCTTTGATAGGTGAATCTTCATCTCCCTGTTTGTTTCTTGATGATCATAGCTGGACTAGAGCAACACAGAACAAAGAGCATCTGCATGCTTCGATTTTAGTGGCTGTAATAAGGGATTTTAAATCAACATATGTTACATGGGTTACATAGCAACCACAGGGGAAAGAGGCAGGCAGGATTCATGGAACTGTGAGTTTCCTTCACAACAGTTTGTTGAAAGTTGCAGACAAGATAATTTCATGAGTATTTTGCACTGATGTCAGTGTAACCTCTAAGCAGATTCTGTGATTCTGAAATCAGCAGATTTCAAATTTCCTAGGGGAAATATTATGGTGTTGAAAGAAAATGTCTGACCAGCTATAGAGCTTAGTATAACATGAGCACATGTAGAACAACTAGCAATATACCACAGAGCTATGCACCTCACTATACCATTTCATTGCCTTGAATTTAAGATCTCTTAGCAACCAAAGGAAGATGGTTGGTGCGTTTGCCCTTATATTTTAAGTCAAACTTGACAGGAAAAGAATTCCCTGTTTTTAATTATTTGTTCCTTTGGGAGAGACCATCTGTAATATTCCTGTGAACTGTTCTGATTCTTGTGTAAAGAAATGGGTTAGAAACCTGATAAGCAGAGCTGAGGTAGCCCTGATTGTTGTTCCAAAGTAACAAGACCTTGTGAATAGGGTTTTCAGTGAAAACAATCAATCCTGCTCCAAGGACAGACTTATAGATTCTCATTCAGATCAGTATTATCTACCAAGCCTGCACATTTAAACTAGAAAAACAGCCTGGATTGGTCCTTTTAATATGGTAAGGAAGTCTGTAACTCTGCATATTAATGTGATAACTACCTCACAGCTACTTGCAAACCACTTCCTTGTGGCATTATACTGATATGACCATGCTCATGTTCTTTCAAACAGCAAAATGCAAATAAAAATTTTGTCTCCGTACTTAGAGTTGTGATGTTTATCTTGTTCTTTTATTCATATATATTTTTGCATGCTAATTCTCTCTCATTCTTTGAGATGAGCTCATCATAAAATTATTTTCTTTTCTCCACTGCTTATACTCTAAGGACCACATATCACAGAATCATAGAAGATTGCTGAGAAGAGCCTGGATCCATCCTCCTGACAATCATCTGTAACATATTTATAAACATTAATGGGATCATTAATGGAATCCTCAGTCTCCTCTTCTCCAAGCTAAAGAGACTCAGCTCCCTCAGCCTGTCCTCATAAGCAAGATGTTCCACTGCCTTCATCATCTTGGTGGCCTTGCGGTGGACTCTTTCAAGGAGTTCTATGTCCTTCTTGAACTGAGGGGCCCAGAACTGGACACAGTAATCCAGGTCTCACTAGGGCAGAGTAGGGGGGCAGAAGGACCTCTCTTGACCTACTAGCTACCCCCCTTCTAATACAACCCAGGATGCCATTGGACTTCTTGGCCACGAGGGCACACTGCTGGCTCATGGTCATCCTGCTATCTACCAGGACACCCAGGTCCCTTTCAGCTTCTTCCCTTAAACCAGCTCTCAATCCACCTCACTACTCTTGATTGACAGATTTCCTGCTTCCACATGTATCTAAATTGTGGCAAATTTCCATTTTTTACTGCAACGTCCTCTGTGCCATCTTGTGTTCTTGAAGTTTTGAGTATTTTTTGTGGTACACAGAGCACCGTGGCACTTCTGGTCCTATGAGGTGTAACAATGACTCATAGGTTAGATTCTGTGATCTTCATGATGTGTTGTCTATTTCATACTCTGCTGGCTCAAAAGAAGAAACAGAGCTCAGTTGTGCCATCACATTACTTGCTGGGTTCAATGTGTCATTTTTGTTTGTGTCATTTGCCTGAGATATGCTGCACTGGGAAGCTGCTCTGGAGTTGCCCACAGTTCAAACAAGGCCTGCATACAGAATCCTTCAGCAGAGGTATGCCACTCAGTTAAATCACAAATTCATGATGTTATTTGGGATTTACATGAGATGATGAGGTCAGAGAGTAACCTGTTGTAAACCCAGATAAAAGTATTCTTTTTTCCTTGTCATCAGTGCTTCATCCTAGATGGAGTACGAAGAGGATATGAGAATATGTTTGTTTTTTTTTCTTTTCAAATAAGGCTTTCTAGTGAGAACAAATATTGTTGGCAAGCTCCATCAATGCACAACTTTTGGTTTTTGTTTTGACATTAGTCAACATCTGCAAGTCTCAAATATATACAAGTGTATCAAATTCACATCAATTGTTCTCTTTCCTGGGATATCCGACCCAAATAAATGTTTCCATTTTAGGTTTATGAACAATTACTCCCTCATAAGTAATACCCCGTCTTAAATTTTCAGCATAATTGTGAAGCATTCATTCTCTTTGTCATAAGCCCACATATTCTTCTTCTTCAATGAGTGTCAATACTCATTCTAATCATAGCATCTCAGTTAAAAGATAACCAGAATTCTATCCGAAGTTGAAAATGAAAGGATGTGTTTTCTAGAGCCTCACTTTTGAAAATGACCAAGCTGGTTTGCATTCAATTAAAAAAATTAAATTCATTAACCTGAGTCTGATAATCTTCTTAGAAAATTATAGAATAGATGGTTTGGGTTTGGTAGTTATAAACAACAATTTTTAATAATGAGTTTAATAGTATGGGGTTCTATTAATCGTGTCTCTTACCTGTCTGATTGCGTGAATGCTGAATGGATATATGCAATGGTATATAACAATATTGTATAAAATATTCTACTTGCAAACATGTTAAAAAGAGATAATAATTTCAAGTATTAGCTTCATTAACACTTTCGAGTTATTAAAAGCCATTTATAGCGGTCTAGTCTTTTCAGGCACAACGTCTCTGGAAATAATCTTGTAATCTGGTACAAATATCATTATGTTCTTATGCCAAAACATTCCCTGTGTACAAAGATATTTGCATTTTTTAAAGAAGTAATGGGGTCTCAAGTCTGATTTTCCTTCTTCAAAACTCTTATTGCTTTCTCCTGCTGCTGTGACTGCTTTGGACTGACTCCAAACCACTGACTCTTCTTTCAAATGTACTGTTAATATGCTAGTATGTTAAACAGGCTGATAGAGTAAAATTAAAATGAACATGTGCAAAAGTCATTTAGGTCAAATGAAGTAACATGCTTTCAAAATATTAGCCAAAATTTTAGCATAAAACTTTGATGAGGCTGAGAAATCCTCTATTGAGCGGGAGCATGGCATTAGCCCTGTACAGACCCTGTTTAGAACCTTATGATACTGTTTAATTCTATGGTTCCCCAAGGGCTACTTAGAACTGAATTAAGGGGCGTCTTGTGCATGTTCCGGACACTGATTACAGGACCACAGACTGAAGCTGAAGACAGCTCTACAGCCACTAAGTATGCAAGTAGAGACACCCCTTAATTCAATTATGTGTACCCACTGGGATCTCTGTAATTATGATAATAAGATGAAATTTTGCAATTTATCCAAGGCCAGAGTTAGAGATGGGGTTTGTTTTTGTGAGTGCCTGTGAAGAAGGTAATTTCTCAGCCTCAGAAGATTCAGAAGCTCACCTGTGTCTGTTTTTCCTTGGGATATTTACAGGATTGTGGTTGTCCTACAGAAATACCTCAAAATGTCTGTGGTTGTTGGAGTGGTATATTGAGAGCATTCATATACTTCAGATCTTCATTCTGTCTGGTTTAAGAGAATACATTTCTAGGATTGCAGCCTTGCTACACCGGCTTATCATTTAAAGTGCGCTGTAGGTTGTCAGCAAGTCTCTGCCAAACTCAAGATCTTGGCGTGCATGAGGTGAAATGGCATTCTAGTAGCCTGTACATCCCCAAATTGTTTGTCAGACAATAAACATCATGGTGTGTAGGGGATATAGGTGAAGGAGGCTCCTCTCCATATTTATCTATGGCTGATTATGTGCTTTGTGAGTATAAATCATCATGACTCCGTTGATTTTGGCAGAAGTCTGCCAGTGTACACCTTCTGAAGGTTTGGCTCAGTCAGTAAATCAGTTTTTTGAAACAAATATGTACACTTTAGTGCAATTCCTGGGCATAGTGATCCATTTTTCCCCAAGATGAAATAGCAGATATTCCATAAGATGATTATCACTACCGCTAGGATCAGAGGCATTGTCACATATTTTTGATGGTTACATCTAGTAGACTATTGTGCAAACCAATGTTTACACTCTCTTTTCATTGTCAGTGAAGGACATATATTGGTTTAACGCTGTGCTCAGTTGAAGTCAAGTGAAAGTAATCTACTTTGCACGCTGTAACATTTATATAGATTTGACTGGTTTCCAGTTTACCCCTTTTTTTTGGTTCAAAATTACTATGGCCGTTTTGTTTCCAAAGAAACTAATAATAGACACTTCCATGGTGAGCTAAAAATTATTTTCTCTTTTTATTCTTTAGGCTTGTCTAATAAAGTAGAAATTCCAATCTTGCTGTTACTTGCAATGGGTTTATACTAGCTGAGTGTCTGGTTAATATGGTCTAATCCTACTGGGTTTGGTCTGAGCCGGTACTAGCCAGTTTTGGTACCAGAAGACTGTATTAGAGCTATCTCCATTTCTCAGGGAGTCATCTTGACAAGAGGGTGGCACTGGCTGACATCATGAAGTACATCTCAGGCACCTCTTGATGTGAGAAAATGATCCTAATTGTGCAGTTTGGTCCAGGTACAGCAAACTGGTGTTCTTGAGTGCTCCTAATCCTAATTTCCTATATGCATTAAGACTGAAAGTGCAAAGAGCTAAGTGAGAGACAAGTTTTGTGGATACATACGCGCCCTGGAGATACGTCTCTGTGGTATTTAATTTCAGTGAGATTGCAGAGTGAGGTATTACTGAACATAAATAAAATTGTCAGACTGTGTATTTAGGAAAATCTACAAGGAAAACTACTTTCCCTAGAGTTTGGAGGAATGATATTCTTTCAGTGCTGTCAGAATAAATGCCAGCCCCCAAAGGTAGTGTGAGTAAAATTCTTGGAGGGAGACAATTCATGGGAAATTAGCAAAAACAACCAGTTTTAGAAAATTCATAAATTTTCAAACTGTGGTGGTTTGACCCTGGCTGGTGGCCAGACTCCCAACAAAGTCATTCTAGCACTCCTCTCTTAACTGGACAGGGGAGAAAATATATGTTGAGAGGCTTAGGAGTAGAGACAAGGACAGGGAGAGATCGTTCCACAATTAAGTGTTCACATGCAAAACAGACTCAACACAGTATAAAGGAAAGAAAATTATCAAATTTATTCCACTACACTACTCACACAGAGAAACCAGAGTCAGATAATGAAAAGCACAAACAGCTCTTAAAACACCACCCCACCCCTACATTCTTTGCAGACTTCACTTTATTCATGATTTTCTCTTTCCCAGGATGGCACAGGGGGAAAGGAGGGAAATAGGGAATGGAGGTTTCAGTCTTCGGTCAGTTCCTCATGAGTACCTCATATACTCATTTTTACTTTTCACCTCAAAAGGTAAAACTCGTGAGTTAGTGGAAAACACAATTTACTGGACAACAAAGGGTGAGGAAAATAACAACAGTACTTAGACTATACAAGGGGGTGACACCCAGTGCAGCTTGTTTGCCCGACTCTCATTGCCCAGCCTGTATCTCACCAATGATCACTCCTGACTGGTCAGACCCCTTTATATTCTGAGGATGAGGTCATATGGTATGAGATACCCCTTTGGCTAGATTCAGTCACCTGTCCTGGCTGTGTCCCCTCCAGCATTTTCTGAAAATTGAGTCAAATCTAGCCAAAAAAAACCAGATGACAGCCTGTTAAAACCATTTTTTTTTGCCAGGGTTCTGTTTACAAGTGATGGTCAGCAAAATAGGATACTCATCAAGGTCACTGGAGCTTGCTAAATGCATGGACCTTCAATGTTGTGTCCATGGTGAACATACTTTTTGGGAATACTAGATGTTGAGATGCAAATGCTTTTCCCACACATAAATAGATTTTTTTTTTTTTTTTGGTGAAGAAACATCTAGACTTTCCATCAGGAATATTTTCCTAGAGACACATGTGAATATCTTGTAGTTTTTTCACCCCTTTGGATCAAACTTTTAAGAGTAGTTAGTGTTGAGATGAAAGATGTAGTAGGCATGTAAACAGAAGACAGATGTTGCACTGGTGCATAAACTGCTCATTGAGGTAGTAGGATTTTCAATCTGGAAGGTTCTCTTCAAAGTCTACTGGAAATGTTGAGGCTTTCAGTGATATTTCGATTGATGTTTATCCTGCGGAGAGTGAAGCAAAATCTAGTGTTTCAAATGCAAAGATTTTGCTGTTGAAACAGGATTGTCTCTGCTTGCAATTAACAGGGGAAAAAGAAAAAAGAAAGTCTGTTTCTTGTCCTAGTGGTTGTAAAGAACTCAAAATATTGACCTGTTATGGCCTTTAGGTGGGTTCATGAATTTTGGATAATACCACATTTTAGCTTTTTCTTTTCCAGTCTAATGATGTGTGAATCAGCTGCAGTTGCAGGCCAATTACTTGACAATTTTCATAGTATTCAATCTGGGGACCAGTCGGGTAGGCAGAGAAAAGTTGCAACCAATAAACTAGGTATTTCTCCATCAGTATGGCAATCACTTTGGCAGAATTTGTCATGGCCAGGATATTTGCCCTCACTGTGAACTGTGCTAAACCGAACTAACTCAGTCCCTGATGTAGACTGAAAGAAGTTTGGAGACAGTTACTACAGTTCAGCAGATGGACAGATGCCTGCTGAAGCGTGGCAACTTGAGGGAGGCCCATCACTATTAAACAAAACACATGTGTCACAGGTGAGATATCTTTCACTGACAGCATGGTATGGGAAGAAATAACTATGGAGATCATTTCTGGACAAGGAAAGGAAAAGAGAGACAAAGGAGAGGGAGAGGAGAGATATCCCCATTACTTTGTTTTACAGAATTCAAAAACAACCCATATTTGAAATAATTCAAATTTCAGCATTTTGTTCTACTATGGAACATAAGACTGTTTGGTCTTCCTCTTGATTAGAGGTCATGCATTTCAGTGTTCTTCTCAGTAGAAGCCTGGTAATACAATATCTGCCCTGTTACACTGTAATGATAATAGTATGTTAATACTTATAATTACCATTAGATGCAACGCAGACAGGAACATAATTATCTGTTTCTCAAATAATCATCCAAAATTCCTGTTATTTTGATTTAGATGATTGATGGATCATTTTGCCACCAGCTATAGACATTGTTACACTATCTATTGATGTTTTCAGGTGAGGTATCTCCACCTTGAATATAAGGCCAGATCCTTAACTGACAGATGCCAAGAAAGCTTTGCCCAAGTTAAATTCCAAGTCACAGCTGTCTGTCTGCTGGTAGCAAGTGTTTTTTCTAATTTCATTCTCAAAACATATAGTGAACTGCAAAGTGCATAGAAGGACAACCAAAGTGATCTGTGAAAAAGCCTGAAGACCAGATAGACAGTGTGAGAATGTGAGGGTGGTGCATTTCCTCAGTAAACATTTGATGGGTTTTGAGAGAAGAAAAGTATGTGGGCCTAAAATTAAGAGGGTGATATGTGTATCTGTGTCTCTGCTTGCTGTTAGAAGGTGGTATCGATATTGATATCACCTTCTACCCAGTAGAAGGTGATATCAATACCACACAGAGATCACCATGAATAGAACCAAATTTCCTAAATAAGTCTCACTAAGCAACATCTAAGATAATCTTTGTTATTTCTCTGTACACTAACTAATGGTCATATTTCGTGGACAGTTATCAAAGGTAAAGAAAGAAAAACCTATTTTGGGAAAATATTGTTTCCTGAAACTGAAGGCGATAGGTTCCTGATGAACCTGAGATGCAAAAAAAAATAAAATCAAAATGTATGACTGAATGCGAACCTGAAATGTGAAGATTTGCACAGGGTGGAGATCAGGGTGAGATGAGATGAAATAAAGTGGATTTTGGTCATCACAGTGTATCACAAGTTAGTGCTTGTACTTAGGTCATAGGAGGAGATCAGAAATCTGTAGACTCTCTCATTGTCTTCCTTCATCCCATTTATGTCAAAACTGCTCCTTTCCCCTGCAGAGGTATAATTAATGCTAAAAACTCATTGGAGCAGGAAATGATGCAAATTAATTTTCAAGTTTGAAAAAGGATTGCCGAGAGTAAAAGTAAAGGACTAATTCTTAGTTTTGCACACTGTGCTTTCTTCTTACTGTGACTCAAACAGGTGACTCCATCTTGCAAAGATTATGCCTCAATAAGAGATCTTTTTAGATGAATCTGTGTCTCCTGTATGGCAGAAATAGCAGATATTCACATATCTTATACTAGACCTTTTTCTGGAACTGTTCCTTCATGCCATGAATTGCTGGGACTTCCTTAAATTACTTTGGTATGGTTTACAGCTGGTTTAAAAATGAGACTGACAGTGGTGAAGCAAAGCTTTTTCTGCTCTCTCACTGAATATCCTGGAACTGGTGTCCACTGTGACCATTTCCACGCTACTCCCAAGGTTAAAATCACAGCATTACAAATTAGTTATGGGCAGTCTCAGAGGCATTTTATTTGTGGGAAAAGTCTTTTACTATTAAGTGATGGAAGCAGTGGATGGGGACATGTTATGCTTCATCTTTACTTTTTTTTTCTTAGTACTCACTGATGTTACAGGCCACAAGCTTAAATGTCTATATATGTTCTCTTTCTCCTTTTTCCTTCCTCCTGATATGTCAGTTTCTATGTTACTGCTTGTCTTTGGATTTTAGGAATGAAACAGTACCAGTTTTATTTGTGGATTCCAAGACTGTTCACCGATTGCTCCATTCCTCAGCCTTGTCAGTCATCATGCCATGTATGTGCTGGTTTTTTATAGAACATAACCTCACCTATCACTTTCATCTGCTAGCAAGGTATCCATAAGAAGTGACGGAGTGCATCTCCAAGCTGTGGAAGATGCATATATTACTTTCATGCACTGTCATTTCTCCTCCTATATCATCATGGCTACTGATATCCTCCCTCCACTTCTAAATTTTCATCTACCAAACCAGAGCACATTCACCCACAGAACAGAAGCAGGAGTTTGCACCTATGGGTGCTAATGGGATTCATCTGCTTTGATCACATGTAGTTATGCTTCTCCCATCACCTCTTCAAACCCTTCCACATACTCAGATTCCCAGATATTATAATTTGCCTTTGAATGACTAAGAGGAGAAAAAAAAAAAAAAAAAAAGAAGATGAAAGAACTGAAGATTGTTGAACACCAGCTTACTGCCCAGGATAACTTCTTTCTACATTGATGTTGATCTGAGGTAACTAGCTTCTCAACATTCACCAGCTCTTCTTCAGAAAACTGGAGAGACAGCTGTTACACTGTTAATTTTGATTTCTTTTCAGATGTCTGAGCACTGTACTGGACAATGATGATTACTCTTCTAGAAGCAGCCTTTCCTAAAGGTATCAGGCCAAGCTATTCAGAAAGTTTGCCGTACACTGTGCAATACCATCATAAGGTTTGTACTGTAGCACATCTACTATATGGGTCCATCATCAAAAGATTATCCCAATTAATTTCTACATTTGCACTAAGCTAAAATCATTGATGTTATTATTCATTTGGGATGATAGCATAAGCATCAGAAATTAATATTTTTTAAATCAGAAGCAGGTAAAGATCATCTGCATTATGTCCAAATTTCATTAAGGTGCATAATTTTCAATATTACTGTTGAATTAAAATTCTGTTTGAATTGCAAATGAGACTATCACGTTGACTATGAGAGCTTCCTTTTGAGAAAGTGAACTGTCAGTGAAGCAAAATATAAATTATGAATATGTGATTTTTGTGTTTCTATTTCTCTTATTATGATCTCTTTGCAAACATTTTTACTAGAAGGAAGATTATTAAAAAAAACCCCAACAGTTAAAAGCATTACTTCCTGGTGTTTAAGCTAAAATATTCATGCATCAGTCATCTTTATGATACTTAGCTATCACCTATGTTGGAATTATAGGCAAAAAACTCCTATAACAAACTATGACACCATGCTCTGTCAGGACAGCATAGTATTTCCTAATCTACAAATCAGAAATAGCAATAACATTTACTTGCAATATCACTGCCATATATTGTTACATAGATTAGAGAGATTTCTGCTTGGGTTTGCTTCTCCAAGTTCAAAACAATAACCAATTTTACTGGGAGAAGAAACATCTGGCTACTTAGAAAGAGAGGGCCAGCTAGTGAGATAAAGTGTCTTTCTCTTGAGAGAAAGAAATGCTAAACCAAACTAATATACGTTTTCATATCAAACAATGGTTTAACAGGTCTAACACTCATTTTAGTGACTCTTTGTACCCAAAAGCTGGTCTGGTTTTTTTGGGCCAGGTTAGTACAGATTTGCTGTATGGAGCAAAGCATCTGCTGACTTTGGAACCTTTAAGAAAGCTTAGGAGACATCATTCAAAGTTGGGCTTGGTGAGATGTGAACTGCTTTGAATCTCAGCAATCATGCTGTCCATGGTTGGATTTTAATGCAAGATTTATTTAAGGTTGAAGGATTTGGTTGCAGGGTGAGCCAGTATTGAGCATTTTGTGAGCTCCTTCACTTTTTGGGATTCAGATCTAGAAAAGCCAATCACTCTGCAAAGACATTTGAAAGGTGGCACAATTAAGCAACATGAATTCAGAAGACTGAATAATTCTCTCCCTCATAGCATAGGAGATTTAAAAGAAACAGATGTGTTGGTTTGGTTTTTTTTTATTTGTCCCACGTGATTTCTCTGCTCAAAGCATGGCTTTGTGTTGCATTTTCTTGCTGATGTGTTTTTTGCATCTGTGCATTTTCAGCTGGGGTGTTGTTGTTCTAGTTGGGAAAGGAGTATCTAGTCATGGCTTGAGAAGAGGAAGATTATGGAGTGCTTTCTAAGGGTGGTCTAATTCAAACCAGGCTCGACTTTCTCATCTCCGTCACTCAGGAGGCAAAGATTGTCTTTGTAACTTATACTGCTGATTCAGGTCACATACAATTCGAATTTCAATTTACTGACATGATTATATAAATTATGCACTCCTCCCATGTTAGGTTTTTGCCTGTCATTGGTCTGTTTCTGGTTATAAGGTGTTTACCTGAGTCAGGAAAATTATTCTAGGAAGCTTCCTTTGCATGTCTTTTTGTGAGATAGTGAGCAAACCATCTTGGGGATGAGGAAAAAGGAAATCAGCATTTTATAAGTAGTCATTATAGCTAAGTTTATCTCGGAAAGGGTGGAGGCCATCCAAAGGGTACAAAATGAAGATGGCTGGTAATGTTCTTCCAAATATTGCCTATTTTCTGTTTCCCCGATTCCATTCTTTACTTCCTGTTCTCTTCCATCCAGCTGAAAAGTCTCCAGTTGTTTCCATTTCTCTCTACAACACTGATTGAGTTTTCTATTATTTCTTTTACATTCTCCTTATTCTACTTTTGTTTCATCGATTGCCTTTGGCATTTCTAGCTGTCAGTCCAGTTCTTCATTCATATGTGCGAGCACAGAAACACAGGCTGTGCATACACACATGTGGACACGTAGAGGCACTGACACATGCATTCACTTGCATCCACTCTCATTGGTAGCATTGTCAGGGAAGTGACCAACTCCTCTCTTGGATCTGTCCTGCTTACAAAAGTGATTCCTAGGAATCTTGGGAGCTTAATTTGATATCACGGTTTTTCATTTTATTCTATTTAACTGTAATTGTGGTCTCTGAGGGTTTTTGGTTTTGTTCTTGTTTTCTTCAGGCAAAGCTGACCTCTGTTCCAACTCTCAGGCCCTCCCACTCCCCTCTCTCCCCAGTTTTTCTCACTAGTTTTCTATTTGTTATTTCATTAAATTGCTTAAAATAGACATTTTAATGGGATATTGAAGAACATAGATGGTGTAAAGGTGTAAAGGAACAATGTTACTTTGAAATTACATTTTAGAACCCACTCTCTCATCCTCTTTTCAACTGAGGGTAAGCAGGTAAGAGATGCAGAAAAAGACACATGCCTGCTCACTCAGGCTCTCTCAGAATATATAGCTTAGAATTATCTCTATGCCACTATAATATCTGTAAATTGCTAGGAGTGTGATTACTTCTAAATAACCATGACAGTGTCATACCTGATTGCTCAAATAATCCCAGGGTTTCCTCATTGCTTTATAATTGTGGATACTATCTTGAATTAAGCCTTGAAGGAATATAGGCCTGTTCCACAGTCTAGACAGGCTAACCCTTCATAGAAAGAGGAGAATTTGCTTTTATATATATATATATATTTATATGTATACGTACACACAGAGAGACAGATGCATTATACCCATAGACACACATACACATATACACGTATGCTGAATCTTTCGGCAACAGTGCAGTTCTTCAACAGTTTACACTTGTCTTGAAGGCTGCCCTAAAAGTCTAAATTGCAAATTTATTATTTCTTCTAGCTACACATTCACTGAGTGTTCTCCTGTTTCCACAAAAATTAGAAAACCTCCTCCTCTGCTTTATACCGTTGTCCCCCACTCCCCTCCTTCCAAAAGAAACTGTGCATTACTGTGCTTTCTAGCTGGGTGACTTCAATAATAAAAGATGTCCTTAGGAAACAGTTTAGATAGTACACTTGTGTGAAATTCTTATGCAAAAATGTGTAAGGCTGGCTGACCAGATTCATTAGGCTGTCTGGTTTCGTTTCTGCACCGAAGGCAGAAAGGAAAGGCCATATGTTCCCTTGTTACTTCAGTAAAGTATATTTTATTGCTCTATGTTATCTTCTTATTACGCATTTATAAAGCTCTTAGGGTGACTAAGTTGTTTGCATAACGTGTTATATTTTTGGCAATAATTCTTCTTGCAGAAGGGATGTGTATGAAAGTATGTGGCTGCCAGTAAACTGTAGTGTGCATGTATGCTTCAGATGCAGAAGGAGAATGAATATGTTGGCCAGGTGAAAAATTTACCACTGTTCTTTCTTGGTGGTTTTTCTTAAGGTAGACAAACATCTGGAGGTCTGCATGACTTCCATGCATTCCCAGAGCACACTGTGTCTGCAGGGTCTGCAGTACCAGAGGCTGAAGGAGTATAGTTTCTGTATCTAAGGGATTTTGCAAACAGTACTCAAAACAGCAAAAATTCCTCATCAAATGAAGCAAAATCCCAACTCCTCCCTGAACCATAGTGGCTGCTGGATCAGGAATCTTGTTAGGTTTGTAGCTTTTGGATTAGTGAGGCCTTTTATTAACTGGGACAAAAAAAACCCTCTGAATGGCTAAATCCTGAACTGCTGGGCCGTATTCTTCTGGTCTACAGGAAAGGTCACTTGTGTAGGCCTCCTTGCATCTTCAGTGTAAAAATGTGTCACTGTGGGTGGTCACTTTCTCAGCTACTGTGCACTGGCTTTGTGGAAGTCATGGCCTATTGACACTGAGAATGTCTCTACCTTCCCTCTGCAGGAATCTGAGTTTAAGCCATGCAGCATTTGTATAGTCAGTTAAAAGTTTAACTAGTTATTCACCCTGTAAGATAAATGAAGCTTAAAATTTCAAGTTTTCAGGGAATAACTTTAATATCTTATTCAAGATAAAGTAATTTTTAATTACTTTAAAATGAGAAAATACTGTCAAGGTTAGGATCGTATGCTACACACTGATATGTTTGTAAATAAACACATGAAGATAATAGATAAAAAACACAAATATTTTGATCATGATAATAATGTTTCCTGATACAAGTAGTGTGATGGTGACATGTGACTAAATAAGATTTTATTCAGTTTTTTCAGGCTTAGATAAATCAAAGTGTTTAATTCACAAATATTTCAGAACCGGCTTTGCAAGATGGGAAAAATTTCATCAATTTGTACAGAGTGAGCAATCACAACACCATTCCTTAATGCAAGGAAAGAGGATAAGGATCAACAAGCAGACATGAAGAATCACAGAATTTCACATATTAAAAAACCCGTGTGCCTTAAAAACTTTGACTCTTCACTGAAACGTGCAAGTAGTAATAAAACTGTGTTGAATGCACATATTGGTGAACGCAAAGTTGAGATTTTCGAAATGGCCATGTTTGAATTTTTCCAATTTTGTTGACTGTTAGTAAGAGCAGACTACTTGGGATATGTAGAATGAGGTAATGGGGTGAACACAAGAGATTTAGATCAGTATTCTTCCTGCTGTTGTGTGTGCCAGCTATGTACTACACCTTAACGCACAAGGTAAAGTGGAGTCATACATATAGCATAACTTTATCCAGGAATCACAGGCTGGAGCTAATGTGGTACACTGAAAGGCAATAAAAAAAACTAAAGGCGTTGTCTCATGACTTTGGTTAAACAGTGGCAGAAGAACCATATCTCACTGACACAATATTGCTCCTCTATCATGAGAAACTGCAGCGTGACAGCATGCTGCATGTGTTCCTACACACACACATCAACGTGCTGATCACATTCTCACATACATATTCAAATAATTGGACTCACTTTTCAACTTAAAAATGAAAGAGTTCAGTGAGATGTTTGAATTTTGAAACTAGGGTCTGGAGGGATACATGGGGAGTCACATTAGTCACTTGTCTTGATGGTCTGCAGGGAGAATGAATGGATCACAGGAGATAATATGCTAGTTGTCACTAGTGCTTGGTTGGGCAAGTTGTCGATGGTAATGGTTGCCTGTTTCTTCCAGGTATCTGTCTCTTTCTTATTTTCTTCCTTCTTCCCTTATGATGTGCTTCTTCCTTCTTCATTTCACTTCTTTCCTCCCTTCAAAGCACAACATTCCTTCCCCCTCCTACCCTTCCCCTTTGTTAGCTGCCTTTCCTATTATTCTGTGAATACATGCAAACACCCAAGGACCTTCAGAAGATCCAAGCTGGTACCTCAGTCTAGCCCCAGAACCAAGACAAGCTTTGTGTATTCCCTTCCTCTTTATTCTGGTTTATTCTGTCTCTTCCTTCTGCATTACTTTAAATTGTGTGCTGAGAAATTCCAAGTTTTTATTTAATGATTTAGCAGAGGCACTCACTGAACTCACAATAAATTTCCCCTAGCATCTGTTTGTGAGTTTGAATTTTGTCTTGCTCTGAATTCTTTCAATTGCAGTGCATGGTTTTATAGCACACTTAGATCCATTTAATGTTATGTAACACATGAATGATCCCACTCATTCTAAAGGCCACATGTTTGATTTGGTAATTACTGTGGGTCTGTCTCTGACTAGTTTGTTTTTGTCTCTTTGTTCCTTGTCTGTTACTTAATTATTTCATGAGATCTTGCTGTATCTTATCTCCCATCTCTAGTTCATACTGTTATTTACTACTCTTCTCTTTTTAACCATGAGTTTGAATTCTGTAGTATTCCTGCTTTAAATATTTTTTCTCTTAATGTTTAATTTAGTTTATCAATTTGGATCCCTAAAAGACAATGAAGCACATTGCCTATTCCCTTTCACACATACTGTCCTTGTTTTTAAAGACTATTAAAAGGATCTAGTAGCCTGGTGATTTTGTAAGTTAGGTTTCACAGCAATGACCAGGTAGGTCTTAGACAAATTCATGAGAGAGCATGAACTCTCCTAGCTAAAGTTCTACAAAATCTCTTCGTTTATGTTTCCTCTCCTATACAAAAACCCCACAAACAAACAAAATCGTCTGACCTGGTTTCACGTGTGTGTGTGTCTCTACATGTGCATCTATGTGCAGAAATAAATTATGATATTACCTCTACAGCCATTCAGCATGTAGGCCCGAATTTCAGGGCTATTTCCAAGTGCCATGAATTACATTCTTTCTCACAGTCAGAGGCGAGGGAGAAAGATAAACATTTCTGAAAAGTGATTCAGAATCTAGAAGCAGAGGCTGCACTGGGATATGCACATAGATGGAACTCTAGCCAGT
>VXBZ01006795.1:4490-40018 GCA_013399135.1 Heliornis fulica
GGTGTGCGGCAGTGGGCGCTAGGTCACCCCCCCCGCCCTCCCCACGCCGCCGTGTGCGCTTCCTCCGGCTCCGCCGCCGGCACCCATGGAACAGCGCGGTGGGAGCTGCCGCACGGCTCCGCGCCCCGGCGGTGAGTGATGCGCGGTTGCGGTAAGGGGGTGACTCGCGGAGCGTGGGAAGTTTTGGGTGGAAGCGAGTGACGGCGTCGGGGCGATCGCGAAGGGAGTCTGCCGCCCGCCTGACCCCCGGGAGTGCACCGGCCGCTCGCCTCTCCGCCCGGCACTCGCTCCCGACAGGTGGGAGCCCCGCGCCCGCGGGAGGCAAGCGCCGCTCCGCGCCGGGGCTGGGGAGCGCGTCTGACCGACCGCGTAAAACCTGTCATCCCCGGCCGTGGGGAGGGAGGGACGCGCGGCACCTGCCCCACACCCTCCTTACTCACCGAGTCGAGCTGCGGGAGCATCGCTGTCGAGGGGAGAAAGAAAAGGAAAAAGAAAGGGGGGTGGGGGTGGCGGATTAAAGCGGTCTGCCGCAGCCGGGTTGTGGATCTGTTCGGGTTTAGCCCCTGGGCACTTTATTTCTCTACCTCCGTGTTTCTCTTGTGGCTGCTCTAGGGCAGGTAACGGCAGAATGCCAGGGGTGTGGAAGCAGGGTGGCCGAGGGCAGGGCTCCTGCCTGGCAGCACAACAACTTGCAAGAGCTCCTCCGAGCATCTTTGATCCGTTCCCACGCTGAGCGCTGAAGCCGGCTGGATGCAGCGTGCTGAGCTGGAACCTGGCACTGCGGGTAGGGCAGGAGGGCAAAATGGGCTTGGGGGTCTGGCAGGAGAGCGCTACGCCTCAGCTGGAGCTCGCTTCGGTTTTGAAGGATGGGCTCCCTAGAACAGTACAGGGAAGGATTGGTTACAGCACTTCTCTGCATGCTTCCCGGGAATAAGGGTGTAAGAGGTTCAAATCTTTTGCGGGCAAAAGGATGCTGAGAGGGAGGGGTGTCAGTCCGGAGCTGGAGGAGCTCTGGTTTGGTCTGGTCTTCCAGTCATTCAAAAGATCAGGGAAGAACACCCAGCTAAGTACAGACAATTCAATCACCTTAGTTGACTAGGAGTTAAAGCACACGACTCCCCTTCCTCTGGATGTTAGTGCAGTCAACCGAGGGCTTTCCGTGTTTCTACTTGGATGCTGGGAAGGTAAAAAAATCTTTGAAGTCCTGCAAATACCAGGCTCAAGTGATGTAGGGATGGAGCGTCTTCAGGGATCATCCTTCTGGCACAAGAGACCCATTCATTGCTCACTCCCACTGAGAGCCTCTGTAGTATATGTGGCAAGTGGAATGTCTGGCTATCAAATTTAATACGTATACATAAATATAATAACTTGCAATTTACATCTGCCAGCATTTCTTGCACTCTGACAAGTGCATTCCCCACGTTGCTCAGAAACAAGCACCTATCAGTACAAGGGAGTTACTGACATCAGCTTTTGCTCTCTCTTGCACATCCATCCTTTCAGTACTCGCATTTTTTTTCTCATTTTCTTTTTTGAAAAATACAGTGGTGTTTTGGTATTGCATCGCCAAATGAATGCCTCTGGTAGGTCAGCAGCAAGATTATGCATCTGAAGCAAAGCCAGCTGCTGCAGTGGAGAGGCACTAATTTAACAGAGCAAATTCCAGCCCTGGCATTGCCAGGTTCCAGTCTGTCCCCTCCTTGTCAGGATACTACCTTGGCTATTCCAAATTAGCCATATGCTTCCACAGACATTGCAGAGAATTAGAGTGAGTGGAATACACAAGTTTTGTAATACACAACAATACGTGTATGTACAGATACATACAACTCCTCTGCTTTTCATTAGAAGAAACCAGAAATGTTTTTATTAGTTTGACCAGCATGAGACCTCTCCCCTCTTCTACAAATGCCACCCGGAGCCAAGAAGCTATCAAAGCCCCAAAATATGTCAAAGCTGGTGGATTTCCTTGAAAAGTTTTGATAATTTGATAATTAGAAAAAGAAAAATACACCTGGGCAGTCCATAGTGGAAGATCCTGATGGGTCCACTCACTTCTTCAGATCATGAGGGTTCCCACCAGGTCACCATGTAGTGCTTCATTTAGAGTTTGATTGGTTTAGCTAAGACTAATACAGTGAATGACCTCACCAGCACAGACTCTGCTCCAGTATTAATTCTGAAGGCAGGAAACTGGAAGACACAGAAATCAGCTTGAACTCTGAAGTAAAATATTGTTTGAATGTTTTTTGGGAGGGGTTGTGTTTCTATTGTTGGTTTAAACATCATACTGGTATTTGAAACGGGGGCCCACAGCTACAGAGTGTGGTAAGAAATTGCTTTGCAGAAGAAATGAGAATGGGAAGCAACCCCATTCTCATTTCTTCTGTGTGTTTCCTGCTGTGTTTCCTTTTTCAATATATCCCGTTAACGTGAGCTATTGTACAGAAAGGAGAGCGAGACAGGACGGAGCCATCCTTTCACACAGGTTGTTTTCTTGGGGACATCTTTGATGACTTAGGAAGCAACTCTATTAACTGTGCAATAGATTTCCTCTTCCAAATTATAGTGTGACTCATTTTGCTTGGGAAGTGGGGTGGGGAGTGATTTCTGAATTTTGAACTGAATATTTGGGTTTATGTGGGACGGAGAAGGCAGTGGTACAGTGTGCCCTTTCTCTTTATGAAATCAAAAACACAAAAAGAATTGAGGCCAAACTCAATTAAAACATTGGTAGAAGTTGGTAGGAGAATTCCATGTTAGAGTTCAGCACAAAAATTTCTGTGCGTCCTGAGCTTTTCAAGTTTATTTTTATTCTGTTATAATGGCCCATTTTATTTTTACCTGCATGAGGTTCTCTAAAATCTAGGGTATTCTCTCTTCTAAAAAATTTTATGGCCTCTTGGCATGAAAGATTGCAGTGGTCCCTTCTGACCTTAAGAAAAAAAGTGCATGTTATATATAACTGCCGTCTATTACAATTTTGCTACTTTATTGCTCACACTGGAGCTGAACTCCTTCTTTAGAAGTCATGAACTGGTGACCTAGCTAATTTGTATAAACCGTATTTACCACAGCAGGTGCAGAAATATAGCAGATTTCAGCCAAAAATACTTCCTACCAAGTCAGCTTTTCTCAGCTTGTTTAGTTCCCCTAACCAAAATTTTGAGACTTCTAAAAGTGTATTTCTGAAGGCCTAGATCTGATAGACAATAGATCATCTTAACAACGTGGAAATTATGGTTAGATTTCTTAACATGCTGACTATAAAAGTTAAAGCCATGGTTTAATTTCTATTGGTTGTGAAGTGTTTTTGTTAATATAATTTGAGAAATGTGCCTAGGCAATAGAATTTGGGCACTGTAATACAGGTTCATACAGTAACTTATTTTTTTCACCTCCCTTCTTAATGCACAGATAGCTTTTTATATATCATGAGGTGATCAATAGTTTATGCCCCCAGAGATCTATGGCTTCAGTAGTATGTAGTTCTGCTTAATTTAATACACTTGTCTCTGTAGCACTCACTAAAGTAGGCAATTACTTGTAGTTAATTACTGGAAACTAGAATTTGAGCATTTCATTGGCACATGTTGTTTAAAACTTCTGTTAAAATGTGATTAAAAAAACAGTGTGGGGGGAAGTGTGGGAAGCATCTCTTCGTGAAGGGGGCATTGTGAGACAGTTCAGTAGTCAGAAATAGAAAACTGTGGAATACATTTCCGAGGGAAAAATGTTTCATAAGCTAGATTAGATTTTTTAAAAAAAATATATATGTTCCCTTTCCCACTTTTGACTGAGTTTTAAGCGATCGTTATACTAGAGAGCTTTATGCTAACTGGATACAAACGTGTCACTCGACAGAGCTCATATAAACAACTGAAGAATATATCCTATGGCAGATACCATCTATTCTTGGAGAGTAGGAATGTACACTGTTCATATGAATGAGTTCTTGAAGAATTTCAAGTACACTACAATTGGTCTAGTTCCATTTTTAAATACATCACCGAATACAAATGTTCAGATCACTGACTTTTCATCAGTTTAGAAAGTTGTTTATAGAGCTGGTTACCTCAGTTATAGATTTTCTTTTTCCAGTAGAAGAAGCTGGTGTAGAAGATGTGTGGGTTGTACTGCAGAGCTAGTTTAACCATTGGTGTTAGTCTTATATTTTGCAGTATCGAGTGACCAAATGTGTGCAAAGGAAATCATAGTCCGCGAGCTGTCCTGAGGTTCTATCACATCTGCAAGACTAAATAACTTTATAAGGGCAGAATGTCTCCCTCAGATTTCCAGCTCTCATCTCCCTCTAGAGGCAAACTTTAGCAACTGATCTATAGTTCTCATTCAGACTGAGATTTTCTTTTTTGAAGGGTTGAATATTTTTTGTTTGTTTGTTTGGTTGGTTTTTCAGATGTATGGGCAAAGATCTCTCCAGTGCAGGGCATTAGCTCTTCAAGGAGGGAAAGTGAGGCCATCTTAAACTTCTGTTTACAGAAGTTTAACAGATGTTAACATCTGTTCATCCTCAGTTCCTAAAGAACCATAAAAACACAGCTTGTCTTTAATGAAGGTGAAGTCACCTATGTGTTCATGGAAAGGATGTAGTCATCCTTCTCCTGGTCACTGTCCTGGCAGTAACGACATCCCATTAGCTCTGCCAAAACTCTGTGTATTGCTGTGGAGTTTGGGTTTGGGTTTTTTTTTTGTGAAGTACCCTGTCAGACCTGCCAGCAGCCCCTACCTGGTGCTTACTTGAGTGCTCTGTAGACACTCATGATCCCTCCTGCCTGCTTCAGTAGCTAACTCAAAGGTTCTCCGAGGTTCAGAGCTAAATGCTCTGCACTCCCAGCAAAAACTGTCAGCCAGTAGCAAAAGCTACCCTATTGTGTTAATGATAATTAAACTAAAAATCATATATGATCTAGGTAGTTTAGGCCATGCCACACCAAGTGAGGATAAACATGCTGAGGCATTAAAATACCTTTTTAATCTGGCAAAAGATAACTAAAAATCATAAAACAGTGACAAGTGTTTCAAAGAGCACTGTAATATGCTTAAGTCACTGAAATATGGCAGCTATGTCCCTCATACTGCGCTTACTGAGCAAAGCTGCTATTCATTTCCAAGTTACTATTACTTTTGAAGAGGTTTTAATCATGAAAGCTGATTTGATTGGCAATGTCCACATTGAATCTTGTTGAATAAACAGTATGGCACATTGTGCTAATTAATTAGAGAAAGCTGAAGAAAAGATTAAGCAAAAGCAATCAGACTTTTGAAAAGTCTTGGTATAATCTTCAAAGTGCCGTTTAACATAAATTGTGTTTCTTTTACCAACTTGATGGTTTATTTGTAGCAAATACAATAGTAATGACTGTCAGTTAAATTTTCGTACTGTTCTGGAATGCAAAGTCCTTGAGTGAAGTCATGTATGTCTGCATGACTTGTGGAGGCAATGAAGTGAATCCTTAAAGCAGAAAAGTAATTTGGCAGTGTGTCTGCTATAAACTCTTCAGTGCATGCTCCTTTATTAAAACAGTTTTTTGGACCCCACGAATTATAAAACTATGTAATACATGTTTCCATCATTTTATATAAACTGCTGTAATTCTAGCCACCAAACTGCAGATCTCCATAAAGCATTAAAGAGGACATAAGAGGAGAATGCTGGATGACAACAGATTTATATGCAGTTTTATTCTTGGACACCACTTTGCCCACACAACATATGTTTTGTGCTGAGTTAGTGGTACACTCATGTCCATTGCATTGCGTTAGTTTAACACAGTAGAAGAATCAATGCAGGTATCCGACCTACGCAGTCTGAGAGAAACAAAAGAGAATGGAGAGGCAGGCAAGCCTGTATTGCTTGCAAGTAAAACAATAGTACTTTGAATGATGTAATTATTAATATGGTTTGTTGTCTGTGCATAGAGACAGTAAATGCTCCAGACTCTGTGACAGTGTTCTGCAGTGTAAGAACACCTGATGCACATCTGATGCATGCCTCAACAAATTGCTGAGGATGGTCAATGAAATTCTGTGTCTGAAGTAGAAAATACTAGTGTGTTAATCTGAGGTCTCATGTTGCAAAGGAAAGAGGTTCTTCTGTGTATTTAAAAAAAAAAAAAAAGCTATCCCCTAAAAAGTATTTGAGTTTAAAATGAGAAGGCATTGAGGCAGAGCTTTGCTGAGGCTCAGAAAGCTGAGGTGAGGCCCTTAGTACCACACATGTAGTACCCCACAAGATTTCAAAGAGCAAAAAAAGAGTAGAGCTATAGCTGAGAGATACCTTTCTGTCTTTTTATTTCCCAAAAACGTTTCCATGTTGTATGTAGCCAAGGGAAGGCTTGAATAAAAGTTGTCAACCAAGTTGTGTGAAAACTGTGAGTTAAAAACACTATGTATAGTTTGTTAAAAAAAGTCATACTGGTGTGTTGTCACTAATATCTGCAACCAGCAGGTAAAAGTTACTCTTTCCAGAGACAGTTAGTTTAATGCAGAACTTGGTTCTTAGCATAGCATATTTTAAGTTGAATGCTAAGCACTAAGAGTTCTTGCCAACAGACTTTAACTTAACTCCTTTCAACAACACTTCAACCTGTTCCATGCCAAAATCCAATTATGCTTTTCCAGTAAGGTGTTAAGACAACAACTCAGGCTTACTATTTATGGAGCTAGTGATTCTTAAAATATACCCTGGAGTAAGTGGCTGTTCCTTTAATCTGTGACCTCAAAATTCATCAAGAGTTGATGCTTTATTGCTCTTAGTTACTGAGCTGCCATCAATCTCTGATCTGATCCAACTGGTGCTGTATCTTTAGCTCATGTTGCTGCTGACTATGGTGGCAGCACAGCTTAGGTGGGGACATCCAAAATGAATTGTCTGTCAACCAGTGTGTCCCCACCAACGTCCTCAGTGTGGGGGCTAATAATTATTTTTTGTTAAAACTGAAGTAGCTTAAGCCGAGAAAGATTAATAGGAATGGTGAGGACAGGGAAAGAGAACAGAAGATTAATGACGACAGCCAAAATGAAGTGCTCTCAACCAGATAAAACTTAACAGTGACCAAAAACGAAAGAAAAAAATTCCTCTGCAAAGTTGCCTCACATCACACATCACAGAACAGCCCAGGGCATGACCTTCTGGCCAAGACAGGGCATGCTCAAGAGCTGAAAGCCTGCAGGTGCACAAGGAAGCACACGCTCTTTTGAGTTCACATCTCTCATTCGGCTTTGCTTCCCTCTCCTCCCAGCCTTGATTTCTGCTTCCTAACAATATCTCTGCCTTGTAGCTCTTTAAAAGTGATTAGAAAAAGGGAAAGCATAGAAGTAATAATCAGTAGCAAACATCAGGAAGCAGACCTGCTCCATTCAGGATGGAGTCATGACCTTTGTAAGTGCAAAGCTATCAAACAGAACTTTCTAGATCACTTGAGAAACACATCATTAGTCCTTGTCACACTGGGACTTAGCTTATTGTGGAAAAGTCATTAGTTTCTTTTCAGATTCTCTGGAGAATTTCCAAAACCTAGCCCTTGCATTTCCTCAGGTTGTTCATATGTAATTTCATATTTCAGCCCTTGTTAGCTGGTAGAGTATGTGTTGTTCCAAGCTTACAGTCATAATTACAGTAGCCTACTATGGCAAAGGAGTTGGGTACTCTGCTATTGTGGCTTCCACTTCTAAGGGGGGTTTAGATAATACCAAAAATTATACCACAACCCCCTGCTGAGGTTATAAAGTCATTGGAAGGCATCTTAATTTAGGGAGCTGGTGTACACAATCTGCTCATAACATGACAATCTAACAGCTCTGCAATGTGTGAGGCCATTAAGATTTCGCTTCAAACAATTAAAAACACGCTGACCTTTAAATGGAGTTCAGTGGTGGTATTTAGTAGTCTTCTGATAAGTCTAAGGTTAGTTGTTTTTGCCAGAGCAACTTGCTAACTCTCAAAATAACCTTCAGAACTATCCATTGTCTATTTATTTGCAGAACATCCTGACTGGAACCACAGCTCTTTCAGCATTTTGTTGGTGCAGCCATACTACAGACTATGGTGGTAGTCTCTCACCTTTTTGCAGGGCTGCAGCATGTGCCACGTAACTCTCTATCCTTAGAAACCCTACAAACAAAGCAAATGCTAGCTTCACTTTAAAATGGGACCAAACTGCAACTTTTCCTTGATCTACTACTCACCCTTCCAAGGAGAATGTTACCTTAGTGAGCAGCTGTGTATTGCCTGAGCCTTTTTCCCAAGAGACTTTACTGTTAAGGTTGCTGTCACAGAGTCCTTTAGGAGGCTGTAATTCCCAGACATCCTACAATACTCTAAGCTTTAAAGAATGTTCTTTTGGTCCAGTCCACACTTTTTCCTTGTTATGTTTTGGGTTGGTTTTTTTCTGAAGATAAACCTGTTCTTGCCGATTTAAAAAAGAAAAAAAAAAGAAAAAAGGCAAGGGAAAAAACCACTAGCACTTTATTCTCTTGTGATTGTGGTTCCATTCCAGTGAAAGTGGAGTATTTTTGAGTATTATTTTAAGTATTTAAAAAAAATTAAGTGAATCTTCAGTGCAAAGGAAAGATTGGAATGTTCATGTTTCCTTATGACTTGGAAATAATTTTCTTTTAACATTATTGTATGTGCCTGTCTTTTAAAGAATGTAGTTATACCAAATGATCTGTGAGTCTGGAGTTGACAAAGCTAAAGAAGTTTGTTTAGTTGTAAAAAGCAAAAGATACTTGCAGTGTGGCTTTAGTACTGGTATTTCTGAGTATCAAATAACGTGCTGCTTTCCTTTTTCTTTTCCTTCTTTCAGCAAAGTTTCTGTTTGAGAAATACATGTTCACTCAGCAGAACAAAACCAACTTTTAAAGGTTGTTCTCGGTGGAAATCACTCTATGCCCCATTACCTGCTTGAGTGAAACCAGACTAAGGACTTCTGTCATGGCAGCTTTTCTGCTGGGAGCTGTGTTGCTTATTGTTCAACCTCAGATAGTGCCTTCCAGACCGGCTATAAATTCGAACGCTGAGACGACTTCTCAGTCTGTTCAGAGAGTGCTTTTAAAGAAAACATCTCAAAAAAATGACTTCAAAGAAAACATTCATTCTAATGGATCATACCAGCAGCTGCCACAGACTATCATTATTGGAGTGAGAAAAGGTGGAACAAGAGCTTTGTTAGAGATGTTGAGTCTCCATCCAGATATTGCAGCAGCAGAAAGTGAAGTTCACTTCTTTGACTGGGAAGATCATTACAGAAATGGATTGCAGTGGTATATTACTCAAATGCCATTCTCTTATCCCCATCAGATCACAGTGGAAAAAACTCCAGCATATTTCACATCACCTAAAGTGCCTGAAAGAGTTTGTAGCATGAACAAGTCAATGAGACTACTCCTTATTTTAAGAGACCCAAGTGAAAGAGTACTATCAGATTACACCCAAGTGTTCTATAATCACATGCAGAAGCACAAGCCGTATCCATCCATTGAACAATTCCTGATTAAAGATGGTGAACTCAATGTGGACTACAAGGCAATAAACAGAAGCTTATATTACATTCACATGCAAAACTGGTTGAAGTATTTTCCTCTTGATCATATCCACATTGTAGATGGGGATAAACTAATCAAAGATCCCTTCCCAGAAATAGAGAAGGTAGAGAGATTTTTGAAGTTATCGCCACAGATAAATGCTTCAAACTTTTACTTCAATAAGACTAAAGGCTTCTACTGCCTAAGGGACAGCGGTAGGGAGCGTTGCTTACATGAGTCAAAAGGACGGGCGCATCCACAAGTTAATACCCGGTTACTTGAGAAACTGCATGAATACTTCCATGAACCCAACAAGAAATTTTTTGAGCTTGTGGGCAGAACATTTGACTGGCACTGATTTGTGGCAAGTTAGTGGTAAGCTCAGAGGTTATGTTCCAGTGTATATTTAGAAATTTTAAAAAGGGCATTTAACCTATAATTTATTTGTAAAATCCATAAATACTTCTGTACAGTATTAGATTCACAATTGCCATATATACTAGTTATATTTTTCTACTTGTTAAATTTGAAAGCATTTTGTATTGTTTTTCATGGTTGTTAACATTGTGTATGATGTGTCTATATGAAGAAACTAAATTATTTCACTGCAGAAGACGCTCTCTTGAGAATGTGTTGTCTTTTTAATAAAGAAGAAATTCATTTCAACAGAACCCTTCAGAATTATTTGAGTACTTTGGCCTTTCTGGACTTTCTCCTCTAATTGGTAATGAATATGTGAAACTTTACATTTCAATTTTTTCTTGCTTTAAATGTGATTTAATATTAATAATTTCTTTTTCATTTTAAAACGTTCTAATTAGAAAATTATTCCATCCTGCTTTAGAACATTATTTCCTGATAAAGTGGTGGTAATTATACATGTTTGGACATGCACACCCAAAGGACAATGGAAGTGTCTGTGTAATATGACATATTAACTGCTGTACTTACCTTCATATTTAATGTTATACCAAGTGCTCCTCAAACTCTTTGGCAGTACAGTGCAGGTTTCATGGAAGATTTTTAAAGATTCTGTGGGGACAGCTCATAAAACCTAGTTAGCTGCAGAATTATGGTCAACCTGAAAACTTCCTACAGTAGCTGAATGTATATATACTTCATAAAAAGGAGGGTTGAGAGAAGAATTTAAGCAATATAGGGACATTTTCAAGGTTGCTTATGACTGTTTCTACATTTTATGGCACACTTATGCTTTGCCATCTCTGAAAATGAACACTTACACCAGAAAAAAATTAGTTGGTCTACATTCCAATAAGCAGCAACTTCATACATAGAAATATTAGCACACTTGTACCCCGATTATGGCTGTTTTCTATGAGTTAAGCAGGTGATTCATGCAATTGAAAATTGCCCATGGACTACTGTTCATTTAGTTTCTTTCCTAGAACTGTGATGCCAAGTCTTGATTAGATTTATGTGTTGTGGGATTAACCCTAATTCCAGGAACTTTTATGTTCTTCCATCTGCTAAAAATGGAAGTTTGATGTTAGTCCATTGGTAGATTTTTTACATCTCTCCTTGTTTAACAGTAGTTATGCTATCTTGTTAGCCAGCAGTTTCTGGAGTTAGCTAATCCTGTTTCCACACAAGGCTTACTATGCCACTTTCATTCTGAGCTTCTAATTTTCATGGTGTGATCTTGAGTTTGGCCATTGCATGTGCAGTGGCAATATATTGTAAATTTGAACTTGCAACTGATTGTTGCCATCCTTTATAATATTGAAATGTAGATTCATTAATTTTTTTTCTGGTGAGATGGTGCAAACTTGGGCACTATGACAAGGTACCGCCTGAATGCAAATACCGCATACTGCTTGCATGAAAATTTGCAGATGCTGCTGCCCCTCTCTTTCCCATTCCTTGTGTACCTGCCCAAGCTGTATTCAACCTCAGAGAGGTTGGTGGTGTATTATAAAGTAGACCTTTGACAAAAGCCTACAATGAAACGGTATTGTACTCAATAAAATATTTTCTCAATTGCATCTTTCTCTTTGTTTTTAAGTTTCTAATTTGGATGACCAGAAGTTAGGATTCAACTTCAGTTTAGATTCCAGTTAAATGATACTTAAGAATTTATCTGTAGCCTAGTGGATTCATTTGAAAGCATTTGTTTGCTGCTGGGTTGTGCCTGCTTGATCTGTTGCTGACTTGGAATATACATGAAAAGTTTCTGGTGGCAATAATGTCAAATTTTGCATGAGGCAGATGCCAAAAATAACAGGAATATAATACCATCATGCTCCTATTAAAGCTTTAGAAAAGGGAAATTCAGGGGGATTTGTGTAAGGTGGGGTAGTTTGGTTTTCTATGCTCATTATTTTCCCATTTCCTTGCTAATATATCTACAGGAGCCATCTGGACCTAAGAGATTTTGGCCCAAACAAAGTTTCCCACATTAGTATAGTCCCACCTTCACTACTGCCTCCCTAAAATCGCAGACTAAACCCACCACATTCACCAACTTTTTGCTGAGTAAGGAAAAATGCTGCTAAGGTATGGGACCAGGAGCCGGAGGAGTACAAGAAGATGGGAATGCATCAAGTTCACCTGCAGCAGGTCATGCAGGGTGGCATACAACATGTGTTGAATCGGGAATGTCAGAGCAATATTGACACCTGCTGTTGGTACTGCAAGAAAGATAAGTAGAGCATGGAAGTATTACTGTTGATTGTGATAGCATTGCTATTAATATTGCTATTAATAGTGATAGCATTAGCATTGTTACTGTGTTAGCACTAGGACCTTATGGCATGTTCTCTGTAGGATTGGGAGGTGAGGTGGCCTCTTCAGGCAGACAGACTAAACCAGAAACTGATACGATTCATGCCCTAGATTCTAAGTTCAGAGGGGTCCACAGACCATATGTCACGCCAAACATGTATGCATTGTGCAGGGATGATATCAATGTACAATACCTTATGCTGGAGTTCACACAGCTAGCTGTGAAGTGATGAGAATGTGGTGGAAATGGACAATAAATCACACCCATCCTAATAATAATTGTAATATTTACCTGCCATAGATGCCAAAAGTTCAAGAGTTACAATACTTAAAACTAGAACTCTGAGTGTGAATTTTCAGTTTAATGAAAACAAGATTCACTTTCTACAAATGCATTACCATATTTAAATAAATTTGCTAGACTATGTCTAAAGAAGTGCTAAACAACAGAAGCAAATAGAAGATCGTGAAGGGAGAATGAAAGAGGCTGTACCATGTTCTGACTGGGACTGTAGAAACACTAATAGCGAGCTTTGAAGTCATGTCATATCTATTCATAGAAGAAAATGAATCCCTAAAAATACCTTTCCAGTGTTAGGCAACACAGGTAGCACGATATTCTGAGGAGCTCTACCATCTCAGTTTTAAAGTACCACCGCTTGGGTGTTGCTCCATAGACCTGTTTCCTCAGGGCTGCTAGCCAAGTCTGTGATCACTCTCGAAAATGTAAATACAAAACTCAGAGTTCAATATCCAATTCAAAGCCTTCCGCTTCCCTTGAGTACGAGAGGAAATGCCAATCAAGTCATTAATCAGGGTGGCACTGCAGGACTGTCTTGCCCTTTGCTTCAAAATATGGATTTGTATGAGTCTTTGAAAGCCAGATATTGTACCTGCAGGGGTCAAAGTTTAAACTATAATTATTACCCATGAAGACTGCTAAAAGAGTATGGTGAGGGAAAGAAATCCCCAGAGAAGAAAACCCCAAAATGTTTACTTCATTAAGAATACTGCTACATCTACTGTTGTTGCTGCATGATCCTTCTGTATGTGTTTTGCTGTTTCTTGTACATTTTTCCTGATGTTGTAGGTGAAATGACATCTACTGTGCTTGAATAAACCAAAACTGTTTTGGAAGATCTCAGAAAAACATCCATCATTCTTTTAATCTTACTTGAGCTTAATTGCATTGGCAATATGGTAGTGCTACACTCATTGATAAGTGTGTGAGACATACCCCACCCAGAATATTTTGAATGTAAACTTTGCTTACTTTGGATCTCAAAGCTGATAGTTTTACCTTTTCTTGCCCGTGTGCATTTTCAGAATCAATTTCTGCAGAAAACCAGGCTTCTCATTACATTTCAAGTATCTAAAGAGAAATAAGATGGGGTAAGGTATATCTCCATGTATCTTTTCTTTATCTAGCATGGATGGCCTTTATGAAAACACACACGTGCAGCCCACAAGTAAGAGGCTGTACATAAAAATTCTGCTCAGAGGAATATCCCTTGTCTTGTCTCTTTTTCTAAGTCTATGATGAGAATCCCAATTTACTCACACTGTGAATGAAGTTTTGCAGGAATATATTAGTAGATGTTCACTAACACAGTAATAAAGTAATGAAAAGTACAATAACACAAGCATATTAAATTAGTGTGTCAACAAAGGTGCTTGCTGCTAGATATATAACAGCTGAAATATTTGCAATGTGCCTCTACAGCTGTAAGATTATTCTTTTCTCATTCTTCACCCAGTAACTTTTATTTATATGACTGTGCCCAGTAATGCTAGAGAGAATGTATGTTCACTCTTAATTCCTTCATTTCGCAACCGCACTGGAAAGGCCAGTTACAGATGAAAGGCATGAAAATAACTTATATAAGTGAAAAAAACTTAGTTTGCTTACCAAAAATGAGTGAAATTACATTCACATCTCCTAGAATATTAGCAAAGGAGGGTAGTACTGTCTTTGCTTGCAACAGTAACCCATCCACAGTAAATTTTCTACTTAACTACCACACAACCGTTGATGCAGTTTTTAAGTTAATAGTGCAATAAAGTCAACAGTGATGCTGCAGATTTTAAATGCCTCTGGGATATATAAAATATGCAAGTCAGGGTGGGGAGCAGCTGGATGCATAGGAACAGCTGGTCTCAATTGTCTGAGAACACTTTTAAAAAAAAATTATAAGGGATGTGAAAAATTTGGCTTGAATATCACTTTGTGTTGTCTAAGAAAGCAATGTCTTCAATTAACTTCCAAGTCAATAATGGCATCATAATGATATCATCTTTTTACTTGCTATTGACAGTATGCTTTGCCGAAACACAGTTTAAGATTCAAACCCCAAAACAGCAGGTGCAATAGGGATTCCTTAGTATAAAAAAAAAATATGTACTGCAACTCAACTTAATCATGAAGGTAAACTGGCTCAAACCAAAGGACAGTTCTGAAGTGAACGGCAAAATTCAAAATTCAGGGCTATATGGCTGCATGAATAGACAAGGAGAGTGGAAGTGGGTAGTAAGGGAGCACAGGTTACAAGAGGGACACCTTATCATGGTCTCATTCCCTATGTTTGCAGTCTTATATACGATGAACAAGTGCTTTGAATTTTAAAAAAGGCTTTTTGTCCAGATTTTTGTGCCAGCCAAACAAAGAACAAGCATCCAAATCCGAGTATCAGTTCATTCCTATGCCTTAAAGCCTTAAGCCATTTTTAAAAAGTCACCGCAGTACAATGTAATTCAACTTATTATTCACCTAAGCATCTAATCTCCCCTGGTTTTGTTTTTGAATTTGTACTAAGTTTTCCATCTGCTGCAAATGAAATGGTTTGATGAATAAATTATTTACAGCCTGCAGGAGGAGAATAGTTTGTATTAAATATTTTGCAGACAGGAGACTTGCAAAAGAAGATATTTTTTCAGAAAAAAAAAGAGCATCTGTGGACCAGTTGGCTTCTTGCTGACTAAGCCAACTGAATATGATACTACTTTTGGCAGTTTCCTTGTTCTTGTGTGGGCTTCAGTTATTTTACTGAATAACATATGTATTATTGAATATAGCTATGTATTGAACATCATAAATATGTTTTATGGAGTTGGCATTATTTTTCTAAGTTAATTATTTAACATCAAATGATATTAAAATTCTAGTGTCTCTTTTTCATACTTAATAAGCTTCAGTCAGCTATGCTCAGACATTCACAAACTGAAAAGAAAATAATGTAGAAGTTAAACTGACTCAAATGCTGCTTGTCTGTGACTCATACAAGAACTTCTTTTCTGCAGCCTTAGAAAAGAAAGTTAAATTTCCTGCCCTCTATCTGTTCTGCCTTACAACTTTGTGGGCAGTTTTCCTGTGAAATGGATCTGGGAGCTGATGTGGATTTTTACACATTTGCTTTAATGCACAAGTCATGCAGAGAGAGCTAGAGGAGTGGCATGTTGTGGCCATCGTCATGGGGGTTGACAGGAATTTTTCCCCTCAACCCTTCATGCTGTGACACCACCGCCCTGATGTGTACATTGCAGCATGATCGATCTTTGCCCACTGAATCTTCTATTTCAGACTAACCCGTGAACTGACAAATGCTCTTGATGGAAACATTTAAATGGAATGAATGCGCAGAGCTCATTTTACCTCCGGACTGATGTAAGACATAACAGTTTTCAAACACTCTAGGTGAGGAGTGGTGGGTGGTAAATGTCTCCAAACCTGTCTGTGCAATAGTGGAAGCGCAGATTTCCCCACAGCTCTCAAAACATTCATCTCTCAATGGGATCCCTTCCTTTTCCATTCAATCCCTAACTTCTTTGTCTGTCTGCTAACAAAGGGTAGAGGGTCTAATATAATTCCTGGTTTTGAAGGAGACGTGTATGGTACCACCTTTACCAAATTTCACAAGGGATCTGTGCCATAGCTTCATTTTTACAGTTAAATATGTGATGGGTGCAATCAACCAGAAAAAGAATGACAAAAAATGTCTTTCCTTATCTAAACCGATTTACCATTGTGGATCATGTTTAACCAAAGTGATAAATCTTTTTCTAACAAGCAGGATTGTTACCTCGTTCTGCTCCCAGATACTCTGATTAAACCTAGCACCCTCAATGCAGCTATCTGAAGAAACAAAACTATAGGTACATAGACATCAACTATAGTGTACAACCATATCTTCCGAAGTACTGGCAAAGCAGGGAGGCTACCTTTTCTCTTGCTGGTGAACATCTAGTTTCTACTATATTTAATGTCAGGCTTGTTTATACCTCTGAGAGGAGAATTCTACTTAGAATATTTTAAATACCATTAACAAGCATGAGAAATATCCCTTTCTTATCTGTAAAATCAGTTTCAGAAAACTTAACTTGGCAATTGGAAGTTGTATCTAAAAACTGTATAAACATGCATCTCTCCAACTCTGGTTTCTGCTACAGAGGAATACTAACAGCTCTCCTACAAATTAGGTTGAGTCAGTGGAGATTCAGAGTTAAAGTCAGAAATTCCCAGTCTCCCTGAAGTCACCATAGTAGAGTAACACCTAAGTGCTCAAGTCAGTTCCCTTATGTCCCATCAATGGCATCCATCACTCAAAGATTTTAAGGAATCAGATTTGCTTTTATGCATTATTCAGTTAATGGCTACCTTCAGCTCATTTGATTTTTTGAGTAGTGTACTAATTTCTAGTGCTATGGCAGATAGATATACCATTACTTGACTAAAAGTCTTTCAAAGTAGCAGTGTCATGAGCACTACCATGAATTATCTACAATTCAGTGATAATAATTTATACTTAGATAATACAATTCATTCCAAGCATTTCATAAGACCCTTTAAATGCAAGTACCGTTACAGTGGAGAGTGACATTAAAGCTGTGTTTAAAAGTCATACAAAAAAGCAGGTAAGTCAATGTTTTTGAGGAAACTAAATATAAACCTTTACCCTTAATAAGGGCAGTGAAAAATTTAATGTGTAGGTAAAACAGTTTATGTTTTAAGCATATCCACCAGAGCCCTACACAGTAAACCATACAGTATCAATTTACCTTGCTCTTAAAATGGAAATGCTGAGGAATGAATCAATGGTCCTAAGAAGAAAGAAAAATAATAAGTATTTTAAATCAATGCCTTTCAACAGGATATAATGCCAGAAATAGATACATTGTAAATTTGCCTAGTGAGTTGACAGGTAAGCATCATATTTTTAAAGGCATTTATGTATCTAGAAATGCAGAAAGGTAACCAGTGGCATTTTCAAAAGCACCTTCATAAGTACCAGATTCTTTGTGGGCACTTGAGTAATATGGCTCTGATAGCATCCTGAAGGCTTTGTGATTGTCACAGGGAAATGGACTCTACCTTCTGGAAAAAAAAAAAAAAAGAAAGAAGAAAAGAAAAAGAAAGAAAAAACCCACAAACCAAAAAACATCAAACAAAAATAATGAGTGCACAACAGGAGAAAATGTTTTAAATATCTACAAACTGAAGTGACAAAAATATTCTTATATTTAAAGATACCTAACACTTAAAGGAAGATAATTTTGTGTAGAGAGTATCATTATTCTGTCTATGGCATTTCCAGTGACAAACTCTCTGTAGCTTAGCTGAACTTTTTCTGAAGTCTTGCTTTCTCCTTAGGCAAAAGATAAAAAAAAAAAAACAAAACCAAAAACAACCAAAGGGCAGGGAGGACGTACCTCAGCTCTACTTCCTATGGAACAATTGCGATCCTATAACAGAATTTTAGCATTACAGGATGTTAAGCAATGGAAGAAACCCAAATTGTCAAATAAAATACACAGACATTAGACATACACTACACTTTTCCAGATGGTAAGCCAAATTCTCAACTTATTTAAATAAACACAGGTTCATTAAAGTCAGCACAGTTTTCATCATTGGAAAGGGGACTTGAAGAGAACAGAAATTATCTGTAGATGTTCCATAATCCCTCTGCCCTTCTGAAATGGTACAAAAGACTTTATCAAAATGAGACTAAAGTCTTACCTCCCTGGTCCACCCCAAAAAAAAAAATCATAAAACGATTATTTAGCCATCCTTCTTAAACTAGCCAAACAGTATGACAGAAAAAAAAATAAACCAAACAAATGAAACCCTCAAAAAGTTGAGTTGGGTAGAGCCAGATATCTTTCAAAGAACAAGAAATCATACAAAAATTAGCTATATTCCAAGTGTTCCTGAAAACAGCTCCTGTTTCCTAAAATCACCTCCACCCAAATATGCACATTTTGGTTTTCAGTGCCCGTCAATCCAACGCATGGCATGTAAACTTGCCTTGCTGAGATTTGGCTTGTTCAATCTTTTAAAAAGCTAATTTAAAATCATGCCTGCTCTACAAATTTTGCAGCAGGACAGTCAATAATCTACTAACTTGATATGTTGCTTTACAGTTTATCACAAAAAAGACAATAAAGTTAAATACAGCAGGAGGCAGGCAATTGTAAAAGTTATGGTTTATTGATGGTGTGTTCCGCAACCCAAACTAAAGATTTGTAGTGTATCAAGTTATTTTTCTTTTATATTCCTAGAAGAATCTTCTAAATTACCCATATTTTGACACCTGTAGCTCAAGCATAAGGGAAAGACGGCTAATGAATGAGAACAGATTTTTCTTCTGGCTTTCTTGAGACTTGTCTATCTGTAAGGAAGTTACTTTTTTTTTTTTTTTCCTAGTGTATTAAGTGAATGCCTTATGCAATGGAAGTGCCAATTTCCTTCTCTCTATTTCATACTTCAAAACAAAACAGAATATGCAGAACTTGTTACTGAGGCAAATGCAGCAACAGGACAAAGTAGACAACTGCAGACTGGTTTAGGAGTTGTGGACCATAAGAACAGTTATCATTCCTTTGAAAGGTACCTATTCATCATCTCCTAACAACTTTTTTGTCTCCATGGACAACCTTGGAGAAGCAGCAGTATCTTCTAATCTTCCTGTCCATGTGAAAATGCTAGTTTAAAAAGCAGAAGCAATCACAGCCACCGCCCTCTATTGAATGAAATGTGTCTATACATTATGTATATATATATATATATATATGGCTACAATGTAATTTAGAACATGCTTACATTTTTGCTCTTTTTTCTTTTTATTTAATTAATATAGAAGTTCATGGAAGAAAGTGGACCAGCTTTGTCTGTAACATCCCCAGAGGAATACTGTGGAACCTCTATTTTCCCTCAATTTGGTCTAGATCAAGAGGTGTCCTGAAAAAGGCTCTCTTCTGACACAATGATGTTACCAGCAAATGAAGGTTAGCTTAAGGGAAAAAAAATTTAAAGTTAACACAAACTTCCAAACTAGTCATTAGTAGCTATGCCACAACAAACTGATATTTCAATTAATTGCTTTCATGAGATGGCTTTATTTGTTGCATAATTCTATAGAGGTTTTCACTTGAAATCATGGGGACATAGTCTCACTGAGACATGGTGGTGCTGTTCTTTATGGAAGTGCGCTGAGGCCATTTGTCTTGATTGTTGACTGAAAGAAAAAATTCAGGAATACAAAATTTAGCTTTAGATGAACCTTGATGGAAGGACAAAGGGGGGCTATACTGCCCTGCTTCTGCAGAAATCATTAAGAGAAGAAAATAGCAAGCAGGAAGAAAAAAGGTACTGCAGCAGTAAGCTCAATGATTATTTTTATTAGATTTATAGTTTTAGCTAAGTTAAGGTAAAGATAGCACTACATTGTTTTTCTAACAAAAGTAGTAAACAGAGCAAACTGATACATAAAATATAGCAAAAAAAAGTTTGTAAATAAAATAATAAACTGCTGAAAGGATCATGCTTTCCAATATTTTAAAGTGTTTATATTGATATTTCATGTACAGGAGGTAACAACGTTCCTTTAAATCATTGAGAGTAATTGAGCAGAACTGACTGTAGATTGTTTGCTGCTCTGAGGATTAAATATAGGAAAAATAAGTCACTTCTCTATTTTTAAGTGTCCCATAAAATAAATAAAGTCCTATTCTACTTGACTTTTGTGGGTGAATGTGAGTGAAAATGAAAATTAATTTTTCATGTAAATATACTGTTGGCAAATCATTTAAAAGCTTATACACTTGCTAGCAAGATGTGCTCCGTGTTTTTACACAAAGTAAGCAATGCAACGTGTCACACTGTTTCCAAAAAATTACATTTCATTGCTCTTCCTCCTGGTTGGCTGTAAAAAACATGGACAGTACTTTAAAAATGTCTGAAAGTCCTTGACAACATTACTTCAGATGACAGGATAATATATAACAAAAACTTTACAGCCTTACTTGCAAAATCAGTCACAACAGGCTGATTTCTGTATGTGCTGTGATTCCTGCTAATTGTAGTTTAGAACATGCTTACATTAATGAAGTCAGGCAAGATTCCAGAATAGAATTAAAAACACTACAGGTAAATCACCATCATTCTTTGAAAGTGCATGAATACTTAGCTATGAAATCAGATTGGGATTCTGGAAAGGAGACATAATAGGGTTATTCCTAAGGATCTCTATAAAGATGTTTTGGGAAGCAAACAGCTTTTCTCCAAACCTTGTAAATTAGACCCCTTAAATCCTATTATTCTAGCATTTATCACTACTCCTGTTTGTCCCCAACTCCCAATGCGTTTTAAATCAGTGATTTTTGAGGCAATGTTCCCAGAGTTAAAGAGCCCAGATGAGCTGCTTGCTAGATATCAGATACTCCACTCAAATGCTAAGATTCGTATTTAATAGTTTATTTGTTCGGAATTCTTCAAATACTCTAGGTTTCCCATAATGCCTACAGTTTCAAGGACACTGTAATTGTTTTGAAAAAAAAAAAGAGACTAGGGTAGCACATTTTAAGCAAAGCAAATGCCAGTTTAGTAGAGTTAATAAAACTTATTTTATTCTCACTATACTTTTCTGAATGTAGCAACCTGGTTCAACATTTATTGCCCCTTCAACTCTTGTTCTACTCAAAATTCAGAGAGCCAGAAAAAAAAACCACAGGTGTTCCCTAAAGAAATTTTCACCTACTAGAAACTGATGGGCAATACATGTTATACAATACTATTAACACACTATAAACAGAGTTCAAAGTTAATCCTTTGTGCACTTGTGGATACAAAGCAGCAAAGGGTGCAGCAGAATACCTTTTGCAAGATGCCCTCTTTTACTGGATAAAGAACAGATTAAAAATATAATCAGCAGAGAATAAGTAACAAAGGTTAAACAAAATAATGTTTTGGTTTTCTGCATTGCCCAACATGGATAACTTCTGTACAAGGTCATTCTGGAAAAACCAGACACAATCTAACTTGTCTTTCATCATCTGCCACTCCTTAGTTTTGCCTCTTTTGCCTCTCCTTTTGCCTCTTTTGAGTCAGAACTCTAGAAGAAGCCAAACATATATGCTTTGATTTGGTTTTTTTTATAAATGTAATGCTAAAGAAGCAATTATGAATGTCAGTGTCACAGACAATAGATATCTGAAACTCTCTTTACTTCGGATTTTCATTAATATACATCTAAGTTGCTAGACCTTAATTCCATCTCTCCTGGATGGGATTCCACAGCTTAACTTCTCCCAGGCTTGATTTGAGTCACAATAAGTTGTTGGTCATGATTGTTTTCTCAAACACATCTACATATTTACAGCTATATGACTGGCAAAACATGAATTCATAGAATAATAGAATCATAAAATGGCTAGAGTTGGAAGGGACTCCCAGAGATCATCTAGTCCAACCCCCCTGCAAAAAGCAGGGACACCCCCAACTAGATCAGGTTGCTCAGGGGCTCATCCAACCTGGCCTTGAACGTCTCCAGGGATGGGGCATCCACCACTTCCCTGGGCAACCTGTTCCAGCACTCCNTGGACCCTCTCCAACTGGTCCATATCCTTCTTATGTTGGGGGTTCCAGAACTGGACACAGTACTCCAGGTGAGGTCTCACGAGGGCAGAGTAGAGGGGGAGAATCACCTCCCTCGACCTGCTGGCCACACTCCTCTTGATGCAGCCCAGGATGCGGTTGGCCTTCTGGGCCACAAGAGCACATTGTCGGCTCATGTTGAGTCTCTCATCCACCAGCACTCCCAAGTCCTTCTCCTTAGGGCTGCTCTGGAGCCACTCTTTCCTGAAAGAATGTATAGAACTGCGTGAAAGCTTTGATTTTCCCCTGAATTGAGCTAACTTCATTCCTGGAAGTAAGGAAAAAACCAAAAAAATCCCAATCCCAAAACAAACAACCAAAAAAACACCCAAAACTCACAAAACAAAAACGCAAAACCAAAACCACCAAAAAAAACCAAAACCCCAAACAAAAAAAATCCACAAAACCTCACCTCACTAAGCTCACCACACATGATGGTTCCCCATGTCTCCTGCAATCTGACTGTCAGCTTTCCATTGATCAGTCTCTCCTAGCCTTTCCTAATCTATTAATGCCTCTTCCACTTTTGTAAAGTCTTTGAAGTTTCAGATCTCTGCTGAACCCAGGCATAGCCCTAGGAAGAATATCCTGTTCTAGCCTATGTGGAGCCAGTTGGTCTCCTAGTAGCCCAACAGTCACTCATATCTGAAATTCTTTGAAGTTATGTACCTTAGGCTCCCTTATCTGTGTCATTGTTTTACCTTCTCACTCACTTTAACAACCTTGTTGCCATTACCCATGATTTAACTCTATACAGTCATGAGTGCAACAGAACAAAACATACCTGAGCGATTCAGATAGCTAATACTATGTTCATAACAAATTCTCAAATTCTATATTCTCAGTTTTGTAGCTTAGATACGTGCACTCTGTGAATGTCAGTTTTGGGGTTTTTTTATTTCTCTGTAATTACCTAAATTGTGATCAAACTAAGCAGACATGCATTTATTTTAAATACAAGATACTTAATGGCTCAATTTTAATTTTTTTTTTTTTACACCAGTAAGATGCTTATAACCCTTAGAATACTCCCTGGAAGCTGTGAAAAGCCAGGACTGCTTAGCTGTAAGTGCTGACCTTGCTTTCCTGAACAGAATTCACACCAGAATTGGGGCCCCTCTGTTCTCTGTCTAATGCGCAAGAAAACTTAGGTCTTTCAGAAAGGCCACCTTGCACTGTTAACAGAAAGTTGCTAAGAGTACCCACCAGAAAACACTGCACTAAGAGGTGCTCAGTTCTGTGACTCTGGGGTTAGTGCTTCCAGCTCTCCTGGAAGCAAGGTCCAGCATCTACCTCCTCACAAGGACAATCATAGAATCATAGAATATACCGAGTTGGAAGAGACCCATAAGATTCATCAAGTCCTGGCTCCACACAGGATCAGCCTAGTCAGAGCATGTGACTGAGTGCATCATCCAGACACTTCTTGAACTCTGTCAAGCTCGGTGCTGTGACCACTTTCCTGGGGAGCCTGTTCCAGTGCCCAACCACCCCGTCAGTAAAGAACCTCTGACTAATATCCAACCTCCCCCTCTCAGCTTCATACTGTTCCCTCAGGTTCTATCACTGGTCACCTAAGTGAGGAGATCAGCTCCTGCCCCTCATCAGGAAGCCATAGACAAAGGCATGCCTTTCACACAATTGAGGAGGAATTGTTTTCTTCTAGAAAAAAAGCTGCATCATGGTGCTGTTCCCACCATTATGCTTTATGCTGGGTAGCATAAAGCATAAAGCCTTAACTAACTGTGGCTGAGCTATTTAAGATGGGGTCCCTTTCAGCTGATGGAAAGAAGGAAACATTTGGAGGGGTTGGATGATGTGACATTCTTTAGACATTTATTCTTGGATAAGACAAACTACATCCCAAATGTGCTATTTACTGCTAAGGTAGTCAAGGTAATTTCCACCTTAAAAGTAGGCACTCAGATTTTAACTAAACTAGCCCTCCACCCTCTCCCAGTGACTAGAATACATTGCAAAGAAGTAAAAGACCCTCTCTAGCCTGAGTGGGTTCAAAGCCATGCATTGTTTCTCCAGACGGAGAGCCCTTGTCAGAAGGCTGTGTGCCCCCATGCTTCTGACAGAAGCTGCGCTGTCATGTACAAAATCACATGGTGCACAGTCATCTGAAATATTCCAGGGAAAGTAGGTTTGTACTAAACTCTGATCTAAGTATTTCCTTTTCTTTTGTTAATTTTTTTTCCCTACTAAATGTAAACACACAAATAGCCCTAGAATCAAGAATCAAACCCACAACTCCTTTTCTCTTAAGTATCACTTCCCAGGTATTAGCCCCAAGTCTGCTGCCAATGACTGCCAATGACTTCTGATCCAACAACTAGTTATTTAAGGAAAATAGCTCAAAAGCAATAGTAGCAGAGACCCATTCAGTAGCTTTGTGTTGGAGTGACATTTATCTAGAAGATGTTCTTCCTCTGCTGAGACAAGGACTTCAGCATCGCTCTGCTTCACTTCTGACTACCTAGCATAGGTGGGAACTAGCTTGTCCTTTCTGTGCCTCCACAAATGGCAGGGCTTTATAGATGGCACCAGAGGAAATACTGAATGATGAGAAAACATCCAAATGCCTCTTGGCTAAAGCAGTTATTATTTGAGTAGAATTTGGATCATGATTTAGATTTAGGTGGCAGATTCCTGTCTAGAGCCCTTTTTATCTGAGATTTTTCCTAATGTTTCCCAATGACAAACAGTATTTCAAATTAAAGATGAAAAGTCTTTAAAAGCCTAATTAACTATAAAATTAGTCTATACATCCTGTAGGATGCGTTTTCTAGTAATCTCCTCAGACAATTCTAGTTCAATTTAGTTAACACTACCACATGAAAATCACAAAATCATAGAATCATTTTGGTTGGAAAATACCTTTAAGACCATCAAGTCCAATCATTAATCTAGCACTGCAAGTCCACCACTAACCCATATCCCTAAGTACCACATCTACATGCCTCTTAAATGCCTCCAGGGATGGTGACTCAAACACTACCCTGGGCAGCCTGTTCCAGTGCTTGGCAACCTCTTTGGTCAAGAAGCTTTTCCTAGTATCCAGTCTAAAACTCTCCTGGCACAATTTAAGGCTGTTTTCTCTGGTCCTATTCCTTGCTACTTGGAGAAAAAAGGCCAACACCCTGCTCACTATTCAATAAAATTATTAAGCAGAAATAATTTTTCCCTATTTGTTTTGATTTGGTTTGATTATAAAATTATAGAAGGAGGTGAAAGGTAAAACCAGAATTTGGATCAAGTTTTCAACAAAATTATTAAAGAGCAAGCATCAAGTAAATTTGGGTCATGCAGCAGGTTTTGTCTTGAAACTCTTGAGAAGTTTCCTGTATGGTTTAAATATGGCAATCTACATCAATAAGAATGTAAGATTAATTTCCATGTTGATATTTACCCTATGCAAATCTGGGGTGGGTTAGAAATTCAAAAAGCGACTGAGCATAAAACTCAATGTATATAAGAGAAGGGAAGCCAAATTTCTAATCAGTAGGAAAAATCAATTAGGCATTGCCTAAGAAGTTATTTGGCAGAACTAGTTTCAATTTATTTTTTGGTACAAAATGGAAAAAACACCACAAATCTTTATATACATCCATCAGCCACACTTCCCAAATAAATGAGACGGGTAAAAATCTTGTGCCTGCCAAGAAAACCCCCTCCCTTGATTATTGGCATTCCAATGCAATTATAGAATCCAGGTTTAAAAATTAGACTGAATGATAAAAAGCACATTCTTCATAAATATTTAACCTTCTTCAGTATGACAGTAATTATAGTGTGGAGCTCAGTAGCTGCATATTCCACTTAAAAGATCTGTCATGCCTTCCATTCTAAATGCTTCTTGCAATGCCAAGATAAAAAGAAAACTCCCCCAAGGTGGAAACTTGGAGTAAAGTCTTAGCTTCTAAAGATTATTATTAATGGTAGATTCTGAGGATGAGAGAGAATGTTTGAAATACAGTGAAATTTTACAACCACTGCTTTCTTTTCCTCAGCAAAATATTTAATAACACTGGATAGTCATTCAACTTTTACATTCTAAAAATATCTGGAAAAAAAAAGGCAAAGTATTTTCAAATTGAAAACACTGATTTTCACAAAACATTTTTTGTTTTGAAATGTCCTTTGATTCTACTGATAACATTTCATAATTTAAAAAAAAATACTTGAAGTAAAGGTAAAGTATTTGGTGTTGAATATCAAATGATTTTTTTCTTTTTCTGGAATTCCAGGTAAATAAAGCCCCTATTATTCAATAAGCTTTAGATAGGTACAAATACATTTTGATAGGTTAATCAATGTTTTCATATTATGAAAAACTAGAGAATAACTTTGAAGAAGATTCTGATAATGCTTAACTTGAAATTGTTTAAGTAAGGGAAGCTAATTCATCTATTTGCAGTCTGATGGTCTGGGGGTGGGGATAAGGTGGGAAAAGGGAAAGTGCTAAGCCTCAGCTATGCTCATTAGTCAAGTGAAGATAACAAGTCTTGGCAGGAGGGTGATACTTGCGGTTGTGCAGCATGCATCTAGTCATTCCACCTTGGTTTTTACTTGTGATAGGAGCAGGATGTGGAAGTCTCTTGCCAGGGCAGAGGCTTGTTTTGCTACTCAGCTGTTAACAGATGGTCCACCTCAGGAACAATCACGACTTCCCCTCTCTTGCAAAGGGAGAGCAGGAGCAGCTCCCAGGAGCTGTTTTCCCATTCTCTGCCCACACATTGTGGGTAAGAAACTAGGCTAGTTTCTGCGTGGGTAGTTGGGGGGAGGAGGTAAATAAAGATACATATGTTTGTATGGCACTTCATCTCCACTGGAAGTCAGTGAGGTTTGGAGCTCAGATGCTGTTTGTGCAGCTTTGAAAAGCTTCTCTGTCCTTGGAGCTGAACTATTATTAGAGGCAAAATTCCTCTTCAGCTTCATTGCTGCATCAGGGAAGAGTAACTGACAATATTTCTATAAGATGCTGCATACTCCCCTTTTAGAATAGTCAAAGAAATGCAGTTGAAACATTAATTTCATTTCAGATTCTCTTAAGCACTGAAAGATTTAATAAGTTGTGTTTTGCTTCTTTTATCTTCTAGGCTTTTTCTTAAAAATATACTAACTTTTCTCTTTCAGGGTTATCCATAAAGCCATTAGCCCTAATTGTCTGTATACTATCGTGGAATATTTGTGTTCCTCTGCACTGCTTTTCCGTTTATAACCAAATTTCACTGCATTTTTGTCACTATCAATTAGTTAGCATGAGGATTTTCTGCAATTCTTATCAGCTTTAGGTTTGTCTGTTAAATAATTGTGAATCATATACAAATTTTGCTATTTCCCTATTCAACCCTTTTGCAGATTTTTTTTTAATGTGCTTTGATCTCAAGTCTAACTATATTGTCATTAAAAAAGTATACTCCTACCCTTTGTTCCATTTCTTTTAAACAGTCACCGACCTTTTTCTGGTGACAGCTTCCTTTCATTAACAATATTAGCTTGATCATTCCTACTGATATGCTGTTGACTTCAGAAGGCCCTTAGTTGATGTGTGAAATAGGAGTTCCTCCTACAGTGTGATTCTTCCTTCAGATAACATAGCCATTTCTCTACTAACTCTAGTCCATAGGATACATCACTCTTGTATTTTAGCTGGTTAAGTTATGAACTTATTTTTACATTCTCTTTGCATGAATTATTAACATTTATTTAATATACATATAGATCTTGGCTTTCAGATGGTTATTAGCTAAGCAGCCTAAAATGTATGAAATCACACATTTGTCTAGTATAAAGGATCCTTAGTTTCTTATGATCCTTTCTGTTTCCCCTGAAAGTTTGATATGACATTGACCACCTTTTAATACTTTTGTATTAAGGTTGAATAAACAAAGGATGATATAGCACAGTCATTGACCAGATTCTATTAACTAGGTCCTAATTCCCTTTGTACTGCTCTAAATCTACTGAATTTCAGAGGTAAAGAACAGCAAAATCAAGGAGAGAGCAATAACAGAGACAAGTCTAGCTATCACTAAGAGACAAAAAGAAACAAAAAGAAAAAAGGGGGTTTAAGTGGGGCAGAAGAACACATTTTTCTAAAATAAACTTCTTTTTTTTTTCCCCAAGCACAATATTCTACTGGACTATTCTGCGTAACAGATCTCTAGAAAATCACTGCTCTGTTTGCAACTCAATCTCCTTTCTAGGATTACAAAATGGAAAGTTTAATTTTTCCCTTTTTTTGACCAATATTATTGATGTGCAGTTTTCTGTTAACAAAACCTATAGAAAAACAAACAAACAAACAAACAAACAAACAAAAACCAAACCCTAAGAACCTAACTGTAAAAGGAAGTAATCTTCATTTGCTGTTAGATTGTGGTGGCTTGACCTTGGCTGGACACCAGATGTCCATTGAGCCACTCTATTGTTCCCACCCTCAGAAGGGTGGGGAAGAGAAAATAAGATGGAAAAAACTATAACGGATTAAGATAGATGTGGTTAATAAGGCAAAAGTAAAGGTTGTGTGCAGAAGCAAAGGAAGATTTATTCTCTACTTCCCATCAGTAGGCCAAGTCCACCTAATTCCTGGGAAGCAGGGCTTCAGTACATGTAGCAAATGTCACAAGAAATGAATTATCCCATTTCCTCCTCCTTTCTCTTAGCTTTTATTGCTGAGCAGATGTCATATGGTGTGGAATATCCCTTTGGTCAGTTGGGGTCACCTGTCCTGGCTGTGTCCCCTCCCAAGACCTTGTCCACCCTCAGCTTACTAGTGAGGGTGCAATGCTGGAGGGGCAGCCTTGGTGCTGTGCCAGCACTGCTCGGCAGCAGTAAAAACACCCGTGTATTACCAACTCCTTGCTGGCACCTTGAGGGCTGCTGTGCGGAAAATCAAGTCCAGGTTTTCCTCTAAAATTAGACCATAAGTGAGGCTGGAAGCAGGAACCTGGATGACAAGTATTACTTGCAAATAAAGAAGCAGAACATAACTTCATAAATTTTAATAGATGAGAAAAAAATAAGTATGTTTCCCTCAGGAAAACATGTTTATCTAAGGATGAAACTGTCATCAGGGGGACAGGGCTACCTCTCTTTTGTGTGTTTTGCTACTTAAATGTAATGTGTCACATTTTAACTTCTTCACTCAACCATGACTGTTGAGTAACAAAAATTATTTTCTCACATGTGCCTCCAGAACACCTGCATTCACCTACATCCATCTTAAGAAGATACATGAGAATAAAAGATTAACTGGCCTAGTTCTTTCTTTGAAGAAATCCTAGATTTTAGTGAACAGATCATTTTTATTGTTTGATTTCAAGACAGAGGTACTTCTTGGTTCATCTGGTTTGGTTATTATTTAAACATTGTTAAAATGCAAGAAGCCACAATAAATTAAATTCATTTAACTGAAGTTGCTGATGTTTATGTAAATGTATAATAATGTGAACATATAAGTCCGTAATTTAAGGGTTTTTGCAGTTCAGTAGTCTGAGCTGCTCTGTAACTCTTGCAGTGAACTGATACCCAGTGTCCATTATGGAATGGTAATGGCAGACCATTAGCACTTGATTGCCTTTGTCTTCATCCCCATTTAGTAGTGAGCACATCATCAAAGATAATATCTACACAACAGCTAAGGCTTAAGCACCAAACAGTACTAAAAGGCTTTATGTATGTGGAAGGCTCTGGAAAGGTGAGCTTTTGACACAAGACAATACTCTAGAAAAAGTCACTTCCTTTCTGATGCAGATAATAGTATTAGTTTCCCCCTGGAAAACAAGTACTTTAACTATATTGTGAGATACAAATCAGATATGCTTGTTAAGCAGTAAATTCTGTTCTGTAATGTGTACTAAAATAATGTCTATATTTCTGTAGAAAGGAAGTTCTGTCCTTTTTCCTTTCATGATAAGACAGGAATCCAGCTGCAGTAGACAAATTTCCAGGTTTATTACAATGCAACCTACTCCCTGCCTTTCACAGCCTCTGGAGAAGTGATCATTGCCTTCTCATGAGCACAGCCTTCACAAAAAATCATGAAACTGGCACAATCCACCTCTTGGACCTCACTACTGCTATGCAGTCTGAATGGTGTCCTAAGATACACAGAATGCTTGAGCAAGTCAATCATCACATACTCTAGAGTGTACAGTCATGCTAGGATTCAGGATATGTTTAGATGCTGTGTTGGAAAAGATGTAAACATAAGAAATTTCCATGCCTATGTCCCCCTGACACTTAAACCTCTTGTCCTTAGCTCTGTACTGCAGTTTATTCTCCCTTCATTATTTATCCTCTTATAGTATGTTCCAATAAAATTGGTTGCAGTCCATTTCTGTGAATTAGATCACTAAGATGATCTAGAATTTTTATGTCCCCTTGGAAGTATTTTTTCTCTATTATGTTTTTTAAACCCAGTACATTTTCATTAAGCAGGTGACAGTTCAGTGCCATAGATAAGACTGTCCTAGACAAACCCTTATGGAAATCCTATTCTTCATTGCCTTTAGAAAACTGCTGTATTAACACCATTATTATAATTAGCCAACTATTAATCTTTAAGGAAGTCTCAAAGAACTATGAGAATTTGTCCAATAAAATGGAATTTCATAATTAAACCTCACTTTTAAAGGCAGAAAGTTACCAGTTATAACAATCAGTTATCAGTGAAAAGCCTGACCTATTTAAAGCAAACACTTCTTTACCAGGCATGCCATAAGAAAAATTTAATTATTTTCAACAAGCTATTCTGAATCCTTATAGATAGATGGAGAGAGGGTAGCAAGGAGGGGACAGAAAGGGAAATATCTTAAATGACTAGATGCAATTCTAGATTATAGATATTCTCAGAAATATTCACATAGAAAGATAATAACTAAAACTAAAACTCTAATTATATAGCATCACAGTAAAGAATGTGGTTGCTCAGAAGATTCCTGAAGCAGAATCAGAGAAAGAGGAAAATAAAAGAAATGGAAAATTTGAATAGGAGACAGAAGATTGCACACTAGAAATAGAGTTCTGATGGGCAGAACTAAATTTGAAGGTTGGAGAAAAAAGAGGAAGGAAAGAGACACCCCCCTCTTTGTAAAAGACTTGCTGATTTTCTTCAAAACTGTATCAGGCTAGAATAGAAATGCGAGGTTATACTTTGCCGCAAAAACCACAGAAAAGGATACAAGATAAGAGCTCCAGTACTAACATACAAAGCATCTCAGCCTAAGTCTCTAAAACTTCACAAATGATATTTCCAACCTAACATAATCAATGCCTGTGTGTCAAAAGGAAAATGAATGGTTGAGTCCTCTGTAATCAGGAAATAATTTAGTGCCATTGACTTCAAATAGAGATGGAGCAATTAACAACAGCACAGAACATGGCCTTATCCATTAGTTTTCACACTGTCATGGTTCTAACCCAGCTGGTAACTAAGCACCACTCAGCCATTCACTCACCTCTCCCCAAGGGGATGAGGAGGAGAATTGGGAAATAAACCTCACATGGGCTGAGATAGACAGTTCAACAGAAAAATAAATGAGAAAAATAATAATGATAGCAATAAGGATATACATGCATAAAGGAAGTGATGCACAAATGCATGTAGAAGGAAAAAAAAACCAAACAACACAATGCCCAGTCTGTTTCGGAGCAGCAATGTTCCCAGAGAGCTTCCCCAGTTATATGCAGACTATGATGCTATATGGAAAGGAATATCTCTCTGGCCAGTCTGGGCCAGCTGTTCTGGCTGTGCTGTCCCAGCTTCTTGTGCACCTGGGAAGGCGTGAGAAGCTGAAAAGTTCTACAAGTACCTACCAACAACTAAAAACATCTGTGTGTTATCAGTATTAATTCTAAAATGAATCCAAAACAGAGGACTATATCACCTACTATAAAGAAACTCTCTCTCAGCTGAAATTAGAACACATACTTTCAAGGGGGACCAAAATTCCATTAATTTTTGGCAAAGTTAAAATAACTTCGACTGTTGCATTTCAGAAAGTGAAAGAAGAAACAAGTACTGCATAGTAGCTGGGGGAAGTTAATGTTATGAAAAACAGCTCTTTACTCTCTGTGCAAAAAACAATGCCACTTCTAATAGTCTCACTGGAGGGTATTTTACATATATACAATGAGTGTATATTCATTCACTGAGGAAGCACCAGTCCTATCTGGATATCTGAAAACCAAAAACATATTCAGGAGGGGAAAATTTTCTTCAAGATGTTAATACAACACTTAAATATATTCCTTGAGTCTCAGCTAACTCCTGCTGGCTGAACACTCATGGTGACTGATGCAGTGGGTCCCGGTACCGTGAAAGTCCAGATGTGAGAGATTTAAATTTTGTTTAAACTTGAAGGTGGAAGAACACTAGGGGTTCTGTTCAGAAGTTCTGCCTCTTTCCTTTTCATCTGGCCAAAGAAGAAACCCTGAAAATTACTGGAAGAGTGAGCCATGTTGAAGCTCTGCCTATCCCACAGACAAAACACAGTTTCTAGTGATGTTCTTATTCCTGGTAGAGTTAGCTAGAAATGTTTTCCATTAGACTGTTATGCCAGTGTAGAAGTTGTTCTTCTACAAGAACAGGATATGATGAGCCATTTGACAGAAGCAGGCAGGTCTGCTACAGAGGATAGGATACTGCAGTGTGCCAAACAAGCTTAACACAGCTCCAATTCTGGCAACTGCAGAATAACAAAGCCACAAAGGGTAGGGTTTAGGGCTCCCTGATGGTGAGTTGGAAACCTCTTGGTCATTGGATTTGAGTGAAGCCAAGACTTCCATGCTAGCTGGATGTGGCCAGGATATGTAAACCACCATCACTGCAGTGTCCAGGGAGCTAAAGGAAATTCATTAACATTTTGCTCTTGAGAAAACTATATAAATGATTTTTTGTGTTTTCATTTCTTCATACAAATGAAGTCCAATGCATTCTTTTCTAACAGAAAGGTCATTATTTTGTTCAAATGCAGAAAAATTCTTTAAACCTTCTGAATTTCCTACTGAATATAATTACATATTGCATTGAGCCTTTGTACATGGGCATCCAACCATATCATTAAGCATCCTAAGAATTGGTGAGACTTCAAAATCTTTGCTGGTCTAGGCCCTGAAATCCCTCCAAAATGTAATCTTTTATTGTAGAATGTTCTTTAGAAAACACAGAACATGCAACCATGCAAATTATTAATCTTTAGAAAATAATGCATATATATAATTTTGCTGTTTCAATGGGAACGTTTTTGCAACAAAGTTCTAGGACTGGACTGTGGTGTTGGGACTGCACATGATGCAGAGCATCAGCCTCTCTCACTAACATCAATGTCTCCTGAAGGCTGTGGATGGTTAGGAAGAGCAAGCCCTTGGAAAAAATTCCTGAAAAAAACCCAAAAATCAAACAAAAGGAAAAAAACCCACCAAACTTCTGAATAAAATAAACTTGTGAAATTGAACAGGAGTTTAGAATGGCTTAGACCATTAGACCTAGGGGGCCTACACAGGATAGCAAAGATTTCATTCCAAACACATGATCTTCTTATTCTGCCTTTCAGGCATGGAACAACTGTGTCCTTCTAATTCCCTGAGAGTTGCCTATTCATGACCATCTTTTACCTCCACATGAAGATATTTTACATTGTATAAATAGTTAAATACTGTACATCAGACTTAATAATTCAGCAGGGAGATCACACACAAGAATACAGAAGGCCAATTGTTAGACTTTTTAATATGATTTCTTTCCCTGGACCACACAATATTTCTAGGAGGTTATGGGAGGGGAAAGGTTACGCAGAATTGTACACTTCCTTCAAGAACTGTCATTGGAGTAAATTGTCATTTTCACAGAGAAAAGGATTATTACAGATATTCAATTTATTCCACTATGAAGATCACCATCTCACATCAGTCCAACTAGCAGACAGCTCAGAGACATGCACTGCCAGGATGCCACTTCCCTATCCCTTTGACAGCCCACCAAAAAAACCCCAAAGCTCTCCTAACACTTGATTTACCTGCACATTTTCCTGGGTTGCATGGCCTCCCTGCTAAGATCCCCCTGTCTTGAGTGGAAACTTCCTGCACATGCCAGCCACCTTACAGAGAGACCCATAACAAGGCTTACAGAGAAATTTCCTAAAATATAATACTTCCACTGTACAGGAAATCTCATATTTCTTATTTTCTGCTCTGGTTTTTACAGTTCTTTCAGAACTGTAAAAAATAACCCAAACAAAACTGACCCACTGATATCTTCCATTATAAACAAAAAAAAGCACTTAGGAGGTTCTTACTTCTTACTGCTTTTTGGTTTTGTTGTTTTGGGGTTTTCTTTGTCATAGATTCCTCTGGGAATCTAAAATTCCTGGAAATCTAAACTATCCTGGCCTAAAATTAGAGAAGATTTTTAAATATAAAATGCAGTTCCTAAACTCTGTATGATGAATCTTAGAATCCTAGAGCATATCAGTGAAATTTTAAGAGATATTTTACTTCATTTGTTGTCTTCCACCAATAATTTTTCAAAACCAGAGAAGAGTCTGCTGAAATGCATATTCTTTCGAAAGCCAGCAACAGCATTTAAGGAGAAATTAGCAAATAAACTGTTGTGGGTTTGCAACATGGTTTAAGAAGCACTTAGAAAGTTTAAGGTTCCAACAAAACAAATACCAGCTGTGGTTCCAAGGTCAAACTTCAAAAATCATGTTGCTGACAAGGCTGGCTGGGCCAATCAGCGCTTGTCATAGCACCTCTGTGAATCACATTTTAGAGATAGAAGAATGCAAACAGCCACATTTTGCCACTAGAGAAGCAAGTGAGAAGATGTAAGAAACTTTGCGGACACCAAGGTCAGTGAAGGGAGGGGAAAGAGGTGCTGAAAGAAGATTCCCTGTGGCCTATAGAGAATACCATGGTGAAGTGGGTGTCCCCTCGAAGCCCATGGAGGATGAAGAGACCCCACTTGTAGCCCATGGAGAGGTACCTGGGCCAGGAATGAGCCCACCATGGAGCAGGTGAAGGAATAGGGTAGAATCTGTGACAAACATTGGAACAAGCCCCTGACAGAACCTGCAGCCTGTGGAGAGAGAGATAAGAGGCAGAGAGAGAGAGAGAGAGAGAGAGAGGGAGAGGCCCATGCTGGAGCAGGTTTGCTGGGGGTGCTTGTGACTCTGGGGAGGGACCAGGCTGGGGATGTTTGTTGACAGCCACCTAAACATGAGCCAGAAGTGTGCCCAGGTGGCCAAAAGGGCCAATGGCATCCTGGCTTGTATCAGGAACGGTGTGGCCAGCAGGA
>VXBZ01006797.1:801-38708 GCA_013399135.1 Heliornis fulica
CTGTTTGCATTTTTCTATCTCTAAAATGTGACTCCCAGAGGCTTGTGGCTGGTGCTGATTGGCCCGTCCTTGTCAGCAATGGAGTTGGGAGCTTGGCCTTGGGAGCCCAGCTGGTATTTATTCTGTTGGACACTTAAGAAGCTTCTAGCTGCTTCCTGAAGAAGCCACATTGCAAAACCACCACAGTCTGTCACAGCAGAAGTGGTGCCAGCGCACTGCCGTTCTGGGGAGTTGTGATGGGGAAATACTCTGAAACTAGCCTGCACACCTCGGGGAGGATGGTGAACACAGCACTATGGAGCAGCCCTGAGCCATGCTCCCCTCCCCGGTCACACAAGCAGGACCGAACTGAAGGAGGGCAAGGGGGTGTGTGGTGGTGCTGGGCAGAGGGAACACCCTGCCAGGGAGGGAGTGCAGGAGGACAACTGCTGGTGAGTAAGACTGAGGGTAGGAAAGGGCATGCTGGTGCTGAAGTCAGTTGAACCCAGGCAAATCCCCCGCAAATTCAGATAATCTCATTCTTGGGCAAAGGTTTGGGAGAACGCTCAGCTGCCTTTTGGCTCTTCCATACTTCAAGAAAAACATTACCCCGTGGTTACTATGGAAGTGACACCAGTCCCCTCCTGCTGCTGGACCGAGGAGCAGTCCCAGCAGATGGTGCTGTTATCCTTCCACGGGCAAATTATTTCTCCTTTCCACTGTGCAATTCAGCATCAAATCTTCCAACAGCAAGGATAGGAAACTGCTGGCCAGGCACCCTCAGCTCCAGGGGAGCTGGTGCTTCTTGTCATAGAGCTGTAGGTACATCCGGATCTTCATTGTGCACCTTCACAGCCTTCTGTAGAGAATCTCGAGTCCCTGGGTGCTTGAGCGCAGCCACCTCCGAATACACCTTATCACAGTGCTGACTGTCCCTGGGTCTCTAGTTCTTAGCTGCTCCTGGCCATCCTGATCTCTGTGGAGGCCTTCGCAGTACCTTCCTTCGTGGTCCTAGGAAAATAAATTATTTCTTAACATGTAACTATATCCCTTATGCAGGAAAAACTACAGGAGGAAAAAAATAATCAAGCCACAGATCCCTTGTTTGCCACACTCTGAGATTCAACAGGGCCTTAACTAGGCAAACTAACAGCATCTCATGTCACAAGCTTCATGACTTTAAAAAACATGGTAGTTGGACATATGAGTTATATGAGAATAATTCCTGCATTAATTATTCTTTGTGTGCAGTCAGGCACAAGGTTTTTGAGACAAGTGTCTGTGTTTCGAGGAAAGCATTAAGGTACCAGGATTCATAGGAAGGATGCTTCACCCTGTGTCAAGCTTGAGAGCTTGCTGCATAAACTCACTACTTCTACATCCCCTGCTTGGATCTGATCTGATGCAATGCCTACATGCAATGCATGCCTCTCCCTGTATTTGGTTTGTCCAGCAGTGAGGTCAGCTATCTAAAAATGACATCAGCATCCCCACAGAACAATAGCGCATTCACAGTCCCAGCTTCTCTGCAAACAAGTAGAGAACAGATAAAACAAGGCTCAGCAGAGCTCAGAAAGGAAACCTTCACACTGGGCCTGTTTATGGTTTGTGTATGCTGGAAGCCATCTGCTATGTCATCCCAGGCACTAACAGGTTCGTTTCCCTGTGCCCTCCCCCAAAGGTATCATAAACCTCAGTTAGTTCACATCTGTTAAGTACTTGAGATAAGCAGTTAAAAGACCAAAGTAGATTTAAATGTATAAACATAACTACATATACTACATAATTAAAATAACAGTGAACGGTCATAAATATCTTCACATATTCTCATCAGTTCACTGCCTTTCTGTAACACATTTTGCCAATTTGCCAAGTTCAGAAAAGCCAATGCATTTTCTGGTTGTCCTTCATGACCAAACAGTGCCCTAGTGCTTTTAGGCTATGAAGACAGAGTGGTTTTGTACAATACCAAGATACTAACTTTGGACCCATTCCAGTGAGGTTAATAATAGGTAATGCATAACATATGTCAAAGCAAAGGCTGTCAAATCTGGCCGACAACTACTCACGTCTCAATCGTGTAACTTGGCAATGTGGGCGGTTTTTTCCATAATATAAAGCAATTCCGATCAACTGCAGATTGCACTTCACAGAAGGTTCTGTTACAAGCAGATGCCAGACTCTCACTATTCATCTGGAGACATATACAGTACGTGAACAGAGTAAAGAATGAATCTGTGAGTTGCAGAGCGTGCTCAGCAGGCAAGGACCACAGGGTCAAACAGTTATATCACTTCTTGAGCCGCCCCCAGTCCTGAGGACTGCAGCTCATCACACCTTGCCTGCAGCAGTCAATGCAGGCTACCTGTGTTAACCCCTTTCCCTTCCAAGGGGTAGAGGATACAGCACCAATGAGACCAAGTGACAGGCCAGATCAAGTCCCTTACCCCGTGCACACTGGGCAGGGATTTCTGGCGCTCAGTGTTCATGTCTGGACGAAGCCCATATGCAAGGGCGAGACACGATAGCTAAGAATTATTTTTGTACTTGTACACATACGTATAGATGTGTATGTAAAATATGTTTCTGTAAATATATTTGTGTGTCTGTCAATACATATGTGTATAAGGACTCCAAAGTAAGCCTCAATTTTTGATTCAGTGCCACAGCTAATTAGAAAAAAAAATACTGCAGCAAGTTACTGTTAGGTGTAATAGTAGGCTCAGGTGCAAAATATGCATTTTCACCTGCATCTAGGCACACTGGGTTCTGTGCCTTCCTAGCTCTTCCCAAGGAGAAGGGAGAGTACAAAGACCATCTCTATTTTACTTTATAATCAACTTCTGTGTGAAGGAAGCCCACGCTGTCTTATCTTTGTTGCTGTAGTTTGTTCCACATCGTGTGTCTTTTATTTCAGGATGAAAGTCTATACAATCATTTTGTTACTGTGCTTTACTAATTGTACCACTCACTTCCAAATGGGTGAGCAGCCCATGTTTTTTCATTAAAAAGCAAGAACAAACACTGAAGACCTAGATTTCTGGAGATTTCCATCCATTTGGAAGCTGCTAAAGTGCAATGGGTTTCTACAACAGAACAAACTCGTTGTGAGGTATCAAAGCACAGATACCTGATTTAGAAGAACAGCACCTTCTCAGGCTGATGCAGAATTTGTCTCCCACTAATTTATTGTGAGTTGTTCCATATTTTCCTGGCCTGACTGTAAGATGTTTGGAAATGGCCTGGTACTTACCACCCACAGGCTTCACCCATTTTCTGGCACTGCATTCTCTTCCTGCTGGTGGTGAGAAACTTGGGAGAAAATTTCAGGGTAAAGACCAAGGACAAAGGCAGGCCAGCTGTGCTACCCAGCTACAGTTTATCTGTCCCTTTCCACTGTAATCACCAAGTGCTTTTATGGCAATACAGAAAAGCTTGAGTGTAGCACATGTACTATCAGAACATCCTCCAGCCGCTGAAGACTATGTTTGTTTACACACCTACATGTTTGGCTACTGGATTTCAAGGGTATTTGCTGACAGTGGCAGACTCTGAATTAGAATGACAAGTTCCAATTCCCATCCCACATTTGATATGTCAGACCTAATACTCTCCTTAATGTATGAATTATCAGGAATAAGTGGATTTTTAAAATTGAATTTTCAGGGAAAAAATATCCAGTTCCTTTCTTTACAGTGAATAATATATTACTGCAAACATTGTTCCGAATATGCTGGTGAAAACACTGTTCCCAACATCAGTGGACCTGTCACACAGATGCAGGTTTGCCCCATTACCCCATTAAAGGGGAAAAAAAAAAAAGACACCTCACATGGAAGAGACATTTGCAAGGCTTTTATCATTTGGCCACAGAACAATATAGATTATCAAGAGAGCAACTTCAAGGACAACATTGCACTCGAAATATCACTAACGTTTCACTGCTTGCTCCAAGATGTTCTCATCCACCACCTTGTGAGGAAGAGTCACCTTCAATGCTGCATTCTCTTTCATTGCTTGGCAGATGGTTTCATAAGCATAGTCATTACCTGACCAACAGCGCCTGGCAACCTGTCAGACCAAAAAAATCAATAAGTGTAAAAACTTGCCACATCCATCTTACACGTCATTTGCCCAAAGACTGGCACCCAATTCCATGGCAATAAGTCTTTAACCTTCTGCCAGTTTCACAATTCCTTACAGATTTTCCAAGAAATTTTGTAATACCTTATTTGTTTCTGTGAGTACTATTTGGATGGTCATTTTCATATTACTGGGCATATGACATTGGTAGAGCCAGGGATCTGGTAAACTTTACAAAATTCCCCTCACTAAAAATAGTTGTGCACACTAAAACTTGCTCTGCCTTTAGATAACAGTATGATTTAAGCAACTTATGTTTTTCTAGTAGGATAAATATATTTAACAAGGATAATGTCACTCAATGCATTTCAAACTATGAAATGAAAGAGACAAATTCTCTGCCAGAATGTAAGAATGAAGCTCCAAGACAGTCAGGGATCTGGTAAGCCCTCTTTTCAACTAAGCTCTGCATTTTGATCTGTGTACAAGCTAGATTCATCAGATGAAAAAAAAAGTTAAGGTTTGGCACAAAGGAATTAAGTCCTTTCTTGCATTCAGTGCCTTAAAAATATCTTTTGATTTGCAAATTAGTGTCTGAAATATTCAGACTCAAAATAGTTCAAGAAAGAAAATACTTGGGTTCTAATTCAGCAAAATATTTAATCATATGATTAATGCAAAGCTAGTAAATGTCCCCAGGATCATAACAATGACAGCTAGAAATGACCTTTTAAGTCAACAACTCAATTTCTGCCACTCACATCAGTTATTCCTGGCTGTACACTGGAGGCCACACTCCAATTTTTTTCCTTTTGTGTGTATAATATGGGCAGCATTCTCAATTTTTCGTTTTTCAACATGTGTTTGGAGGAGTGGAACTTTTACTTGCAATAAATCAGAGAAGCAAAAGATTTATTAAGTCTTTAATAGGCTATCTCTGATATACAGTGCTTGTTAAGGGTTTGCCTTCATTCCTCTAATCTACAAATTAATATAATTGTCCTCCTTCTTCCTTAATACTTTACTAATGTGTTATTTCAGATCTGGGACAGGGAATACGTGCAAATTATTCCTCCTCCTCTTCTACTCCCAATCATGCCAGGTCTCATGAAGAGGAAAAAAAAATGTTTAGGTCTAAGACAAGAAGGAATTCTGCAGTTCTCTTGACAAGTAAGCCAGGCCAGATGTCAGCATTGGCAAGGAGCTCACTCAATACATCAGGGCCTTGTGAGGTTACGTGACTGAAATGCAACAGGTCTTGTCCTTTAACTGGACTGTGCATCACTGTGTCCTGCTGATTTGGTCCCCTGCAAGTATTGAATCAAAACTTTTCTGACACTTCAGGGATGAAATCCTAGTCTTAAACCTGGCTGGGATTTACCTGAATACTAGCAGAATGCAAAAACTCTAACAGTATCAAGGGCTGGATGAGATGGCACTTAAATGGCAAGTCTTTCAAGATACCTAGAGCAAGAAGTTAGGAGTAGACAAGACTAAAGTTCATATAGTTGTCATTTGGCAAACAACTATGTCAACATCTGACAAACTATCACAGGCATGCTTCCCTAGCTGCTTAAAAAAATAACAAAACATGTACTGAGTTATGTGGAAACTGTTGGGCTCCAAAATTCTATAAAGTTAGAGAGGGTGATCCCAACACATTACCAAAGAAATGTTCAGCCTCTTTTATTGACTTAAAGTCCTTTGAAGTTTGTGGTGGTTTTTCTCCAGTCATCAAACAACCTGTTGACCATAGAAATATCCCATTCCTAACTACATCTATTAGAAGCAGCAAATAGAATTAGTTGCTTGGCCCGTTAGAACTGCTCCTGGCATACAAAAAGCCAGGTCCCAAGAACTCCTGCCTGAGGGCTCATACTGCCATGCAGCTAGAAAGAAAAGAAGCACTGGAACCCAGTGTCTAAACAAAGACAGTCCCAGATGAAGGAAGATAATAAATTGACCATATATAAATGAGTTTTGCTTACTCCATTGGAAACATCCCAATTGAGCATCATCTTAGCCCGTTCTTCAGCTTCTGCAGACCCATCCAAAACCAGGCCAAATCCTCCATTGATCACTTCACCCCTAAAAAAAATGTAAAGGAATTAAATCAAAACAATTTAAAACAATAACAGAAAAATCACATGAAGGAATTTGTTTGGTTGCACTGGAAGAAGGTTGAGAACATAGAAATCGTGCTGAACAAGAGACACTGTCAGTCACTTTTATAGTTTAAAAAAAAATAAAAAAATTGAGCAGGGCAAAGGCCTAGTTCCCTGACCTACAGAAAACCTATCCCATGTTTCTTGTGACCCCAAGCTACTAGTCAGTACCTGTTTCAAGCAGGAATACCAAAAATGATGCTTGTGCCACATCTCCTAAGGAACACACACTGTACTGCTGCTAGAAACAAGCACAGAAAGGTTAGCACTTCCGATGGGCTGGGGAGCTAAGTTACCTATTTATTTTTAAAGGTTAAGCTGTTCATGTTTGCTGCACTAGACTCTGCCATACAGATAGGATCATGAGGAGGACTGCATCCTTATTGAAGCAGACAGATGGCTCTATTTATATTCTCTCGGGACAAATGAGAAAGCATAAGTATTTTATTAAAAAAGTGTTAACCACCACTTAATGCACATCTGCCTCGATCATTTAAAAAAACAGTCATTCATTTTGTATGAGAGGCATAGATGTTTAAAGATTTCAGTGCCAACTTTTCAGGAAGCAGACTTACTGGCAGAAGAAGAACAGAAATATGTTAAAACTAACAGATTATACTTTGGAGAAATACCAGTTTGGTTTTAAAAGGACAGGGAAAACACGTAGAGCAAAACATCTTGTCTGACTTCAGAGTCTGGGCTGCTCAAGTTCCTGTTCTGTTGCATATGGTGAATAGCAGTAAATGCAGTTGGATAATTACATCTTGCTGTAATTCTGGCATTATTACTCAGCATCAGCAATACCTGAGGGACAGGACATATCATACAACAACATGTGGTATGAGAAGAATAAAGATCCTAATGAAGATCCCTGGAGGCAGAATTTTGTCCTCTGTGTTTTATAGTTAATGTAATAATGAATAAGTCCACAGAATCTAGATAGACTAACATCAGATATCTCTGTGAATCAGACAGGAGTTAGGTGTCTTCCAGTCTAGGAAGGAATCATTTCTTACTGTACATTTTACGGTGGTAACTTGAGCTTCTTGGGAAATGAGGCTACTCTGGAGCTGCACAGACTTGAGATCTACTTCCTGAAACTAGAACTCACATTTTGTAATTTTCAATGTAATATTGTTACTTAAGTGATGTTAATTTTCTTTCACTAGTTCTATGTACTATCTGTGTGCTAAGTAGGACCCTATCACATAGCTGAGCAAGGAACATAGAGCTCCAGATCTCACCATTCTGTGAATTCCCTCCACCCCACCATTATTAGATGCACCATTATTACAAATATATTTTCTATTGAAAGACACAATTTTCTTGGAGCTGACAGTTCTCAGCACAATTTCATATAAGCAGTTTAACAGGAAAATTTGAAACAAAGACATGCTTTCTATTGAGATGTTTAAATATTGTTAAGTTCTGACTCTTCAAAAAAATGTTTCTTTTTGATTGACACTGTCAACACTTTTCAGCCTGGAATTTAGTTCCTAGGATCTTTTTGCTGTGTGAAATCTTTCATTCATTCTGCTCTTAGACTTATTTGGGGATGAAAACATCTGCATTTCTTGCATATTCTACTTTTTAAATAGCTCATGTTGTTAACTGTCTTCTCCAAGAGGGAGGACCAAAGAGGATGACAACATTATAATTATATCAAGACCAGGGTCACTTACCTCACCATACTCTGCTGCTTCTGTGTACAGAGGTCAAATTAGCACGATTCTTTACTACTAGACTACTCTTAGGAACATCAGTGATGCCACTGCAATGTAATGGATCATAGTGCGAGCACAGACTATTGGCAATATCAGGCAATAGGAAAATCAGACCTCTGGACCAGTGTTTTATAAAGATGTTCCATATAGGAAGATTATGTTCTTTCAGTGGCAGATATTCCCTCTGTGCACAGAATCCCAAAGAGCATCGTTTGAAGCTTAGGCATGAACAGTGAGCATCTGATCTCAGTTGCACTCCATAAATTTAGAGCTTCTCCACTGATTTGCAATGTATTTATGCCATTGTAAAAGAATCACTTGTCAGAATCTGTCCTACTGTCTAAAAATTGTTCATAAATTAAATGCCAATGTTTGTAGGACGGATTTTCTAGCAAAACCTCTCACTTTTACAGTGGAGCTCTCTGCCTTCATTAGCATTAGGTCACATTTTCAAGTAATTAAAGAAACATGTGGCATTTTGACCTGAACTACCTCCTATAATTTCCAGATGTCTCCTTCTAAGGTGATCAAAGAAAACAAGGCCTCTCTCACAATCAAGATGTCACACTGTCAACAGCGTGGTTTGATTCTTAAATTGCTTCTGCCTTTTTGTTACTACAGGTTACTCAGACTCCATACTAATACACATTTTCCTGCAAATAAACAGGCAGCAAGAAATGAATAACATTCATTTGCTGTAATTAGATCAAGACTATGTTAATCTTAAGTCTCTCAAACAGCACATGTGATGCAGATTCCAGCTAAATAAATATTAATCCTGCTTTTTGGTTTTGTCCCACAAGCTAGAACACAGAAAAATCAAATCAGATAAAAGGCACTTCTCTCATCTCGGAGGTGGTACCAGTTCCAGACAAGCAGGAGGACTGGGAGCTGAGCACAGAGCAATCACCATTTCTGAACTCCCTGAACAGAAACTTGCCAACGACAACATGATTTTTTTTCTAATTGTATGTGTTATATTTGTAATTGTATTTGTTTATAGACCTATGTAAGCCTCCACTTACACTGTCACATTTCCAAACCAGCTGATGACAAGAGGATTTTCTCAGGCACGTGGAGATTTCTTTACGGTAAAGTCAGATGAATTTTTAGCTCTCCAGTGAAAAAGAATAACAGGGTCCTAAAACCTAAAGGCCTCTGTCTCTTCCAGGCAACAAAGGTAATTTGTTGCAGTTTGGGGCTGGGGTTTTTTTTTTTCCCTTACTGCTTTTAAATTATTTCTGTCCTTCTCATTAGAAGGCAAAGTGTGGTGCTTTAACTAGCCAAGGTCATGCCATGATTCGGTAAGCCAAGCAGAACCGCCTGCCTTGCTCCTGCTTTCAGGGGCTCTCCAGAACACAGCATCTAACGACACGACATTGTTACCACAGCTGAGTCTCAGCATGGTGGCTTATTAAGGCTCGTGCAGAGACAGGCCTAATTTTCAGGCTCTGCATTCTTCACTGAAGCACTGTAATTTACTCAGAGGCTGTGATGGCTCTGAGGACAAGGTGAGCAGATACTGGTTCATGGTGACAAGCCACTAAGCAGACACAGCAAATGTCAAAAAGGATAACCAAGACCTGTTTTTTCCATTGGTATTTTGATTTCAGTGAATAGACAGACCCTAATTTTCTGATGCATTACACAAATGACAGCACCTCTGCTCTGCCTTGGGGAGGAGCTTTTTTCTTATGATGTAACTCTGCTTAAGAAACAACTAAAACAATACAACTGAAACTGTATTGTGGTCAGAGCCAGTTTTCCAGAAGTAAGTGCAGTCTCACCATTCAGCCAACCTCTCTTTGGTTGTTTTTTTCTCTTTTCTAGCTCAGAGGGCTAGGAGCGTGCAGGAAGGACCAGCCTTACAGAGGCCAGAGAGATAGGGCATTATTTATATCCTTTGAATTAAGCATCATCAATGCACAGAACATTCAATGCATAAGTAATTATTTTAGCAATTCTACTAATTATCATTATATTCAAAGTATTTTGCACAAAATGTAGTGGAAAGTGACTTTCTTTGCTTGTGTTTCATGAGCAGATATTTTAAAAGGTTAAACTCAGCTAAGGCAACTCAGAGGGATCTAGTCTGCTGCTAGCTGTGGAGTCTGAAACTCAGATGAACAGAGTGAGAAAGTATTCTGGTATGCACTTTCCACTCAGAATTATGGAAGCTGCAAATAAAATCCTGGCTATGGTGGTTATCACTGAAGCCAGTAAAGGCAGATTTTCACTCTATGTGTTTAAGCCCTCAAAGCTTTCTTCAATTTTTTTTTGTTCAATTTTACTCTTATGTACCTTTTATTCAGTAGTTACTTCACTGAAATTAAAGTAATTAGAGTACAGGAGAGGTAATTCTCCTTTTGACAAAGGGATATTTTATAGATTGCTCTCATCTAGATGAGTAATAATTAAATATCATCAATGTCTCAGAGGATGACATCTGCTGCAAGTTCTTTGGTTTGCTGCTGCTGGCATATTCCAGAGCTGTAAGGAAGAGGGAAGTGGGAGGGTTCACTACAGTTGTTAGTAGAGAATTGAGCCCCTTCTGACTGGCGACATCACAAAACAAAGACGTGACTGTAAATAGGAGAGACTCTTCTGGAAAGAACAAACCAGAAAAAAAAAGACTCTGCAGTTTGGCCAGGCTCTCCTTTTTCCTAAACCTCTGCTGATCCAGAGTAACTTTTCAATGGCATATGAAGGAGATCAGTTCCCCCTCCATACATGATATTTCCACTTCTCAGATTAAGAATTTCTCTTAGCTCTGCATCTTATGTGAAGGAGGTGTTTAATCGTTGTTACTTGGGCTTTTATCTACCAGGCACAAGCAAAGGGAGATAGAAGGCTGGGGGTGGGTTGCTGGCATCTGGGCTGTTTTTTATCAATAACCCCTCATTGCACTTTAGCACATGGGCATTTATATTGGGGTCCTAAGGTCAGGTTTCAATAGAGCTTCAGGGGAAACCTAAACATAATCCATCCACTAACACTCTGGCTGTGCATGTGTGAAGACATCTTTGCAAGTAGGATCTGTTCAAAAAGACCATGGCAGACTGTCCTTGTTTGGCAAATTAACTTCTCCAAACTGTGCTGTGGCCAATGTCCAAAACACTTTTTCTAGACATATGGGCATTAATTAAAAAAGTCTCATGCAAAATCACACTTTACCTTCTATTACTTCAGTAATACACAGATTGTTTTTTTCAATTCCCTTCCTGTCTCTTCTTCCCACCCCCCACCCCAAAGTGGAAGCAGCTTTCAGAGTCCAGCTTTAGAAACATTAATAAGTTCTTACCAGCCAACTCCACCACCATTGTGCAACGCGACCCAGGTTGCTCCTCTGAACGCATCTCCTACAAAATTTTGTACCGCCATATCTAGGAGGAGAAGAAAGATGTTATGGCTCTGACATGCTGCATTTGGGTTTTTTGGTTGAGTTGCTCACTCCTTCCACTAACACCTTGATTTTGGCTATATGAAGGCAGTGTTGAAGGAGGGTTTACTCACAGATATACAGTGAACATCTCATTCTTGAGAGAAACAGGCAAGAGAGATTTTCCTGATACTTTTTCCCCTTACACTGGAAGAGACAAGTGCTAGTTTCACACTGGTTTGAGAAAACCCTGGTGCTTGAGTTGCTTGAGGAGTTGAAGAACTCCTCAGCTAGAGGATACCTCCTCAGAGTCGAGAGAAATACAAGAAGTCTCCCCTTTGGGATGCCTCAGTCATGGAAGAGCAGGCTGGACACATCGGTGTGGTGGAAGAGGCACCTGAAAAACTACACACCTTGCAGTTCTCAGAAGCCTGAATTATTTTCTGATCAGACTGCAGTTAATTCAGCCCTGTGCAGAAATACAGTCTAAAGCTCAGGACCTGCATTTTGGGAGCAAAGTTGGATGAAAGTGGTATCGGCCCCAAATCTCTGGACATGGGGGAACTTTACCCAAAACATGGAGGTTTCTTTCACTTTTAAGAAAAAATGAAGACAAATAATTTAGCAGATAAATGTAATTTGACTAACATGAAATGTATGATTTCCACTGAAACATTCACTATTATTTTGTATGTTTGCTACAATTTGTTCTAAAGCATGTACCCAGAGAGATGGCAAGAGGTAAACACAGAAGATAGTAGGGTGATATTTACTTGAAATATTTGTCCAGATTTAATTCAGGACAGATTTAATAGATCATTTGATCTACTTTTCCCGGGGGGGTGTTGGAGGGGGTAGGGTGGAAAGAGACAAACACCAGTATCTCCACCAACCATATTTACCAACCCAGAGTTGTTAGGTGTCTGATGGAAAAATGAGTTTACTTGAGCACTAATCTATGTTAAAACCTGTCAAAAGCCCCATTATGGCATCTTTTATTCAGCATTATGTCACTTTAATAACCCAATTATCATAATTACAGTGCTGTCAAGAGAAAATAGGAGAGCTAAAAATCCTCATATTCTAAAAATATACAGATTTCTTCCTCAGGCACTAGTATGATGAGAGTAGAAGTTGGATGAGTAGCATAGCAAATAGACTAACAATGTAATAATGTGCTACTCCTTGGCTTCAGTAAAGGTCAGTAACTGTGTGAATGTCTATGCTGAAATGTTTTGCAGAACAGCAACAACCCATGTTTGTCAAGGATCAGACTGAGGTACTTAATGTAAAATCAGAGAGGCAAATATTTCTAGAAAATTTCTGTGTGCTAGAGAGAGAGGAGCCAATTTCACCTGAACCATCTCAAATGGAGTGTTAGGACAATAGGGAAGAAGGGAGAGAGAAGACCTAAGGTGTTCTCTTATTACCTGTAGAGGCTTACCTGATAAAAATTAAGCCTTGTTTCAAAGACCACAAAACCAGTGGGCAACAGGGTTTATTTAGATAAGTCCTTAGAGAAGGCAAATAGTTCTCATAAATCACAAAATGCAAAGAAAAAGCACAAAGCATGAAGAGCAATGGGGTTTTAGCAAGCCTCGTTTGCTCTGTTTCTTGCTTATGAGGGCACTGCCTGAGGTTTACTGATGTTGCTAAGCCCTTTGGTGGAAATATTACTCTGGATCACACTGTGCAGCTGCTCCATTTCCTCACAGCTTGTCAGAACCAAACATTATTTGCAGCATCTGTCCCATCCAGTCTATTAGAAGTAGCCAACATACTAAAAAAGTGTTGAAGTGGGACTGATAGTCACAGCTAAAAGCCTCATTTCATAAGGAGATCCAGTTAAGATAGCAGGGAACTTTTCTTCTTAAAATTGAGCCATAATTTGGTTCTATTATGAATTCCCATAATGGAAGTAATTCAATACACTCAGCTACCTCTATCATAATTTCTCCTTCTACAGCAGCTTGTATCCTCCAATCTCAAGTCACTTTGGGATTGTCAGTTCATGACATGCAGAAACACTACTGGGCTAAAGCCATTATTGTAATTTCTACTTTATGGATGGAAAATTGAGGAAGATTTAGGTTAAAAATTGCTTAGTGTGTCACTCTTTTCAGGTCTCCAATCTGATATTTCTTGGGTGTATTTTTCTAAAGCACCATTTTACAAACTTAAAAGCTGAGTCTGGTTATTTCCAATCAGGTGTTAAGAATTAAAGGCTCCTTTTGTATAGCAAACCTGTATCAGTTGCCCAGTCACACTAAGTGAACAATAAGGCTTGGAGTCTAATCCAGAATATGCCTGACTTCCATTCTTATGCTGTTAACATCATTTTCCCTTATGGCCAAAAATGTTCCTTTCATAAACTCCAGATTGTTTCCTTGAGTCCTACAGCAATGAAATTAACACAGCTGTGAATCTTTTTGTTTTAGGCAAAATACTAGCCACAGACTTGATTTTCATCTTGTGGATCCTAGGGAAACATGGCTGTAATTTGGCTCAGGTCACCTCTTTGAAACAGTGAGGTGCAAAGTTATAATCTAAATATATACTTCTCAGAGATAGACCACTCTCCATTTACATCTAAGTAAAACTGATATATCTTCATTGAATTTTCAGCATTGTTCTGGATCTCTCCTATATAAATAGCTCCAGATTCAGGTCTCTTGCTTTTAGTAGCATTCTCAACAAATCTAGTTAATTGTGATGGGGATGAAAGGGTTAAACATAACCATTTTAAAAGCATTGAAAAAAAAATAAATCCAGTATCTCTTCTGCAGCAACTTCCTTGTTTGCCCAGACAAAAAGCCTCAGCTGCTCTGCTGACCTGCGCAAAAGGCTGATCCATCATAAATGTTTGACGTTTCTCTGTAAGGGCTGTCGGTCCCGCTCACATCATGGTGATCTCTGCTGAGGACTACTGGAGCCTGCAAGAAGCCAAGGACAAGAAAATGGGATCCTTCATGAACTGCCAATGCTACCAAAGGTCATGGTTTACTGAATTCACTGCTGTCATTTCAAACCTCAGCTTTGTCCCCTCTCCTAAACCCCCTGAAATGCCTTCTTTGCCTGCTAAAATTTATTCTGTTTTATAAAAGAATTCACCTGCTGTTCATAAAAGCCATAACTTTTCTTCATAGCTAAGATCAAGAGCTTGTTTTTATGGTAACCTCAAAGGAGGGCAGGAAGAAGAGGGGAAGCTGTATTGTTATTTTATCTGAACATTTATTTGCTGAGATTTCAGACAGTTTACAGCATGCAAAAATCTTCATTCCAAAATAGCTCTTGTTTGCTGTTGAAAATGAAAACTAACAGTAAGAAATTTATAGCTTTCCACTCTTTTGGAAGGCTTCAAGATTAAAAAATAAGTTAGCAATGAAAATCTGATTTCATACAGCTCAAACAAGTCCATTCTTGATTTGGAATTTAACTGACAGAATGAATCTAGATCAGATTGCAGGTCTTCATTATCATTTGCCATGCACAGGGTTTATGTAAGAATAATTCACTCTTGGCATGGCGTGGTCTGGAATTAGCTGTCTCTCTTATGCTGGCAGTGAATGAGAAAAATCTTTGAAAATAGATATGTACACCCAGCTTGCAAGAAGAAGAACGGAGATTTGCAGAAATGAAAAACGGACGCAACAAAATCTGAAGGGCCTGGGAGTCTGACCCCATCAGTCATAGCTCTGAGGGAGTGCTCTGTCTGGTCAGGTTTAGTTTTGAGACTTGTTTGCAGTGACATTTTGAATCCTGAGAAGATCAAGGGCATTTAAAATATTTTAACAAACATTTTCAGAGTAACAAAAGCCAGACCTTTCCTAGCTGAAATCCATTCTAAGTTTAACTTTAATCTGCCTCTTTAGAAGGCAGTCTTGCCCACAGTACATACTTTCACCACCACCACATATAGTCAGTAGCATTTTAACCAGGAGAATAAGATATTACTCACTAGCCACTAGAGTGGCAGTGTCAATCTTCATTCACATATGCAATGCAAATGTAAATTGATGGCAGAGCTGGCTGTAGCCATGATATGGCTGAAAGTGAGGGACAGAGGGTAAAAAGCACTGAGTAGTGGCAGTCTTGTTTCTTTATATGTCTGTGGCATTGCTAAGGAGTTACAGTTCTTGTCTTGTGTTTTCAAAGCAAATCAAAACAAGATATCTTGTGCTTGTAGATGCCCAAAGAGAAAATAAGGCAGATTCAGAACAGGAAATTTCAGAAAGTTTCTATACCTGTCTCTCTGTTACGTAGTGCAAATAGAGGTGACAGAGGGGAGGACTGAGCTCTATAACACATACTAACTGAATCCTGATCCCATGTAAACTGCAGGCACTTCTGCTTCCACTGGTTGAAGCTTTCTCCTTTCCCACCTGCCATCCCAGTTTCAGATATTAAACACAATTAACGGACCATATCAAGACAAAAAAGACAAACCTTAATCCTTCCCTCAGAAATCGCTCGATTAATAGCCATGGCTATGGAGACACGACCCCTCTGATCAGAATATAAGATTCTAGCTTGAGAGCCAACAACCTGGAAAATAAAAATGCCAGAGTGATAAGGTTCTCTGTGCAAGTGGCTTATCTTCAGGCCCCAGATAATGAAGTCACAGGATTGATTCCTTCTGTAGGAGAAAGTGCAGATTATTTCTTCATCAACATCCGCTTCCAGAAAAAAAAGAAATTAAAGTCCCTCTTTGAAATGAGTTTTATCTCCACTCACACAATCAGCGAGATGTATTTCTGTATTCAGCTTCTACTGTCCAATAAATCCCACTTTTAAATCAACCTGATTGCCAGGCTATAATCTCTCTATCAACAAATCCCTTGTCAACAGTGGAGAAGCAGAGATTTGAAACTATCAATAGTTGACTGGAAGGGAAGAGAAATAGAGACAAAGAATGGTAAAGAACATCTGTCCTCCACAGCTATGCTCCCCTCCAGCTTTTACTCCACAGACCTGGCTTCCATCTGAGTAGAACACACAATCCCTACAATGTAACCAGTTAGCTTCACTAACCTGACTCAGTGTAACCAGTTAGCTTCACTAACCTGACCCAAAAGAAAAACAAAGGATGCTTCTCTGGCATCCTGCTTCCTACAGTGCACAAGGATGGCAGTTCCTTGGCCTCATCACCTGTTTGAAAAGGGTACTGAGAACTGCTGGCATGAAATTGAGCCAAAACAACGCCAAGAGGAACATATTGAATAGTGCTCTGAAAGAGAGGAAGTTACAAGTGAGGTGGAGGGAGAATCAATGTGTTTCACTCCAGGTATAAGACTAGACATTGCTGGATTCTTTTAACATTTTCAGATCAGGAAGTGAAGGGAAATAACCACCTCAGCTCACCCTATAACCCTACTGTGGAGTGAGGTTTAAGTTATCAGCCCTGGGAGTTACAGCCAGTGTTTTAATTCATGGCCATTCCTGCTTTTCACTCCATCATTCAAACGCTGCGCTCTGGGCTGCAAGCGGTTCCATGTGCCACGGGAGGTTGTGCACTTACCAAGCTGTGCCTGCCAGCTTCCCGGATCCAGCGGATGTTGTCATGGTACTGCTGCTTCACAGATGTGCTCACTTGCAAGAGAAAGCAAGGAAAAAAAAAGTTTTGAAAACGAATGCAACATGCTCTGAATTTAATTTAATTCATCTGACAGCACTGGGAAGTCAAATTCTACTCTCAAATACAAGCACACATGTAGGAAATGCTATGTGGAACCCTCCGTGCAGCCAATGCAGTAACTGGCACCATATCGTTAGAGTAAGGTATGTCACCCAGGAGACAGCTGGGATGAAAATTCCCATTGAGATCTTCACAAACTAAATTAAACCTTGAAATAAGGGTTCCATGTACTGTTCATGTTTGATCATCTGGACTGATGCCTATTTAATGCCCAATCCCTTTCCATGCTTTTGCTAAATCAGCAGCTTTCGCAGACCGTATGACATTGGGTACTACAGTCCAGACTTGCATCACATAGTAAATAGTTCCTTTGAGTCAGCCAGCAGAAATTCTCAGTAGCAGATGGCAACACATGCTTGTGGATAAGTTACACCATTGCTGGGATATAGACTTAATAGCACAGCAGTTGCTCTGTACAAAATCGCCCACATGAATGTTTTTATCCCAAGATAAAAATCAAGGTCTCTATCCTCCAGAAGTATGTTGCCTTGCATTACTGGGGAGTACAAACTGCACAGAAAAAGATGTGGAGTAGCTATTTTCTGTGTAAATCCACCCTACACTGTATTTAGATATATATTAGAAGAGAATTATATATAATGGGTTTATATTCTTCAGTTTCTCCTGTCATTTATCTGTGTCATTACACCTCAATCAGCTAAACCAAAGAGGAGTAAGAATAAAGGTATCTGAATCGAAAGGCAATGAGATACGGCATATTTGAGATACATGGTGAGCTCAGTACAATCAGCTGCCTCCAAAGGCATGGCAGCAGCCATACCACATGAGTAATTAAATGAAGAAGGAGCATGGAACAGGACAGAAGCATTGGTGTTACTATCTTAATTTTGCGGGCTTTACAATTATGCCTTTGCATGCAGGTTGAGTGTGAGCTCAGATGAGGTTACAGTGGCTGGAAAAGACACTGCCTGTGAGCTCTTTCTCTATGGGCTAAGGTACATCACATTGCCTTGTCCTGAAGGACATGGTCAGCTACCAGGGCTAAGCCACAGTGACTTGGTCGTACATTGGAGCTTCAAGTTGTAATCATTTCTGAAGAGACCAAGATAGCATGTCCCTCATCACTTTCCAGTACCCACTCATTTTCAAGTCAAATTATAAAGTACATATGACTTATGTTTGAAAGTCAAACTGGAGAAACTGCATACTGCTAACTTGAAATTGGCCCTGGTAACTGAGAAGAGTGTTTAGACTGTCTTTCCACTGGGAAATATGTCAATAGATATACATGGTAAAAATAGGATAAGGAAATATACTCATATTTAATCCAGGTTAAATTCACTGTTAAAGGGAAATGTAAATTATACTCATTCCTGCAGAAGCAGGCCTTCCATACAGAGAGCTTTAAAGATTTGTCAGTGCTTTAGGGGTTGACTCATGATTGTTGCTAAACTCTGCAATGATGATTAGAACACCAGCTCTTAGCTTCACAGGGAGTGAAAGATGAAACATCTGCTAATGCTGCCATAGGAGGATGGTACTATCATTCATAGCTTTACGGAAACATCTAGAAGTCAGTGGATAGCATTCACTTGAGTTACTATAGATGTTTAATGAGAGATTACAGGAGTTACTCTGGAAAACTAAATAGAGAATGAGTGCCTGTATCACTTTTATAAGTTATCATGGAGAGTACTTGCCTTATTTTATACCTCACAGTGCACAAGCTTATAGAAAAGATCTTACTGTCTGTTAATTCTATAGAACATACCCAGAAGAGAAGCCAGATGGAAATACTGGCTACAAGGACATACCTCAACACAGAACATCTGTCCCTCCCAGCCAGTTCCAATAAACAGTCATATTCTCCATCCTAAACTGAGGTATGTCCAAAGTTGAATTTCATCAGTTATCCCCAGGAAAGTGAAGAAGTCTCCCTTTTATTTAGTCTTACTTCCTGCAACTGAAAAATTCCTACAGCTCTTTCTAGAAAGACCTTACATTTAGAGTAGCTCCATGTGTCTTATTTGCTAAATTACTGCCTCCACCTTCCCATTCCAACAAGAATATGTTTCAAAGTCAAGCAAACTATTGCTCTACTTCTGGTACTTCACAGGCTCTTGTACTTATTTAAGGTTTGAAAGATACTAGAAAGCATTGTGTACTCAGAGGAATAGTCCTCATCAACACAGAGGTTGGGAGATTTGTGTTGCTGTTATGCATCAGCTGAGCCTTCAAACTGCCACAGAGAGCATAAAACCAATTTACAGTCCAATCAGTACTGGATCTCTCGTGCAAAGGCTAACTTAAAAGCTTAGGAGGGACCTTAGGAGGGAAAGCAGATAACAGAACTACACAGGACCTTTTCCAGAGTTTGTGAGGTTTAAGCACAAAAAAATTCACCTCCACAAAAGGAGAACAGTTAACATCAGACTCGAGGCCAGGTCAAAAGTTTAGACTTGGAATGCAACAGACTTCAGCTCTGTGAAGTATTCACTCATCCTTCATAACAGATTCTTTTATAAAATTCAGAGGCAGGTTCAGATTTTGGATGTATATATGTGTGAGGATATCCAGACCCCGGAATTTGGTCCAAGCCCAGGTCCCATAGGAAACGGACACCAAGTGGAACACTCAAGAACACGAATCCATGAATGGCTGTTTATTTTCTGGCCAAATTCTGTTTTAATTTCTCTTTGAAATCCTATTCCCATTATCTTGCTAAATTCAACAACAAATTCAATAATAGCCTTGCCCTTAAGCCTGTTTATACCTGTTGGGATTTTTTAATGTAATTTTTCATTTAAATTAAGAATATACATGCAATAGTTCAATGCTTTTTGTCTGTGGAAGAGACTTCTTTCTCCAACTTTGCCATCTATATAAACACCCACATACTAATGTACAAACAGTAACTGATTAATTTCCTAGTCTTGCAATGCAAACCATCCAAAGGTCTTGCATCAGTTCAATCTCAAGAGAAGATGAATGGATAAGGCAGAAAAATTACTGCAAACTTTTGAAGATATATCCAGCACTACAATATTGGATTTCACCCTCCCTTAATTAAGATGACTGACAGGGTTTAAAAACATGAAAGTTTTAATATCCATAGAACAGTGTAGGTACTTTTGGGTCATTGCATTAAAAACACTTCATGCTCCAGTGCTATTTCTTTAAGATGACTTCTAAGAAAAATGTAGAATAGACAGAACTAAGAACCTTGCAGGGTAAGAGCCACTCTACCAATAATTCACCTCCTGGGTGGAAAAGGAGGCTGGACACCAGCCTTATGTTGTAGGAAGACAACATATCTGAATGTGGTATATCCTTTTCAGAAATACCACCCTAGATCCTCACAGTTCCAGAACAAATAGCATTCAAAATTTTCACATTTCTATTCATACTTCAATTATGTCTTTCATGATGAAGCAAAAATATATCAACATTACCAGATAAAAATACTATGCTCTCCTCCCCATAAAATATACTTTCTGATCAATTTCCTTCTGAGCCCTTCCTTGATCCTGAGAAGCACGAAGATCCTTTCTGGAAATGGAAGAGCTGAGGACTTCAATGCTAGGGAACAATGACACTTAAATTTTTAAGCCTAGTATCCAGCTACTGTAGAAGTAGAAAAATGAAGGGAAAGACATAGGGCCTTCCACTGCAACCTGTGAGATTAGGATTCACGTGTGTGAATGCCTTTGATGAGAATCTGCTCCCATTCATAAGCAGGGGATAGCTGTTATAGTCCACTTTCAGAGATACAGAAATGTGAAAGACAATGCAATTCCTAGATACCAGAGTAGCCTACAGAGCCATGCATATATTACAGATTGTTTCCATCAGCAAGTATAAACATCTGTCAATTTATTAACAAATGACACTTCAAAATTGTAATCACAAATGAGTGACACTGGATGGAGCACCACACCCATGAAACTTCAGTTTCCTGCCTGTTAAAACCTCCGTAGAATCTCATGCCCCCCCATTCACCTGTGAGACAGGGGCAAAGCACTTTGACACCTTAAAAAACTAAAAAAGTAACACTCTTGGAGACCTATTGATGAAAGATACTGTTTTCTTTAACATTTCAAGGTGGCAAAGCACAGGAAAATCTGTAACAAATGATAAGACAACCAATTTCATAGCAAAAATATCAACAATAGCTTTGAGATCAATAACTTGTCTACGTGGTGTTCTTGTATTTTAACTGCTGGTTACCCTCTTTATAGGAGTTTGGAGTACAGTGAGATTTCCTGCCTCTGTGGAACTGGCAAGAGTGCTTTCTACAGTTTCAGCCAAAGGTATCATTTTTTCACTTTGGCCCCAGAAGCATTCCCAGTGATGGGGAAACAGCGCAGTGTCGTACCTCCTTGACGTATAGAGTCCTCCAGCACAGACATGGCAATTGAGTCAGTGGTATCAAGATCCTGTGGGTCACCTGAGGTACAAACCCAGCGAAATGGCCCAAATCCCAGGGAAAAAATGTCCCTAGGAAGAGAACATGTTTCATTAAGAGATAGTTGAAATTCTTTCCTTATTTATCCTGGCTGCTAGCAGTGCTTTTCTTTCATTAGCTGGAGACAGAAGAATTTGAAACATTTTCAATGAACTAATCTAAACAGAAGCATCAGGGACCATTAATTGACAAATGAAACAGTGCTGTTTCATCCACCCATCAACTGGTATATACAGTCAGGCCAGAGTTTTGATAGGAATCAAGCAAGTACATCAGATGAATTTCAGGTTTTGTTTAATCAAATATAGTCTCCTCACTGCCTGGTCCTTTGGTCCTTATCTGAGACTAATTAACAGATATAGAGTGTATCCACTCTGTCAGACAAGTGTAGGTGCTGAACAAATGTCTATATTCATTTGCTGCCTATATTGTCTATATACAACAGTTTGACACTTCAGTTGAGTTCCAGAAGAAGAGATCTAATCCAGCTGGTGCTTTACTCTGCTCCAGCTCTTACTCACATGGTAAAGGCAGGCTGAGCATGAGTCAGAGGCAAAAAGTCTCATAAACCCAGCCCCTCAACATAGCTCCTGAGCTCAGCTTTATTTACAGGCATTACAGTTTGGGTAAGAGAGTCAGCAACTTAGGCAGAAGAGTGTCCTATTTCAGAAGGGCTTTTGACTTCACTGTAGATGTAGGTTTTGATGATTTGGAATTGAGCTCCACTACTCCAAAGAGACAAGATTTTAATTTTAGCAGCTAGAAGTGAAGATGTATATAGTTACAATTTAAGGCTGCAACTTGGCAATTGTCTTGAGCAGAACTGCTTAAGGAATATTGAAGCAACATGAGATCAAGTACAGCTATTCACATAAAAGAATGAAAAGTTTTGATTTGGAAATGTTTTAGCTTAGTGTTCATGCATCTGGTATCTGCTTTCATAAGATCTTCTAAATCTAAAAAGGATAAAACTTCACACCAAGTTATCAAGGCATGCCATACCTTTCAGGACAACATATTAGCAAAACCTCTGCTGTCAGAATTTACTCATGTTAATCACATACCATATGTCCCTCTAGGTCTGGCTCTTCTTTTCCCCTGTACATAGGAGAATGCAAGGAGTAACTCAAAGGAAGCCAATAGAAAACATGAGGATGATGCTTATAGCTAACAGGACATCTTCCTAAACCACACCAGGTGTTACTCCAGTGTGAAACTTAAGACTAAATATGGCATAGCACCCACAAGATCAATTTTTCTACTGCTACTGTTGACTCCTTTTCACCATTTGTAGTACTCTGCAAGATTTTCACTAAGTGGGATCTGTGTAGTACTCTTCCCCCTATACAGAGCAAGTCACAAAGTACTTGAGTGCTTTATTTCAATCTCCTCCACATACCCCATGATGTGCTGAACATAGGAAGGATATCGAAATTCTGTTTTATTGGCTCCTCTTTTCTCAACATCAGCACCTATAAAATAATTTTTTTAGTCAGTGGCTTGATGAAATAAAACTATAAAATGTAAAAGCAGACTGCACCTGCATTCCTATGGAGGCTTTATATCAGCTACAGAGAGGGTCGGGGGCTCAGAGCAGATGAGATACAAACTACAGAGGTAGCAGAACACAGTGGCCAATCTATCCTATCAAAACATACAGCTGGGAAGATGCATGCAGGATTGTCCTTGTTTCCACCTAACAAACTCCAGAATCTACTCACCAGCCCTTTGAGCTTCCAGGAGAAAAGCATTGCCGTAATCCCAAAAAAACATGCCCTTATCAGCTAGTCTGTTAATAGCAGCCACTTGTCTCTTCAGGCTGAAATAGAGGGGAAACCATTGAGATTAATAAGATATCAAAAAGATTAATATCATGAACTCATTAAAGATATGGAAACAGGGGGAGATGGATGGAACTGAAAGAATCCAGAGAAATTCAGACATAAACTCTTAAGATACCAATTGAGATCTTTCTAATCTCTGTAGCACCTGTTATCCCCAAATTTGCTGTAATTTGCAGTCATTAAGGAAACTTTATTAATTAACAGAGAGGGTTCTCGTCTTTCAGCAAAGAAATGCAGCCAGCTCTGAGGATGGAAGGTAAATCACAGAACCAGCCTATAGCACTGCAAAACAGTTTAAGAAGTTCTTAGAGAAAGTGTGCAGAGACAGAAAAGCTGAACATGGTTAAACATCCCTGCTCTGGCCTCTCCCTCAGCCTAAACAGCCCAATTTGCCCCTTGTCACAAAAGGTGTCCAGCAGGAACTTTCCAGATGAACAAAACCAGGAGCCATAAACTCTTGAAAGTACCAGTTGGGAACAACAGTACAGCTACCTTTGTCCCACAGTTCTTATACATAAATTATGCCAAATTAATCCTTATGCCAAATTAATCCCTTTATAACTTCCAGTTCCACTTTCACTTGTAAACTTGTAAGTCGGTAGCTCCCAAAAATCAAGATGCTAAACACAAAATTAACAGTTGCAGAAAGCTGGGAGGAGTGACTGGAGGTACTTGTTACCCACTTATATCCCTACCTAAACCAGCATTACTGACCACAGCTGGAAGCATGGTAGGATAGAAAGCCTTTGTGGTTTATCCACTGGGATTTTAGGCTGTATTCAGTGAAGCTAAACTAGTGTGATGCATTGAATTCTATGTATTGTTCCAGAATGTTAAAAACTAGGAATTTATCAAAGTGAAATAAATCATTAGTGTTCAGATACTCCTAAAATGCTGGGTAAGTGATGTCTGGCAGATTCTGAGTGGTAGCTGAGCAAGTGCAAAGTCAGAACTTATTAGAACTGTAGCTCTACCCCAGATTCTACTGAAATACCAAATGAACAGAAACTTCTTGTGAGAAAGATCTGATCATTTGCAAAGCAACTAAATTTAAAGGTTAAAAACACACGTCACCAAAACATTTACCTCTCTTGTACCAGGGTCCGGAACTTCCCTGGATTGGTGGAGAGGAGCTGCTTTCCTTCCTCAAAGCCGAGCTGTACCGGATAGTATCCACCACTGAATGGGTTATGGCACGAAGTTTGGTCAGACCCCAGATCAACTAGCAGCTCTCCTGTAGTTTCCAGTTCATACACTAGCCTCTCCCTAGGGAAAACAATGGATGGAGTGTTGGAACAGAAGCTGTTTTACATTCTAGCTCCTCTTTCAGGTGAACCTCTTCCACCCCAAGAGGTTCTTTATAAAGTTATGCTATAAAGGTAGGAAAAAATCTGTTTTAGCAGTCAGGAGTTTGGAACTGTTGATGAAGATTTAGGTGCAACTTTTATACTCCACATTTACCTGTGCAGGAATGCTGATAGATGAGTCAGGTACCAGTAGAACATACCAGTCTTACTGTTTCAGAATCCATCATCTGATTATTTTTATTCAATCAATACCTATTCTTTACTGAAAACAAAAATGTTGTATTGCTATCCAATTAGGGAAAGGTTAGAAAGAAAGGGATGAATTTTTTATTTCATCCAAGGAAGAATCTTAGGGATTTCTCTCCCTAAGAATTTCATTGTTCTATAAGAAAAGGAGAAGGTGCATGCAAAGTAGCTGGAATTGGAACACAAAGATGAAGACTCGTCTTGACAATACAGTATTTCAAGGGCATCTACAGTAATGAACTCAGAAATAGGTTTATGCCTCTTCTCTTTCAAGTTTGGGAACTAATTCCAGGCTGACTAACAAATGAGATCATTAACATATTCATTATCAATATATACTACTTACCATAGATCTACCACATTCCCATGGTAACCCAAACTAAGGGCAATTTTATTCTTTCTTGCATCTCTAGAATAGATTAAAAAGATTGGTTGAAGAAAATGCATCTCAGGTAATTCCATCTTGCAATGTACAAGTCTTATACAGAGTGAAACCCAGCAGAAAAGTCTATGTGGTTTGTAACACTCACTTAAGCAACAGATCTGGCAACCTTCACGTAATTGTTAATCAGTGATTCCAGAAAGCTTTAGTGATGCTTCAAGTGTAGCATTATTTGCAATTGCTCTATGCATATTCATGATACTGAAGAGATTTAACATATATAAAACATATGAAGCATTGGTAGTGGCTTGCAGTTAATGTTGGTAGTTACCAATAATGACTGCTGCTGTTTGAAAGGATGGATTTGCATTCAAAACCAGATCTGGAGTAAGAAGATGTGTCCCTCAACCCATAGCATGTACACACTAAAATGGCACAGTGCAGAAAGATGTAAAGGGAGGATTAGGAAGCAGAGATAAAATCAATGAGTTCTGTTACAAGTCATACCTAAGGCGAGCAATGCAATGGTCCAGGCTGTTAGAGATTTCCATCAGCCATCCCTGCTTGTGACGCTTCAAAAGTGCTGCCTCATCAACCTACGAGAAACAGCAGAGATCTTAAAGCTTCCCTTTTTCCTCTCCAATCACTATTACTAGTTTTTCAACTAGTCTGCAAAAAAAAAGAATGACAAAGGTAAAGGAAATAGCACTGCCTTGGCCTTAAGAATATGGAGTGATTGTTCAAATACTTGTTTTTTTATATCTCACTTTTTTTTTTTCACACTTTCTGTTCTTTTTTACTCCAGGCTTAAAAAGAAAGATTTTTTTTGACATATCACTTCCCAAAATATTTTGAAGGCCAAAAATTATAATTAAAATTCTAGAAGAGGTAATATTTTTCCATCAGTTCTCATTATTCACATTATTCACATTATTCACATTGTTTCTTTTCATTATTATATTGTGAAAAATTAAAGCCAAAATGTTTGCAATTTATTTTAAAAATCTGGTTGCTTTCTGTGAAAATAAAATTTCTTTTCTCAGCTTAGAAATGGACATTTCTACCAGTCTGGCCAGGATGAAGCAATGGTTTCTGAATAAAACTGCCCCTCAATTTTGTTCTTTGACTTATGGTCGAAAAATCTCAACCAAATATGAAAAAAAAAAGAAAAAGAAAAAAAAGAAAAAGAAAAAGAAAAAAAAAGAAAGCATTTTCTTGTCCCAGCTGGCCAATGCCTCTGAAAAATGGAATAGATCAAAACAAAACTATGTCTTTAATTCCCTCGTGTTTGGGCTCTGAAGCTCTAAACAAACTCAACCCCAAACCTGTACTGACTTCTGGGCTCAGCTTTGTGTGTCTCAGAGTGTATATGCATAAGAGGCACTTAGAGAAAAATATAAATGGATAGACAAACAGTGGAAGCTTTGGCACAGATTCCATATTAATGGCTCAATGTACAAATTTGCACATACTTTTATAATGAGCTGTCAGTGACAGAAAGCAAGTGGCAAAATTAATTCAAGCCAGTTTTCTATTTAAGCAGATTTAAACACTCACAGTGGTGCATATGCATAAGAACACATAACCTGAATATCTTCTAGTATTTTATTAAAACATTTTTACTTCTCTGTAACCCACCTCCATAATTTTCATTCTATTGTTTCTCATTAATGAACTATTTATATGTAAATTAAATAGGTTCTGTATTCAGGAGTTGCTTGAACACCAGGAAACCTTTTCTTTCCTAATTATTCTTAGCATGAGAAACCTTCCATCAATTCCCACATCAGTAATAAATGCTCCCCTTCCAAAACCCCAGATTATGATAATATCAGTGTCACTACCAATTGAATTATTCAATAAAGGACAGCTTCTTTGGGAGTTATTTAAATCACCACAGGAGGAAAGATATTAAATGGTCCATATGAATTACAGGAATTGGGTTCATCTAAAGCTCAGCATAACACAGATCACATCTATTTAAATCTGTTACCACATCCTACATGTTCAGCTTCAGACAGTCTCAGTCTTTCACAGGCTTACTAGCACACTCAAGAAAACTAACTTCCTTTGAACCAAAAATATGCTGATTTTTTGATTAGCATCTCAGAATTTTAAAAAATTGCAAACAAAATGAGTTAATGTCACCTCCATTGTAACCCTAGAGAGCTTAATGCAGCTCAGAGGAGATAGTCAGGCCTTCCACTCAATTATTTCATGAAGTCACAATCTGCTTCATGTCAAACAGAAGAGGTAAAAGACTTGCGCCATTAATCCCTTCTGTCTGAGCTTCGGAAGCCCGGGCTGGCATAATGACATCTCTTGCACAATTCATCCATTTCATTTGCATAAATAGTCCCTTAAATAAATAATGTGTACATATATATAGTTATCCACATGTGCTCCTGAGACTCATATCCGACAGGGATCATCTCACAGGAGATAAAAACCAGGCAATATTCAGTCTCCTGAACAAAATCATCTGCGGTTTTAGAGATGAAAAGGACAAAGGGCTGCTGTGAATAGCTTTCACTGGAATCTTTCCTTTGTATTCTCACACTGGAAAGATAATAACAAGAGAGCATAAATCTGAATAAAGATAATTTATTCAATAATAAATCAAAGACATTTATTTTATCTGCAGGGACTACCTGATGAGATCTCAAATACATGCAAAGATTGTGTGCCAACAAAAACATTTTGCACCATCATTGTAAAACTGGTGAAACCCTGACCTTCCCCAAATAAGACCTGAGCAAGCCAGAGCAGCTCAGATTTACTGCATGCCGTGTGGGCAGTCTGATCCGTTAGGTTTTGAAGTTTAATTATGATTACCATGGGTCAGATCGCAGAAAGTGACATGCCCATAGCAGAGGTCTGCCAGATAATTCCCTCTGTAAAATACTTTAGCTGAACACCCACCACACTCAGCTCCAACTGGAGTTTGGGTCTCAAAAATCCCTCTCCCTCTGAGCAAGAGCTCACCACCTACATACAGTCAAAAGAGCTCAAAACATTTTTGTCAGCCCTCTATCCACTCCAAGAGTGTATCCCCAGTGTACTGAATTCAAAGTTAGCAATTAGGAAATAAATGCATGGAAAAGGATATTGTTTCTTAATAGTTGGTGTCATTAAAGATATTCACTACCATTTTCACAGAACTGCAGAGCAACATTTTCTGTTAAAAATTATTGCAGTGTTTTAGTAGTCCATCCTTCCATATAATTTGATAAGCATAATAGCTGAAAAATGCAGGTATTAGAATACAATGTTAATTTTTAATATGAATATGTATTTCACTGAAAATTCACATTCCAGCTCCTAACATTCTGTGATTACCAAGATTATGAAATTGTTGTTCTGCATCATATGATACTTAAGCGTATCTGTGGATCAAGTGAATCCTATCATGCATTACTGTGATTGCTTGGATATTAGCAGTCTTTGAAACACAGATTGTTATTAGATTCTCTTTGTTTATGGGAGGAAATAGCTGGGCTATTTTAACATAGTTGGAACAGAGAAACATTACATCAGACTGACAGACTCTCTGCAAGAACATACGCTGTGGGTGAGCTTCAGGGAACAGGGCAAACGGCCCTGCAGAACTTCTCCCCCATCAGCATTGTCCCTTAGCAGAACTTACCTTGAGCTGGAAATCTCCTAAAAGATTTCATTTTTACAGGTACTTTGCATTGCACCTGCTAAGTGCACCAGAGACATTAAAGATTAATTGTAATGCAACTGACACCTTTTTAACTAACATAGGCCTTTTTGGCACAAGAGAGTGCAGTTCCCATGGGAACACACAAGAAATGAGAGTAGCTCAAGCACCAAGAATTGCTCATCTGACAGCATCATTCTGCATTATTGGTGAACCAATCATAAGAAATTACAGTCCGTACCCTTACAGTCTGATTCAGTGACTGAACAAATACAGGGTAGAATAGCAGTGAGAAATGCTCAGCAAAAGACAGATCTTAGAAAAGATTCTTTATTTTTTTAAGTTTGGTGCAACAAGATTATTCAAGGACCATGTCAGATGAGGAGAATGAGGGTTATAAATATTTGTAGTATGGGAGACAAAGGGAAGTGGCCAAGCTCTTTTTAGTGATCTGTGGAGACAAGACAAGGGGCAATGGTCATGAGTTGGACCACAGGAGGTTCTGCACCAATGTGCAAAAGAACTTCTTCATAGTGAGGGTGATGGAGCACTGGAACAGGCTGCCCAGGGGGGTTGTGGAGTCTCCTTCTCTGGAGATATTCAAGACCTGTCTGGATGCTGACCTGTGTGACCTGCTCTAGGGAACCTGCTTTGGCAGGGGGGTTGGACTCAGTGATCTCTGGAGGTCCCCTCCAACCCCCACAATTCTGTGCTTCTGAGATTGGTTCTGATTCCGTATATGAGAGACAAGAAAATGAAAGCAGCATTTCTCTCACCTCTGCAATGATCCCCACACATCCAGCAATGACTGCAGCCTTTGCTTGAGCACCACTCATCCCTCCAAGACCAGAAGTAACAAACACCTTTCCAGATAAGTCTTCTGCCTTCAAGTAGCGACGGCCTGCGTTCAGCACTGTGAGCTGCACACAACAGTACAGCAGTTATTGGGGGCTATTTTTCCTTCGAGACCCTGAAATGTAAAGGTTTTCTGTCCCTTTTTCAAATTACCTGTACTTTTTTCAAATCAGGAGTCATGAAAATGCTTTAATCTTTTAAGGAGGAAACATACTGCAAAGTGATGTTATTAAACCAACTGTCCTGATTATGTTTATTTCTATCACTACGGAATAATCAGTGATTCCCAGCCTGCTGCTCTTGAGGTACAGAAATTTAGGATGGCTGCAGAAACAGATGTAGAAAACAGCAAAGAAAGCAAGCTAATAAAATTTTTAATCAAATACATTTGGTCAATTCATGTCACTTACTGTAGCTAGATATAAGATCAGGTTGAGACTTAAATTTCAGATTCCTGCAGGACTGCATTCTGGATAAGATGCCATGGACTGAATGGAATGCCACTAATTTTTTAAGGATCTGGCAATGGGAATTTCTTTGGTAGCCAGAGCAACCTCTCACAGCAAACCATTCCACCTCAGCCACTACAGCAGATCCCCTCCTCTAATAGGTATCAATAAATAGACCCTTCCCCTGTTTCTTACCACAGTCCCGTGGACTATTCCCTGAGGGCCAATGTAGCAGTAGCTCCCTGCAGTCATCTGACCATACCTATCAATAGCAACAAACACAATGATACCACATGTTACTCAGGATGGAATTAATTCTCTGCATGTCTACATATGCCTCCAATATAGCAACCCTCTCTGCTTTGATTTGTTGGTAAAGATCTGCTATCATCAAATTCACAACTTAATTGAGCTTCTTCATTAGCAATACACCAACATATTTTCAGAGCATCATTTTGCTCTCTAAATGGAGTTAAAAACACATGGATCAAAACATGACTGTAAACTCATTTTGGCATTTAGCATAGTGACAAGGACACAAGGATGCTTCTTCCACATTGTTGATATCTTTATGCCTTTTACTTTCAGTGGTCACTTTTGAAGTTGTTAGCCCAAAGTGGTTGTCCACATTCCTATGAAATTCTCAAGTAAGTGACAATGGACATTCCCTATTCATGCCTGTTCTTCCACACGCAGCTCTCCAGTGGTTTTTAGTTATTTCTTCCATGGTACACAACATAATAATCCTGCTCATCAACTAGTTGAACAGCAAAAAAAGTAGGTTAATAATCCTTAACAAACACAAACACCCCCCTGCCCAACTTTCTACTTCAGAGCTTTCGTTTAGTGAGAAGAAATGTTTCATAACGTGTGTTTTCTGTAAATTGCAAAACAACCACTACAAAGTTGTGCTATAAGTAGGTTATGATTAAGGCTTCAGTCTAATTCAGCCAAATCCCACATAACCCTAATACTAATTCCTAGCAGACTTTAATTGCATCCTTATATATGTGGCTGAACATAAACTCCTAAGTAATTCTGCTTAAGTGTGCATTAATGCTTTGCACCATCAGGATTTGATGCAGCACAGTTGAAAACCATCTGCATTAGAAATTTTAACCAGCCACTGTTTGATGTCTGAACTATATTTTAGTTAAGCATTTGATACACTTCAATTATGAGGTATCTTCTTACATTGTTACTCCTAAAGCGAACATTTTCTCATATTCATCTCTGGTGGAATAGTTGGGAATAACCTAAGAAAACAATCAAAAGAAAACCTGGGTAATCAAATTAAATATTTAAGCAGATCTTTTTAACAGTCTACATTTTTCTCACTATGGTCACATATAGAAAAAACAGTAAAAACCAGGAAGAGTAACTCAGATGTCTTATTCCATGAATTGTAGTATTAGAAAAAAACATATCTGGTCTTTCTGGAAGTGCAACAGTCATGCAAATTTTATGGAAAGTTGTTCTCTAGCCACAAAACAAGCCTGCAGAGTGATAAATATTGAATGTCACAAAAGACTAGCAACAGACCAGTACATTCACTTGTACAGCTTGCTCTCCAGACAAAGCAGTCCAGATATTTGAGTATCTGATGAACAGTTGCTTGCCTACCAAGGGCTTTTAAATCTTCCAAACTGAGCTGGGCTGAACTCTTTTCATCAAGAACATGTACAATTCAGGCTCAGTTACAACAGAAGCCATCTATTAAAGAGAAAATTGTTCCCTCCATCACTGCAGATCAGTACACTTGAGGCAAGAGCAACTGTATTGGAATAAATACTGCAGAATTTGGACCTCAGTTTCCCCTGTGTGCTGTTATAAGTTCAGGTATATAAAGAATATTTATAGCAAACATTTGAAAACTAATTAGAAGAGGAGAAATATAGAAAACAAGATGCTAATACCTACCATGCCATTAGTAATGATCAATCGAGGAGCATACTTATGGCTGGGAAAAAGTCCCAGAGGATGTCCACTGTACATTACTAGTGTTTGCTCTTCGGTCATCTCTGACAAATAGTGCATCACCAACCAGAACTGAAAGAAAAAGCAAGGAAAATAAGAGAATTTATTTCCATCTTACATTTATGCTCCTTTGCAAAGCTACTAAACTTTGAGTATGAAGGCAGCTACAGAGATAATGACGTGCATTCACATGTGGAATAACAGCCTGAGCTCTCAACACATTCTTGCTTTTAATAAAGTCCATTAAGAGACATCACTCAGCAGGAAACATAAATCACCAACTAGCAAAAGTCTGAATAAGTTCCAGTATAATTTCTCCAGTACAAACGCCAGAGATCATTCATTTTTAAAGCTGTTCTAATTTTATCTTGAAGTTAACCATTTGGATCTGGCATTTTTCTGGCAATCTTTCCAAAAACAAACTGCAAAATTTTCCCTATAAAAGTGATTAAAATACCCATGCATATTGCTGATTCTGACCTGAAATGGGTAATACAGTATCTTCTGGTGCTTGTCATCTTTTCCATGAATGGATATTACACTGTGCACTTAAAATGAAATAACTTTTGTTATTAAAGAAAAAATTCAGCTTTCATTATAGGCAGTGAAGAAGGTCCTTCAGGGACCCAGGAGTACCCAAAAAAATGCATCTCAACTTTCTCTGTATAATTCAATAGTTATTCTTGATAGATGCCAAAAGGTAGGCTTTGACTATCTAAACTGCCTACAGAATTGACTCACATCTACCATTGTCTATCACAGAGCCCATTATATTTCATGTGATTTTAAGTATATGACAACTAGGTCCAAGAAGAGTTTTCCCATGCAATACTGGAAATCAAGTAGCTTGAAACTAGACCTCTGTAGGGACACAAACACAAAGTTTTAGGAAAAAAAAAAAGGAACTGCTGATCAGGGACACACCAATATCAGTGGTCATGGGCACTTCACTTCTCTGTGTCTTTGGTCTGACATAAAAACACTTGAAGTCAGTCCATTCTAACCCAACTAATTTCCAAGCTGCAAGTAAAGTTGGGCAGGAAAGAGTTACTAGATTTATTGTCTTTTTACATTTTGGTTTATTTATTCATCAAGAAAAATGATGAATAATTAAATTCTGATCCTAGGACAGAACAGGTACCTAGCTGAACTCTCATTTCTTTAGCAGTCTTGTGAGACAGATCATTTTGCATTGAAAGGCACAACTAGTAAGGAGGCAAAAGCCTTTCCTAGAGAACAGTTCTGTTGTTGCAGGCTTATAAATCTGGCTCTGGACATAGTTCATTCTTTTAAAATTATTCAGAAAAAAGCACAGGTCTGTGTGGATGACACAAACCAAACTGAACATTTCACTAGGAACTTTGTAAGGACAGATTTCTAAAAAGCATGTTGTTTCCAAGCCACAAACAGAACAAAATGTTCTGTCATAACTGAATCATTCATGTGATTCCTATTCTAAGCAAGCAAAACAGAAAAAGTTTTGTTTGTTCTGCTGTGAAACAACTGCAGGTCATAGTTCTGGCTTGGATAAGAATGCAAGAAAAGAGAATATTTCTGACTTCGGCAATGCATCTACTTCACCTGACAGCCCATCTGCCTAAGGGATGTCAGCCCAATAAAGGTTACTATATAAACTATTCACACTGGAGATGCTGCAAAGCTCATGTAGTTATGAGGTATTAGTTAACCAGCATTTACTAATTAATATACAGAATACAGAAGTGATGTGCACTGCCATGGTGCCCTTTTTAAAGTCAAAATAGTCTCGCTTCAAAAGCTGCCCATGAGTTCTACTTAACTCCCATTTACCACATCAGGAAACTGAAGCATGAGTTTTCTCTCAGCCACAAATGACAAACGGCAGTCTAACAGGAAAGAAAACCCAGGTGTCTTGGTTCCATGTTGCAATGATGAATCCATTCCTCTCCCATAACTAGGAACTTCATTTATATGCTAGTTTTGCTTGGATTCTTTTTTCAATAAAAGAGGTCTTCATGACAGAAGTTGGTTCCTTAAGTCAGCTTTTGCTTATGTAAGCCTCCAAATTGGAAATGAAGTTATTCCCAGCCTTGAGGAGTGATGCTGCCTTTCAGCATGATATAGCTTTCTGCCCATGCCTCATCTGTTCTGCACTGCAAAACAAAAAGCCTGACAATAAAGTGCACTATCATCTGGCCAGCTTGCATGTAAATATTTACAGCTCATCTGATTTGCTTGGAAAAATACCCAGGACTGACCTTTCTTTAATCAAAGTCTCTTTTTTTATTCCACTAGTTGTGGAAAATGTTGCAAAAGTACCAGAAACAAGCAAGCAAAAGATATATCTGTTCTGTTTCCTAAAATCCGTTTTGCCTCTAAAATTATCTCTGCAACTTACACTGGTGTATACAAATGCATCAAAGAGAAAAAAATGGTCTTTACATCATCATCATTCACAGCTTGATATGTTTATGGTATTATGTTTAGTATCTGTATTTGGCTGGTTGTGTTCTCCTTACTAAATACAGCTCTCCTCATCTATGCAGTTCATAGATGAGCATTCCTCGATGAGCATTCCTCTATCTGGACAGGATGTCTTGGAGTATTTTGAGACAACAACTGCCAAGAGTTATCACAAATTGCCAAAGCAGAATGTGTGTGTGGGAGGGTGAAACTGATTTGATGAAACAAGTTAAACCCAGCAATGTCCTACCTGGGCCCAGTTACTGAAGACCTGCCCATTTCCTCCATAAGTGACAAGCTCCTGGGGAAACTGGAAAAGATAATTTTTCAACATTAAAGGCAAGGACTTTTCAGAAATGTTTCACTGTATCTCCAAGCTTTTTGTTTTGGTTTGGTTTTTACTAATCTCAGTAATAAGCCTTTTCTAGAGCTTATTGCATCAACGCTCTCTAGATTAATGCAATCAGAAAATACCATCATAAAAGCGGTAATTTAGGAAAAAAATACTTTCAGAACAAGGTACTTGTCATTGTTACAATGGTATATTGGATGCAGAATGCTACAAAGTGGTTCCTTGATTGCAGTTTCTCTATCAGACATCCCAGTAAACTCCCTTAGAGACTGAGTGAGGCTACAGTTTGGTTGCCACTGACATTTGCAGCTGGAAGAGCCTACAACTCACAAGGCAGAGTATCCATGGCCTTTTCTCTGCCCTTTGCAAAAAGATGGTGTTGAAGGCCTCAGAGGTCTGCACTAGGANCGGTAATTTAGGAAAAAAATACTTTCAGAACAAGGTACTTGTCATTGTTACAATGGTATATTGGATGCAGAATGCTACAAAGTGGTTCCTTGATTGCAGTTTCTCTATCAGACATCCCAGTAAACTCCCTTAGAGACTGAGTGAGGCTACAGTTTGGTTGCCACTGACATTTGCAGCTGGAAGAGCCTACAACTCACAAGGCAGAGTATCCATGGCCTTTTCTCTGCCCTTTGCAAAAAGATGGTGTTGAAGGCCTCAGAGGTCTGCACTAGGACCAGGCAGGTCTCACTGTGCAGAATTAAGAACTGCACACAGCAGGAAACTAAAGAACCCAAACCCTGGGAATCAAAACCTAACCAAAAGTACAGAATCACCTTTAGTCTCTTGCAGGCTTAGGCTTGTGGAAATGGATGCTCCAGCACATCAGCCTGTAAGGAGGCTGCCTTAGGTCTACTGAACTTGGCCTGTTTAGCTAACACACAGAAGCAGCTCTACACATACAGGAGCTGGCATGTACCTTGCAGCACTGAACCAGCAAAAGGCCTATAAACAATTAAAATCCTATTCGTTCAATGGAAGAAAAATGATCTGCACAGGGATTAATTTCACCTACATGCCTAAAATCTTCAGTTTTAATGTAAAAGCACATACAGAAAGTAATTTGCAGATTTGGTGCTATCCTACAATTACATCTTATTTTTGCTTACCTGAGCCACTGATGGATCCAGATTATTCATGATCATCAACATAATGGCAGCAGCTGATTTGGTTTTACAAGGATATTCTCCTATGGGATATGCTCTGAAATGGCAGTTAAAATATTTAGGAGACACTGACTCACAAGGGCAACCACACATCATACCCCACAGAAATACCCTGTGTGACAACACATTCACTTGAGTTGCAGGGTTTTATTCAGGAGGGAAGGCAAAAAAAGCAAAAATGCAGATCTGAAATGACATGTGTACCTTAACAAGCAAATCAGGTCTTTAGTGTTAGCTAGAGCTAAGCAAAGAAAAATAATTTTATTCAGCTTATAATTTGCTGACCCAGTTAATCACAATTGTTTATAAATATGGCAGCCAAGAGCTCTCATTACTTTTTAACTTAATTATTTCTGGGATGCTGGAAATAGCCTTTGTAATGCAGTTGCCAGGCCAAGCAACTAAGTCCTGAAGTGCCAAGGAAAACAGCATCAGTGGAAGTTGCCTTCAGGCTCATCAGCCCCTATTTAAGATGCTATCTAAGAAAAAACACCCAGCTTATGTTTCAGTCACAAAGCAATTTTCAAAAACTGGATTGGAGAAATGTTGGTCTTCTTACTGAATAAGGTAAATTTCATCGAGAAAGATGAGACATGAGGTGTGGGAAACCCTCACAAAGGTACTCTAGGCAGGTTTCCTAGCACTGATGTGCTTCAGTGCCAACCACTGCAATTATCTCACTTATCTTCTCTTCCACCATCTGTTTGTCATATCAAACTGCTCTAAAACCTCTAGCCCCAGATTTGTACTGTTGCTCTTCATGCAGAGAGAGTTCCTCTGCTGTGTTTGCACAGCTCTCGGGACAATTGTGCTGAGGCTTCTAAGGTCTGATACCCAAAGGAAGTATAACCACTGATCTAGAGTTTTGCTCTTTCCCTTTCTGAAAGCAACACTGTTACAGATGCTGGGAATTCCTGAAGGTAGATAAAATCATTTGACAGAGTTTCTAAATTATCTTCCTTTTATTGGACCATAGGTCTTTGGTGGTTGGACACTTGCTTTGCTCAGGGAAGGCAGCTACACTGAAAAGATTAGGCTAAAGAGTGCTAACAAAAAAAAAAAACCCAAAATTAAAAATTGGACATCAGCTGACCAGCTCATGAGCCAAGGTCTGTTATGTATATTACACAGACCTAGAAAAGGAGATCCTTCCATGATCACATACACTTTATCCTAACTTTTTATGCCAGGATACTAAAACAAATGCCTCGTAGTCATTGCCAAGCCAGGAAGGAAAGCATTTGAGCTTTTCCAAAATATTTTATTGGTGCTTTTTTCTTTTCTAAGCTCAATATGATAACAGGATTTCTATAGAATGATATCAATTAATCAAGAGAGGCTATTTCCACATAATATTGCTCAGTCCATAAGAAACCTTAAGTTCAGGTATCAGCTAAGCCTGGGAACATGGGCGTTAAGAGGAACAGAATCAATTTGGACTGTGCTCCCTGGGACAAAAATATCAATTACTAGCAGACTAAAGAGAACAAAGGCAATTTCCTAATCTGAGACTGCAAGAGTCTATTAGAAAGAGTGATCAGTGAAAGGAATAAGAAAAAAAAAAACTATTTGAAGTTAAAGTCAGTCATGCCAACAATAGAAACAGACTGGTGGACTGTCTCATCCAAGCCTGCTTGGAAGGTGTCCTCATCTGTAGTTTGGGACTAGGTTCCTCTGAAATATCTTTCAGTCTTCCAGCTGTCTTCCCTTTAGTTGTAATATGCAAGAGCCAACCACAGACTGTTATGGACAGCACAGAACTATGG
>VXBZ01006798.1:545-11474 GCA_013399135.1 Heliornis fulica
GGGGTGGGGTGGACAGGCTGCAGTGTTGGCTTCTGTAAGAAGCTGCTAGAAGCTTCCCCTAGGTCTGATGAGCCAATACCAACTGGCTTAAGGTGGCTTAAGGCCAGACTCACTGCTGACCAAGTCAAAGCCATTCAGTGATGGTGGTAGTGCCTCTATGATAACATATCTAAGAAGGGCAAAAAAAATCTCTAAGTGGATCCTTTTTGAGGGAAAAGAGGTGATTCAGGACTCAAAAGAGTCATTCTCCTGAAGCCTGTGGAGAAGACCATGGTGGAGCACATTGCTCCCTGCAGCCCATCGAAACTGTTAGGAATCAGAGATTCCACCTGTAGACATGACAGAAACCATGGTAGAGCAGGTGGAGTTACCTGAAAGAGGCTGTGACCCAGTGAGAAGCCTGTGTCGGAGCAAGCTCCTGGCAGGACCTGCAGCCTGTGCAGAGGTTTGTTGGAGTAGGTTTTCTGTGGTAAATTTTGACCCTGTGGGGGACCACACAGAAAGAAATTTGTTTCTGAAGAGCTACAACCTATGTAAGCCATCTTGAGTGAAGAAGTGAAGCCAATGTAGGTCAGTGTAGCCAATGAGAAGGGACTCATATTGGAGAAGTTCAAGAGGACTGTCTCCCATGGGTGGGACACCACTCTAGAGAAGAGGAAGAGTGTGAGGAGGCTTACACAGAGGATGAGAGTCGGAGAGAACTCATCATGAGCTGACCACAACACCCACTCCTGTCTCCCCCTTGTGCCACATGGGGGCAGAGGACAAGAAATCAGGAACATAGTTGATCTTGGGAAGAAGGGAGTGGTGGGGGGAGGTGTTTTAAGATTCGTTTTTATTTCTCATTATCCTTCTCTGTTTTCACTGGGTATTTTCTCAGGCAGTGGGTGTGTGATGGTGTTGGAATGAGTTAGATAAATTTTATTCCCTATTGAGTCTGATGCTAATTGCAGAATGATCTGTCCCTGTCCATATCTCGACTCCAAAGCCTCCCAACATGTATTTTCTCCCCTGGCCAGTAAATACAGAATTTAAGAGTTTCAATTGATATTAAGAGGGGCTTCTATGATTTATAAAATATAAAGAATAGGATAGCTCTGGGAGGAGGAGAGAGTGTGAAGAAATTTCTTATATTCCCACTATTTTAATAATTGTTTGTAATACAGCAAAGAGTTAACTGAGAATCCAGGAAACCATGATTTACAGTAAAATGTGTCATAAGAAAATATTAAAAGTAAAAAAAAAAATCTTTTGTAAGAAATTTCTCAAATCAGAATGTGTCTATTTCTGAACTAGTGAATCATAGAATCATAGAATTGTTAAGGCTGGAAATGACCCCTAAGATCATCCAGTTCAACCATTAACCTACCGCCACCAAGTCTACCCTTAGACCATGTCCCCAAGCACTGCATCTACCCATCTTTTAAACACCTCAAGAGATGGGGACTCAACCACCTCCCTGGGTAGACTGTTCCAGTGCTTGATAACTCTTTCAGTAAAGAAGTTCTTTCTAATATCTAACCTAAATTTTCCCTGGCATAACTTGAGGCCATTAACTCGAGTTCTGTCGCCTGTTACTGGGGAAAAGAGACCAACCCCCACCTCACTGCAACCTCCTTTCAGGTAGTTGTAGAGAGCAATAAGGTCTCCCCTCAGTCTCCTCTTTTCCAAACTAAACAACCCCAGCTCCCTCAGCTTCCTCAGCCGCTCCTCGTAGGGCCTGTTCTCCAGACCCTTCACCATCCTCGTTGCCCTTCTCTGGACACGCTCCAGAACCTCAACATCCTTCTTGAAGTGAGGGGCCCAAAACTGAACACAGTACTCGAGGTGAGGCCTCACCAGTGCAGAATACAGGGGGATTATCACCTCCCTGGTCCTGCTGGCCACACCGTTCCTGATACAAGCCAGGATGCCATTGGCCCTCTTGGCCACCTGGGCACACTGCTGGCTCATGTTTAGGTGGCTGTCAACCAACACCCCCAGGTCCCTTTCCGCCAGGCTGCTCTCCAGCCACTCCTGCCCAAGCCTGTAACGTTGCCTGGGGTTGTTGCGACCAAAGTGCAGGACCCGGCATTTGGCCTTGTTGAACGTCATATTGTTGGCCCCAGCCCAACAATCCAGCCTGTCCAGATCCCTCTGCAGGGCCTTCCTACCCTCCAGCAGATCGACACTCCCACCCAATTTGGTGTCATCTGCAAACTTACTGAGGGTGCATTCAATCCCCTCGTCCAGATCATCTATGAAGATGTTGAACAGAACTGGTCCCAACACCGAGCCCTGGGGAACACCACTGGTGACCGGTCGCCAGCTGGATTTAGCTCCATTCACCACCACTCTCTGGCCATCCAGCCAGTTTTTAACCCAGCACAGAGTGCACTTGTCCAAGCCATGAGCAGCAGCTTCTGCAGGAGAACGCTGTGGGAGATGGTGTCAAAGGCCTTGCTGAAGTCTAAGTAGACAACATCCACAGCCTTCCCCTCATCCACTAAACGGGTCACCATGTCATAAAAGGAGACCAGATTAGTGAAGCAATACCAGGTTAGTGAAGCAATCACCATTCTTTTTCCTTAAAATCAGCATATTTCTTAGGAAAGAGCTCTAATTTATAATTATATTTCATAATCTGTGTAAATGAAAAATTGCTGGCAAGTCTGCCTATATATATTCTCAAGAGTTTCATGTTTTTTCCTTATTGATAATGATAAAAATAAGGAAAGTAGATTTCATTACACAGCAAAGGCATGTAGGCAAAGTTAATATTAAATTATTCTCAGAAAATAGTAGTATTTAAAATGTTTATTTTTATATCTTAATTTTTCTTAACAACAAATTATTTCTCTCTATAAAGAATTCAGTGCTAAATATTTTAGGGAAAGAAATACAGAATACCTGCTGGTTTTGTTAGTCCAAGAGGTCATTGTTTGAATGCATTGTAGCAACTGAAGGCAGATTCAGAAAGGAAATACAAAATAAGTAGATGAATAAAGGTTTGCAAGCTATATTTATTTACAAGGAGGGAAAACATAACCTTGAAGTGTTTTGAAGATATTTTAATACCGGTGACTGTTTAGTCATGTATCCCTTTTGATCAGCTATTTTAAATTTTTTTGTTATATGATATCAGGCAGAGTATGACTGTAAGGAATTGGACCTGAACACCCCATGCTCCACCCTATCTGGTGCAGTCATGATTTGTCATGAATGTGATTGTACCCAATATTAACTACATTTTGGCAAATTTTGATATGCAGTTGTTGGCAAGCTGTTTCAAAGCAATACTTTGAAATTTTTTAAATACTGGAATTTGCTTTATATTTCCTGGGAATTTTTAGCAGATCTATTCACTGATTTCACACTACAACACAAATAGGTTCTTTTCTACTTGTGAAACTTTATATCTCAGTAATATACAGAAACAACAAATCAAGAAAATGATCGACTATTCTTTTAGCAGCAGCAGATAGTTTCAGTCCTTATTATTACATAATCATGTATGAAAAAGTCTATATGTTAATGTAGCTCATTATGTGCAATGTATTTTTTCCTACCTCTATATAAACTTTATCTCCCATTCAATTCATTCCAATCTTCTAGCAGACCTTCTCTCTAATTAAAAAAAGAAACATCACCGTAGAATAAGGGACACCAACACCACTGACTAGTGAAAACCAAATTACTCCATTATATTTAGAGAGATTTGCTATTAATTTCAGAGAGGAGACTGTTGGATAACACTGCTTTAAACTGCAAATCCACTTCTAGCATTCTAGCTAATTAAACCAGATAACCCACAGTTTACAATACATTTATACCAGGTTTACAGATATTTCTTTAAAATCCTATGCAGTCAAGCTTTCAAGTCCTTCATTCACTAAGAAAAATAGGATAGTTCATCATAATTCTGTTCTTGAAGCAGAGATTGCAGCGCACAACTACAACATGATGAAGAGGCACATTATATCTTTAATAAAAAGTCTATGCTCTTATGTGGCAGAAACAGTTCTACAAAATGTCACTATCATCTCTTTAATATGTTTTGATGAATTATATCTATTTCTGAAGACAGCTTACTAATGTGAGGCTATATTTAAAATTTATTTTAGCATTTCATTGAATTATTCTTAAATAACTATGGCCACCATTTAGTGGATGCCGAAATACCTGATTAGTTTTAAATATCAAAACTATCACATGATAAAGAAGGATCAGAATTTGTTATATATATATTTGTCCCAGTGAACACCCCACTGAATATGCATCATGCCACTGACTGGATTTATTAATGATGGAAGATGCTGCTTACTTTCAGCAAGAGATCAGAATTACATGGGATTATTAATATGATTATATTGAACCACTTCCAATCCTCACATGTTTACAGTGACCAAAAAAAAAAAGTATGAATGGTACACTGAATTATTGAAAATGTAGTGATAAAGCAAATATACCATCAACAACATGCATTTTGTCTTTGAGCATCACTGGATTAGTTTTCACTAATCTTCTACCATTTACTAAAAAAAAAAAAAATGTTTGATGTATAAATGAATATTGAATATTATTAATGAACAATTATTAATGAACATTATTATAAATTGTTCAAGTAAATATATAAATGAATGGATTTGACCCTGGAAGTTTTGTTCAAAATGTAAGCATTTTTCTACATATATTTCACTAATATTAAACTACATCAGTAAGAAGGGCAAGATTTTAAAAGCAAACAAATTTTCACCCTTCACTTATTTGTGTTTTAGTAATGATGGAAGAAAACTGAATCTGATGAGAATTCTTTTGGTTCCTTCATTCATTTTGGGTCAGATCTAAATTTGATAGTAGATTTGCAACACTAAAGAGAGATTATTATTAGTTCTTTGGGGATTAAAGAAGGAAGAAAATATTTGATAACTTTTTTTTTCTTTAAAGTTTTAGGGTTTTGGGTTTTTTTTTTCCACATGCATGAATTAAATCTCCTTAGTGTGAAAGTTATATCTTAACCATACAGTAAATAATAAAAGCTACTATATCAGCTTCAGAGTTCTCTCTGGAGACATTGAATTGTTGTGTGTGAGAGAAACTGCCTACATAGCTTTCATTGTAAGACAGAGTGCAAAGAATAAGTGGCAAAGGTTGTAAATATAAAAGCATGGAACAATTGGCCATATTGGGCATGTCTTCTGGACTAATAAACTGATTCATAGCCATTTGGAGGAAAATGGAAATTCATAAACTTTAGCAAGATTTAGATATTTTAATGAACAAAATGAAAATTTTGTTGCACAGTTGTCACACTAAGTAGAAGAATCATAATTGGGGTGAAACATATGAAAGTGAGAGTGAGTAAAATGACTTAAATACTACTTATACATTTGTCCACAGACAGTTAGGGGATGATAGACTCATTCAGATGACATCTCCACTGACCTTCAAGTAAGTGTGTTACAGCTGAGGTTGATGTTCATGGGGCAAAAGGTTCTTCAAAACTTAAATGCTACAATAAATCACATAGGAATAGGCATAGCAAACCAAATCTGTGGTTCATTGACTCCATTATCTTGTCTCGGTGGCCTGCAATAGTGGTTTCAGAGGACGAACAGCAAGATACACCATTTATTTCTCAGAAGTGTAGGTTGTAAAAACTGGCTTTTACTCTGTCTTCCCAAAAGTATTCACCTTGGCACTTCAAGAGATTGAATAAAGTGTTTAGCATATGGTCAAGGACAGCAAAATCTCATTGGACTTTTTCATGCATAGCAATTAAGATGTAATGACACTGCTTTCAGTCAAATGCTGATATTAAACTGCATTCTTCATGGCTGACAATAACTTATGAATTATGTTTTTTGTTTACTATTAATAGAATTTTGAAACAGTTAAGAGGATGAGATGTTATGGCTGAAGCAGGAGTTTTGGAGTTAAACATGCTCTGAAGACTTCTTATGTAACTAGGTGAAACATTGCTTCAGTGTTTTTCTGAAATAAACTGAGTCTGAAATCAAGTTTAAGTAAAATTCCCTCATGACTTAGATTCTTAACAAACACAAAACTTCTAAAGGTAAGCATTTTAAACACAGACTGTGTTGTCCTCATTGCACAGCCAATACAACCATGAGAAGAAATACGGGATGTATTGTGCAGGCAGATATGAATATATTTCCTATCCTCATTTCAGTTTGAAAATCATTAGAGTGAATGGATGTGAGGGACCTAGAAACAGAGTTTAATTTGCAAAATCCAGACAGCTGAAAGCAGCTTGGTAATTGTCCTGGTTTCAGCTGTGATAGGGTTTATTTTGTTCTAGTAGCCAGTATAGTGCCGATCGTTTAATTTTGTACCAGAATAACATTGACAAGACAGGGTTGGGGTTTTTTTGTTGTTATTCCTAAGTACTATTCATATCTACATTAAGTCAAGGACTTTTCAGCTTCTTACATCCTGGCCAGGTATNTTACATCCTGGCCAGGTATACAAGAATTTTGGAGAGCACAGCTAGGGCAGTTGACCCAGGCTGGACAAGAGGATATTCTGTGACAAACAGCTTCATCCTCCATATATATCTTGGGGAAGGCAGATTGGGTATAGATTGCTGTCTTCTCCTTTCACATGCAATGAGAAATTGTATTGTGATTATGATTATATAAATGTATAATAGTATTTAGATATTATACAGCATATGTTATAATATATGCTATTATTATATTAATAATATATTTATAATATGTTATTAATAATAATGTTTTTGTGGTTGTGGTTGTTATACATCTTCTAACTACATCTCCTAACCTGTGTGGATAATGGAGGCCAGGAAAAAACCCATCGTCCATACAGGTTAGGAGACTATGTGCTTGAGAGCAGCCCTAAGGAAAAGGTAATTGTGGATGGAAAGCTGGACATGAGCCACTGATGTGCATCTTCATCCCAGAAGGCCAACCACATCCTGTGCTGCATCAAAAAGAGCATGGCCAGCAGATAAAGAGAGGAGATTCTGCCCTTCTACTCTGCTCTGGTGAGACCTCACCTGTAATACTGTGTCCAGCTCTGGAGGAGCCCTCAGCACAAGTACATGGACTTGTTGGAGTGCATTCAGAGGAGAGCCACAAAGATAATCAAAGGGCAGGAGCACCTCGCCTGTGAAGATAAGCTATGAGATCTGGGCTTCTACAGCTTTTAGAAGTCTCCAGGGGGCACGTTATAGTGCCCATCCAATTCCTGAAAGGTGACTGTAAGAAAGCTAGTGAAGGTGAGAATGAGGACATGTAGCAATAGGATGAGGAGTAATGATTTTAAACTAGAAAAAGATTCCTTCTCCCTCTCTACTCTGCCCTGGTAAGACTGCATCTGGAATACTGTGTCCAGTTCTGTTCCCCTCAGTTCAAGAAGGACATGGAACTCCTTGAGAGAGTCCAGCGCAGGGCCACCAAGATGATGAAGGGAGTGGAACATGAGGACAGGTTGAGGGAGCTGGGTGTCTAGCTTGGAGAAGAGGAGACTGGGGGATGACATCATTAATGTCTATAAGTATCTTATGGGTGAGTGTCAGGAGGATGGATCCAGGCTCTTGTCAGTGATGGCCAGTGATAGGAGAAAGGGCAATGTGTCCAAGCTGGAGCACAGTGATTTCCATGTGAATGTAACGAAAAATGTTTTCACTGTGAGGGTGATGGAACACTGGAACAGACTGCCCAGGGAGATCGTATTGTCTCCTTCTCTGGAGACATTCAAAACCCACTGAGGCACATTCCTGTGTGATTTAATCTAGGTGAGGCAGGAAGGGTGGTTGGACTAGATGATCTTTCAAGGTCCCTTCCAACTCCTAACATTCTGTGATTCTGTGATCTTGTTTTTCTTCTGATGTCTCTCGCTGTTTGTCTCATCATCCCTGATGTTCCTTAACCTTTCTACTTCTTCTCATTGCTCTTCCACCAGGTTGAACAGATCACCCACCTGGTCACACCTTACACTGTTCTTCTCACTAATTTCACCAGTGACAGGCCCTGGATATCACTGCATGAGTGTCTAGGTTTTTTCGTGGGATCTGTCTCTTGGTGATCCATTCTGGGTGACCCACCAGATCCATTCTGGTGAACGCAGGACAGAGCTTTCTTCTGGGTAGATACCATGGTTAAGCTCCTTCTGAAAGGCTGATGTGTACCAGCTGGTCACATCTTGAGCTGGTAGGGTGATTCCACCCTTCCTGCACACTCCCTTGTGCAAACTGACCTGCCACACTCTGGACACAAAGCTCTGGGTTGATTGCACTACTTCAGCTATTTTTTATAGGTGTGCAACACCCAGGACTTGTCAGTGTCACCTGTGAGAGCTGCTGGCTCCTCATGGGTCTCTCCGCTTCCTTAGAATTTCTCTGACTCAGCAAAACTCCCTATATGCTGAACTTTGCCCTGGGTCGGGTCAGCACCACAGCGTCTATTTCATAACAAAGACTTCTGACAACAGTGAATAATTTGTGTAGCAATTGTACGAAGAACAATCTTAAGAAGTACTTACAGCAGAAGATTTTACAGAATTTTCTGCAATGTTTTCCTTGAGTGGTATATGTCTTTTCTATCTCCACTGTAGATAAATGGATAAATTAGAAATAAACAAATGCTAAACAATTCACTTGCTGTACTCATGACCTTCCAAAGTCTTTTACAAGACTGTTAATCATGCAGTAGTTCCTTCTGATTTGTTCAAAATAATTAGGGCAATAGCTATAATTTTGAGTAACTGGAACATTCATTGCTGCTCCAGAACTCAATTCTGGCATTAACAAACCTTATGAAGCAATCGTATCTGGTGGCAGCAATATGCTTTCCAGTTCTTTCTATCACATTCTTAAAAAAAAAAAAAAAAGCATATTTCCACACCTGTGACTGTCAGCATCTTGTCCAAACCTCTTAGTTTTATCTCTGTACAGATCACTGCTGTCTGCTTTTCAACACTTTAAGAGTTGGTGCACAATTCCAGCTATTGGCAGTTTTTGTTACTTCTTGGGTCACATACTCCTTCAACTTGTAGAAATGCGGTCTTTGGCACTGGAGATAGATAACTCATAATTTATCACCAAGCAGTGAGCAGTGTTTACCAGAGTGGGTTTTTTTTTTGTTTGTTTGTTTGTTTTCTTGCTTTTTGTTGTTATTGTTGTTTTTATTTTGTTATGGTTTATGATCCATAGAGTTATAGAATCATAGAAGGCTTTGGGCTGGAAGGGACCTCAAAGACCACCTAGTTCCAACCTCCCTGCTGGAACACTCTCCACTAGATCAGATTGTCCAAAGTTTCATCTATCCTGGCCTTGAACACTGCCAGGGATAGTTCTTCCACAACCTCTCTGGGCAACCTGTACCAGGGCCTCACCACGCTCACACTGAAGAATTTCTTCTTAACATCTAATCTAAATCAACCCTCTTTAAACTTGAAGCTACTGCCCCTTGCCCTATCACTACACTCCCTGATAAACGGTCCCTCTCCTACTTCCCTGTAGGAACCTTTTAAGTGTTGGCAGGCCATAATTAAGACCCCTGAGGCCAAGATGAACAAGCCCAACTCTCTCAGCTGGTGTTCATAGTTTTCTACAAAACGGTTGACTGAACTGAATTGGACGTGTTGGATGGAATAACTAGTTTCATCGGTGGTCACTGGGGCAATAATTTATTAGTTCCTGATGAACATAGTACTAAAGTATTTACCCACTTTAATTCAATTTTAGGCAAGACATATATGGTTACTCTTGGAACCCATCTAATGTCAGACATTAAATTTACCCACCAGAATTCTTTATAGTAAGAATTATATATACATATAATAATACCATTAGATCTTCTGATGACCTCCATGAGTCCCTTCTAACTCTAGCCATTCTGTGATTCTATGATTCTATGATTCTATGATTCTTTTAGATGACGTACTATTTAGATGGAAAGTGTAAGAGAACTTTTTATTTTGCCATTATTTCTTTCTTTTTTCTTCTTTTTATTTAAAAAATCCCAAACGTGTAAAATTGAATTAGAAAGGTGAGAGTACTTTTACTTGGTTTTCAATTCTTGTTTGCTTTTAAGTGATGGATTTAAACACTGTTTTCCACTAATGTCTTGGAGAAACCATATGCTGGAGAACAAATACCTTAAGAGAATGAATGGGAAGGTTGGAGTTGAATCATTGATCATACAAGTTAATGGTTATTTCTTCAGAGTGACAAATCATTAAATTTACAGTGCTTTATAGACAACAAGTTGTCTATAAACATAGCCGATGACTATAAACCCAAATCAGGCTCAGGACTCATGTTGAGCACAGACATTAAGGTCATTGATCATCAAATTCAAGATATTGCACATCTTAAAAAGCTCAACTTTTTCAAGCTTCTTTTAATAGACATAATAAAAGTGGGTACCTGATGATACATTAATTTCTGTGACATCATTCTGTTTTCTTCATTTCACTCTGACTTAGATATCCAGGTTGGATGGGAATTTAATATTGTTTACAAAAGGAAAGAGGAAAAAAAAAAAACCAAACCCTTATGTTTCTCTTCTTGTAATCCTTTATGACTTTAGAAAAACATGGACAAATTTTCCTCTTTAACATTTTGACTGTGAAGCATAGAGTGATTTCTTCGTAAGCTGCAAACAGAAACCTGTCTGTTGAAAGTTACTGCCAAAGCTCAGACTGCCTTTGAAAAGCGCTGTATATGGTCAGGTGCTGTGGAGAGTTTCTCCTCTACATACATGTAGGTGGTAGCATGAGAGACTGGGAAGGGGCCACTGCTAAGGACCTCCACTGAAATGACACTGGTCAATTTATGACAGTCTTTTATTAGAAAGTTGAAAAGGAATTATGCTACAGAACTGTAAACAGAGGTTCATCTGATCACCTCTTCACTACACCGTGTACTATAAAAGGGTGCATGTTGCCTTTATTGGCATGGCG
>VXBZ01006799.1:0-10599 GCA_013399135.1 Heliornis fulica
ATTCTATGATTCTAAGTGCAAAACAAAAGTGCAAGGACACAAAACAGTGCAAAAACCTTTTTTAGATTAGCAGAATATTTAGTCGAATCAAGAGGTATTAGAAAGGAAAACAAATCTGACCCACTTTAACTTGAAATCTTCGAATGTCTCTGTCAAATCTTAAAAAAAATATTGAAATATCATGGAAAGGTCAGTGTTTGGTTGCACGTAACTAAGACAGGTTATTTATGCAGCACATAATCCTCAGTGCCCATTATTTTGCCTAACATAAGGAGACTTTAGTACTGAATGTAAGGCTTTCTCTGTTCAAAGCTCAAGGACACTGAAGATAGATTTTGGTGATATTTTAACCATGATCCATTTGATCTAGCTTTCCTTTACATTGAGCCATAAACATTCTTAGGCTTTTCTTGAAGGAATTCCTCCATTCATTTTGAAATATCGATAATTTACTGTAGAGTCAGGTTGACATCAGGAAAATGAGTTACACTCCTAATGTGAGTAGGTTAACTATCACATTACCTAATGTATTCAACCAAGAGACAAAGGTTCATGGCTCTCTGAGGTGGAAATAACATTTATGAGAACAAATTAAAAGATGAAACTTAGAAATAATGGCTCTTCTAAACAGTTCTATAAATAAAGAAGAACACATCAGAATCAAGGAGGTGTGGAAACCACCACAAATTGTACCTTGGGGAAGGTGATGACTTGTAATGATAGAAGATTAAGTTCATAATTCAAATAGATTGTCTCTGTAAGGTGTTTCCTAGTTGTCCCCTTTATTACACACTGGCCTTTTTCTTGATGAATGATTAAGGAAAAGGAAAAAAAAAAAGATGACACAAGTCATTTAAAGGAAGAATTGGTGCCTATGAAATGTAAAGTTAAGAACAATATTAGATGATTATGACATATTTATTACTCATGCACAGACTTTCACTTTGCAAAACCAGAAGAGTAGACACTGGGCAGCTCAAGTAGTAATTCATCTTTCAGGACTTTGGATGTCTAATGTTAAATGTGTAACTCTAAGCTGATCTAAGTTTAGGAAAGCTCTCTTTCTAGAAAAGAAAGAGAAAATAAATATAGTTGTCTCCATAAATTTATTAATTTGGTGACTGGTTTATGTCTGTGTGAAGTAGAGATGAACTGCCCTCTGGGGGTGTTGGTTTCTCTCCATTATTTCTAAAGGAAATCCATACTGACCAGTTCAAATTTAGGCATTTAAAAATTACATTTTGCAGTCAGGTTGCATGAATCATATTGAAGCAACAATGTTATGTTCCAATTTTTTCTAGTGGAAATTGATAAACCATGTTAAAACTGCAAGTACCAAATTTATCAAAGAAAGCGGCATTCAAATTAATATTCTAAAACAAAACTCTGTTTTAACTCATTGAATGGACACATGGAAATAAGAAGATAATTTTAAATTAAGGATTTGCAAAGTTTCTTATATTAATTTCTGGGCTTACAATTCAAGTGATCCCTAATTTGAGGAACAAGTCCCTTGTGCTTGTTGTACTCTTTATCCTCCATCAGTGACCAATCCCCTGTCATTGGGATCTCCAGGACTACTTGTCAGCTCCTTCTGTCTAATGTTAGTATGTTATTGGTACTTCATTGATTCTGGAAGCCACCTGGGCTGATGTGAACCTGACACTATGGCAGAAGGAAGGCTTTTGGAGTGATGGACAAGTACAGGCTGAACAGGAGGAACCAGAGTCTGAAGACCAGGGCACCATCCTCAGTCTTCACCATGGGAATTAAAATGTGCAGATGATGTGTTTTTGGAAGCCAAAGGAGGTGGTTGATTCTAACCTTGTTCCTATATTGAGTGTCAGATGGACTGATAATCTTTCTTTGAAAGGTGTTTTTCTGACAGTTTTCTGGTCCTCTTTCCATTCTGTGGGCAGAAAAAGAGTTTGATCTGCTCAATCACTTCTTGGAATTAATTTAATTGAGCACACTTTTTCAGTGATGGGCAATGTTGTCTATTCCCTCCCAAACTAAGGAAGAATCTGCTATGGTCCTGCTCTGGGGGTTAACATCACCAAGGTGGTAAGGTGGGGTCTTTCCAGCAGGGACTATTAGCCAACAACAAAGAGACACTTCTTTAGGGGTGGAAATTTGATGGGATGAACATGAATTCTGATGGGTACTGCAGCATGTCACCCCCCCCATGCTCAATCCCATATCACTGTCTGTCTAACAGGCTGGTACATGAACTCTCAAGGAGGTACAGTGTATTTTCTTATTCTCATTTTGAAGCTACTCAATATATTTACATTCCCAATGGAAGGCATATCTGCTTTCTAGCAAATTTTTGCCTTCAGGAATGTTTTCTCTCAGCTTAATTTGCTTTATCAAAGAGAAACACACACAAACATACATATACAGATAATTCATATGTAAGTGTAACAGAATTTCTTCTTCTGGGGTTTTTGCCTTGAAATAGCACTTTTGCTTTAAAAAGTAGTGTACAACAAAGAAATTCTTTTACAGGATATTTGCTGGATGCATCTATCCAAGAGGCATTTGTTTATAATAGACACAACATGGGGTCTTTCATGTTTCTGTTAGTACTACAGAAACACAGTCAGGTTTACTTGGGTATCATGATTAACACATTTCAAAACATAAAATCAGAATTATTTCCTTAAAAATTAGTAGAACTCAACTATTAAATAGCTACATGAACTAAGCAAATTAATAGAGCCAGCAGTTCTGATTCTGTATTTTCCACATAGAAGAACATAAACCTACAGTAACTCAGGTTACTGAATAATCAAGAAGTAAACTGTAAAATGCATCTAAACCTTGCCTGGCTCAAAGCAGGATAATCCCAGTATATGGCCCATATATGATAATTAAAAAAAACAACATTAATCTAACCTGTATTTAAAACACTGTATTGACAGATACTGCACCTCTTTCCAAGAATATGTCTCACTATTCTCATGAAAGGAAATTGAGGTTTTTCCTCTGTTGTCACACATGACTGTCAGTCTGTCCTCCAGTGTCCTGCAGTCCCTCCCTTCTTCATGTTTTCCAGCTTAATGGACATAGTCTTGTCATGGTTTTGCCTCTCTTTTCAGGTCATGGAAGAAGCATCAAATGCAGAACAGAACCTGACAGAATCTGTGTGATGCATATTTGCATTTTGACTCCTAATAGCTACTCCTTGGGGGTGGCATCAAGTGGCATTATTCTCAGTCCCTGAGACCAGCTTTTCCTTAATTTCTTCTTAAACTGCAGAAGAAATAGTGTTAGAAATCCTACCAGTGCCATAGCATTTCTTTTTTCTCCTTTCCAGTTCACAAATTATGCAAGAAAAATTAGACCTTGCTAACATGATTTCTGCTTGACAGACACACGCTTGTCTGTTACTCATCTTTTAGCAATTATGATGAGCGAGGTTTAATTGTTATGTTTTATTCCAGAGAGATCCAAGCCCTTAAGGAACACACACTGTATTTTCAAAAGCCACTTAGTCACTGAAGAGTGGAAATCCTTCTGACTTGCAGTGAGACATGTGCTTCATGATGAAAGTGCCATGCAGATGAATTCTGAGCACACATCAGTAATGGGAAGATATGGGAAGCATATGGAAGGGGGGGTAATCTTATGGCTTGGGATCCAGCAAAAACTTACTTTTGTAATAGCTACAGTGTGGATCTTGTTTCTTGGACATTAAGAAGTTTAAACACCCAGGTCTCTTGGTAAACAAGACTACAGCTATATTGACTGTGTAATTCAAAGGGTCCTTTGAAGTGTGTGCATAGATTTCCATGGCAACATTAAAATAGCTGGCTGGGGCTAGAGGTCAGTGCAGGAGCTGAGATCTACAGTATTCAGGACTTTGGAGGGACTGGAGGGCAGGTTACAAGTTTCATATAAAACTATTGACCTTGAATCACAAGAAACATTACTATTGGGGGAAAAAAACCTTTAGTATTAAACTGGATATGTTTACAGAACTATTGTCATGTCTTTGGATGAAAATCATCACTCCTCACTTATGTCCTTCTTAATTTACACAGAAAGACCAAGTGTTTTCCCTCCACACCTTCTCAGATACACAGTAGAATTCAGCAATTACATCCTAATTTCCTTCTCCTGTCCTAAACATTGCATAGCAGGCCATCCTGAAGTCACTCAAGGAGTTGCAGTCAGCAGTTTCATAGAATCATAGAATCATATAATGGCTAGAGTTGGAATGGACTCCCAGAAGTCATCTAGTCCAACCCCCCTGCAAGAAGCAGGGACACCCCCAACTAGATCAGCTTGCTCAGGGCCTCATCCAACCTGGCCTTGAACGTCTCCAGGGATGAGGCATCCACCACCTCCCTGGGCAACCTATTCCAGTGCTCCACAAGCACTTTGATATCCAAGCAGTGGCCAGTGAGAAGTGGTGTTTCTCAGACATTGGTGCTGGCACTGCCTGTGTTTAACATCTTTGCCAGTGACAGGGATGGTGGGATTGCGGGCACCCTCAGGACGTTTGCTGACAACACTGTGTGGTGTGGACAAGATGCTGGAGGGAAGGGATGCCATCCAGATGGACCTTGACAGGCTTGAGAGGTGGGCCCATGCAAAGTGCATGAAGTTCATCAAGGCCAAGTGAATGGTCCTGCACACAGGTTGGGGCAATCCCAAGCAAAACTGAAGAATTCAATATAAATGTACATAAGATTTCTGGGTCTGCTTTCATCCTTTTTTGTCTGGCTTGTAGACCATCCAGCCTGCAGATCTTATCAGGTTCTTACTTATGGACACTGCTGTTATTTGGTGTTTAGATTATTTGCCTTACTCACCACTGCATTTTCTGCACTGAACAAGCTTTGTCAGGTGCTTTCACTGTAAACAGACAAAATTATTCCATTCAGATACATTCAGCTAGAGAAAAGATGCTGACCCTTGGATAAAATGCCTGATCTTCTCTTTCAAGAAAATATTACATACTTGTTTAGTTTCTGGCTTTGGGGTTTGTTGTTTGGGATTTTGCTTGTTGGTTTTTTTGGTGGTTGTTTTTGCTTGTTTTGTTTTGTTTTCTTTTTTTTTTTTCCTTTTTGGTTTTGTCTGTTTTCCTGTTACATCTCTGCAGCCTGAAAAAGAAATGTTTGAATTGGGAACAAAGCAGCTAACCTCAAGACATCCCATGTAAAATCTCCACATTCTGGAATCATGATGGACCAAGTACCCAATGAGAGTAAAGGAACCAGGTGAATTTCCCATCCAGGACTGCATGACCAAGGTGAAGTTGGGCACCATGATGGAGATTGGAAGATCTATTCTGTTCTCAGTGTTGTAACATGCCAGATTTTGACTATCTGCAATTTTAATGGCTTGTTAAGGAAGGCTTCTCTGCCTGAAGTATCATTCTACAAGTGGGTCCCTATGGAGGACGGTTCTCACCATCCTACATAGGATCTAATGTATTTCTTGTTACCTATTATTGATGGAATTGCATTCCACATCTAGTCTTCTGCTACTGAACCAATTGCTTTTGTCAGCTAATCAAACTCTATCTTAAGATTAACTAGACTACTTGCCCTCTTTAACTTAGTAAAAGGTTATTAGTCTGCAATCTGTTCTGTGGTTGCAAACACCAATCAAAGAGTAGCCTGAATTTATTGAAGACTGGTTGAAATCCATTTGTTCTTGTACTGGAAATGTCATTCTTGTCTTTACCCAATAATTAGGAAAAATTACAAACACGGTCAATCATTCTCAAGCTGACAAATGGGACAATGCATAAGCACAAAGAAATGAATGAATGGGGTGTGTGTATGTGCTAGGAAAGTAAATTTTTTTGCCTCAAGATTTTCTTTTATTATGCTGAAGTCAATAATAAGATCATGAAAGGCAGGGCTAATCTTCCCTACTCCTTTGAAATTGTATCTTTAAGTTAGTTTTTCCTTTCTCTAGGGTCTGCTTTTCATAGATTATGACATTGTTTTATTCTGTTAACTGATATTTGAATGTTTGTCATTCCACAAATGGAATACTTTCTTCTATGAATTACACAGATTCATAGTGGTTACCTTAACAGCACTTACAGACATCCCTTAAAAAAATACAGTGGAGCAAGTGTCTTGTTCTTTCCTTATTCTGATTCTTCCACATTAATGTGGTGAGAAAGGAAGTTAATTAAAGATGAGGAATGTCAGTGTATCTTACATCTTGCTGCAGTGAACAATTTATGGGGCTGGATTTTCAGCTGATTTAAATTGTTGCAGCTCTCCTGATAAGGATAATGTGGGTCAGCAGGACTCCAGGGACAGAATCTGCCTTTCAACTCGTTAAAGAGTGTACAGTAATTGCTGTTCATGAGAAAATAATAAAATATATCTGCAAAGAATTATAACATTTGTTATCAGTATTGAAGTGGCACAGAAAAGCTCCTTCTCCCTTCTTTTCCATTGTCAAAGTAATGTGCTGAGATTATATTGAAACACCCTAATTACTTATATATATTAGGGTGCTGGGGAGAAAAAGCCAGTATATAAATTACAAAAATTAAGTCCTGATTTTGACATTTATTCTAAAGTAAGATTTACCCCAAGCTTGGCATATTTCATCGTTTACTTACAGACCATGACCTAGTCTAAGCTGACCACTGGGAAAAAAATTTAAAATATATATGAGACAGAGAAAAGTCATCCAATCATTTCAGATTATTTAATTTATCCTTAAATATAACCTGTTAAACTTTGTCTTTTCTTTGGAGCTTGTTATTTCCAAAGTTTCCATTAGACATTAATTAGATTGTCAATCATTTAGACTCCTGAAAAAATCCAAAAAAAAAGCCTTTTAAAAATAAATGTACATGCCTTCAACCCCTGAAGCATGTCTTCTGCTGTGGTGCAACACTCCTTGACTTTGCCCATCAACATTCCTTCCCAAAGCTTTGCCTGTTGGCATTTACACCATGAGGTGGCATTTGCTTTTGTTTTGCATATGTTTGATGTCATGTACTCTTTGCAGTGACTCTTTTCTGATGGCATGTAAAGGTCATTTCAGTAGAGCAGGGTGCATTTGTAAACGTCCTGAGGAAGAGATTCCTGGCACAAAGCATCTGCTGAATAGTAAGTGTGTTTTTGGTATGAAAACTGCTGTTTCCTGCCAACATCCCCAGTGTTGTTTTTACAGGGGATGTTGGACAGCATTCATCTTATCTTATGAAATGTGCAGGAGTAAAAATGATATCAAAGAAACACTGTGGTACTGCAGTATTTCTTAAAATATACAACCCACAACAAAACAAAGCAAAACAAGCCCAACACTTATAGCTTAACCAGAAAATATTAATTTTTTACTGTGAAAATCCACTGATTTTGATGGTTTCATTACTTCTGTGACTCTTGAGGCACTTTGCTTTAATAAGATGGTGATTCCTAGTGCACAGTGCTAGTGTTTGATGATGAGTGTTAGCCAAGGTTGGACTGAATGGGTCACTCCTACAGATATCTTCCCACAGGATGTGCAGGTTGGGTTTGAGCCTTTAGGCTTTGACATGCCGTGAACTGGTTGCCCAGGTCCCCATCCAACCTGGCCTTGAACCCCTCCAGGGTTGGGGCATCCACCACCTCTCTGGGCAGTCTGTTCCAGCACCTCACCACTCTCTCCATTAAGTCCCCCTGATATCCAACCTAACCCTTCCCTCCTCCAGCTTCAATCCATTCCCCCTTGTCCTGTCACTCTCTGCCCTTGTGAAAATCTGATTCCCCTCCTGTTTATCTGCTCCCTTTAAATCCTGGAAGGCTGCAATGAGGCCCCCCCCACAGCCTTCTCTTCTCCAGGCTGAACAAGCCCAGCTCCCTCAGCCTGTCCTCACAGGAGAGGTGCTCCAGCCCCTGATCATCTTCGTGGGCTCCTCTGACCCCTCTCCAACAGCTCCACATCTCTCTTGAATTGGGGGGCCCAGATCTGGACACAGCACTGCAGATGGGGCCTTATGAGGGCAGAGGAGAGAGTGACAATCCCCTCCCTGTCCCTGCTGGCCACCCCTCTGCTGAGGGACCCCAGGATACCATTGGCCTTTGGGGCTGCAAGAGCACATGGCTGGCTCATGGTCTGTTTCTCAACCACCCAGACCCCAGGTCAGGATCCCCTTCTCAACAGGGCTACTCTCAAGAAGCTCTTCTCCAAGTCTGTCTGTATGTCTGGGATTCCTCCAGCCACAGTGAAAGTCCTCCCTTCCTGGGAGGAAGGGTTTTTTTTTTTTTTCAAGTCTGACATATAATGAGGAATGGAGAAGAGGAAGAACAGAGAAACTTTTGAAACTTTTATGACCTGGTTCAGTTGCATTGTATAGGCATCTGATGCCATTATACATATTCCCAAGCTTTCCATCTGGCTCCAAACATCAGTCTAAAGGTTTTGCATGTCCTGTGTTATCTGTCAGCTAGTTTGGAAGCTTGAGAAATTCTATGCCACTTCAAATGGCCATATGAAATTTTGTGTTATAGACAACCAAATTCAATTGCTTAATTTATGGGTTTTTAATCTGATTGTCTTTACATGAGTTAGGTATATAAATTCATGTTCTTACCAATGGAGTATGTAACAGATGGTCAGTGAAGAAAGTCGGTGTCATCAATAGGCCTTAGAAAGTTATTCAGCTCATTTGAAAATATCAACTTGTTTGTGAATTGCATCACACTGTAAGCTCCATTGATGATATTGACTGAGTTTTTAATGACTGTCATGGGAATCTAACTGCCTAACTTACATCTGAATCTCTTGCCTAAATAGAGATCTGAATCTTGAGTTGAATCTCCACCAAAGAGTCCTTCTCCGCTCTTCTCTCTATTCCTGGATAATGGAATAACCCAAGTCTTGACAGATACTTAACTGTATGAAGCCGAGACAGGGGAGTTTTAGGTTGGATGTTGGATTAGAAGAGGCTCTTTACTGAGAGGGTGGTCAGGCACTGGGACAGGCTCCCCAGGGAAGTGGTCCCAGCACCCAGCTTGACTGAGGTCAAGAAGCATCTGGATGATGCACTCAGTGACATGCTCTGACTTGGCTGGTCCTGTGTGGAGCCAGGAGTTGGGCTTCGTGATCCTTATGGGTTCCTTCTAACTCAGAATATTTTATGATTTTATGTTTCTATGATTAAATTCACAATGCACTGAGTCCTCAGGTAGGATTTGCCTTGTCAGGCTCACCTTATGAGGAGCTTTGCACTCTGATGACCAGTACAAGGAAGGCACAATTTAAGAATTACAAAAATACCACTAAAATTCTGACTTATATCAGCCCTGAAAAACATAACAATATTCCTGGCATATAGACATAAAAGACTGTAAAGCATTAATTAGTTATTCACTTATGCCAGCCAAGGAGTCAGTCAGTTTTCATGAAATTATATAATCATTAAGGTTGGAAAAGGCCTCCAAGATCATCTAGTCCATATCACCTATATTCCTTACTAAACCATGTACCTTGTACCTTATCCAACCTTTTCTTAAACCTCCTGAGGGATGGTGATTCCACCACCTCCCAGGGCAACCATTCCAATGCCTGTCAGTCCGAGAAGAAATTTCTCCTCATTTCTAATCTTATTAGTGTTTTGCTTCACACATATATGTGCTGGCAGACAGGATAGTGACTAGATCTCTTCTGAAACCCCTGAAGAGATGATGGAAAGATATCCCCTGGCAAGTATGGTCCTGTACAGCTAGCATCAAAAATTGAAAGTGTGTACAAATCTACATCCACATTCTCGATGTCAAACCCATGAACTTGTCTTTTAGGAGACTTCAGAAAAATCGGGTATGACAGTTGTCAGGTGATAGGAAAAGGTACCATTTACTAATAGACTAATTCTAGGTGACTCATATCTATGTGCCCTAACTGTGGAGAAATAGATTACACCTCCATGAGTAAAGCTGAAACTAGCTGCTCATCATGCTGGAAATTCATTCTTGCTGAGAGAAGGCATATGAAATATGGACTCCAGAAAATATTGTGTGGTGGTTTGACCCTGGCTGGAGGCCAGACTCCCACCAAAGCTGCTCTATCACTCCCCTCTTAGCTGGACAGGGGAGAAAGTTGAGAGGCTTTGGAGTGGAGATAAGGCATGGGCAGAACAGATTCAATACAGAAGAAAAGCAAGAGAACTCTCTAATTTATGACACTACACTACAGAAACACACAGAAACCAGAGTCAGATAATGAGAAGTACAAACAGCTCTTAAAACACCACCCCCCAACTCCCTTCTTTGCAGACTTCACTCTATTCATGATGTTTCTCCTCCCCAGGATGGCACAGGGGGAATGGGGGAGAAATAGGGAATGGAGGCTTCAGTCTTCACTCAGTTCCTCAGGAGTTGTTCTACTTCTTGGAGGATTGGGGTCATTTCTCACACTCTTCCCCTGTGCCAGTACGGGGTCCCACTCACGGCAGAGAGTCCTCCATGACCCTCTCCATGTGAGTCCTCTCCCACGGGGCCTCAGCTCTTCACCAACTGCCCCAGCGTGGGTCACTGCTATAAACTCATAGAATGTCTCTCAGTCCCAGACTGCTGCCCCCAGCCTGGTCCCACACAGAGTCACCAGCCCCCTCAGCAAACCTGCTCCAGCCTG
>VXBZ01006799.1:10729-31660 GCA_013399135.1 Heliornis fulica
TCCGGCCTTGTCAGCAACAGGGTTTGGGAGTTTGGCCTTGGGAGCCCAGCTGGGATTTGCTTTGTTGGACCCTTAAACTTTCTAGCTGCTTCTTAAAGAAGCCACATTGCAAACCCACCACATATTGTTTGGTCCTCAGATAAATATTCCGTACTTCAAACACTATCTCTCTGCTTTTGCACAACAAAACAAGAAGGGTTTAACACTTTGCATGCTAATTCTTACATATCATTCCTGGCACACAAATTCTGTACTTTCCAAGCATGTGCTGCTGAGGGGTGTCACCTAGAGGTGTCACCTAGAGAGCAGCTCTTATTTCACAACCTGAACCCTCTGAAATCATGGTTGGGAAATCTTTATGGAAAAAAAAAGTCTTGGCATAGCAGACAGAATGAATGTCTTTTTGCTGCTCTGTTCCTTTCTGGTTTGTCTCCCACGACCTTAGTTGCTGCACTATCTCAATGTCAATTCACAGCAGAGTAACCAAAGCGTGTAAAATATGTGTAGGTACAATCAGGTGAAGTTCTCTGTTATGGCTACAGGGAAAGGAGGTGTGAGCCACTCAGTTACATCTACCAGCTAAGTGAGTTTAGCTGAACATGTTCAATTTGACTCAGCTTTCAACTGCTCTCTCCTTATAGCTGGTGGGGAACACCTATCCCATGAAGCATTACTACACCAGAATGTCTCATCTGCTCCAGGCCAAGGTTTGATACTGCTTTTTTGTTTCTCTGATCAATCTTTTTCCCCAACTGCTCTGCAGCAGTGATGGAAGAAGTGGATCAATACCTGGAAATGTTCCAACCAGTGGCTGAATATGCCTCAGATGACAGATGGTAGGTCTTCACACTGCTGGCACTTGGTGGTGGGTCTTAGAGCAAAAATGTGTGGCAACTGGGGAAGATGAATCCTATGTAAATATAAAACATGCACAAATGCCACACAGGAGGATGTCTGAAATATGAAATAATGAAGGACATGAGGCTCCTGTGGGAAGAGATGGTAACTGGGATTACTGTGAAGTGTGGAAACTAAAGCAGAATAAATATTCATGACAAATACTGTACAGAAAATCTTTTGTAAAGGCACAGCTTGGAAAATGAGCCTTCCTGTGTAAAAGTATTTCATATTGTTGGCATTTTCACATTTAAAAATGCAATGAACACACACTTCTAATTTTAAGCTCCAATGCAACCTGAGTAAGTGTCAATGTAACTTGCTCAAGCCACATGTCAGGTACATCTGAGACCAATTTGTACAAATTGTGGATGCAGGCAACTGAATTTAACAGAGGAAGAATGAGCAGCTACCTGTACTTCTTAGCAGTTAATCTATGTTAGAGTCCTTCAGACATAGTTACAGAGAATCTTCTTTCTGGGATTAGTCTCCCAGTTTATTAGTCTCCCCGTTTATTTTGCTCAATAAACTGAGCATCCAATTGCACAACAAGCATCCTGATCGTATTCTAAGGGTGGAGTGGGGGAAAATTCCCACACAAAATTCCCAGAAATTCACAGAAATTCACAGGTCTCAGATCACAGTAAGTCCTCAGTGAGCCAGCTTGCACGGCAGGTAATAAGAAGAGCAAGAGAAGAGCAAGAGAAGAGCAAGAGCAAGGTAATAAGAGCAAGAGAAAGAAATGAGAGAGAGGTGTGCTGAAGTGTGTATGAGGTGTAGAAGTCAAAGTCTGTGTTACAAGCTACTGTTGGGAGTCATCCTCAAGTCTCCTTGAGCCCAAGCATATTGACCTATCATCTGCTGTGTCTCTACTGCAAGTCTACCAAACTCCCCAGGGAAGCCAAAGGTGGTTGAAGTAGTTAATAGTAAAGTAAAAGAACTTCAAGAGATCAAAAGTGTGGCAAAAATTGCAATTTGGCTGTCATGTGATCTCAGCAGTCCCTTGGCCTCAGTAGGAGCAAAAATTATCCAAGGTCTGAGTAGATGATTTACACTGTGTTTGTGGAGTTCTAACATGCCTATACCACAAAGAGGTGGGGGAAAAATAAGTCATTCTAATGGAAAGTAATGGGAAAAGAAGGATGTGATGGAAGACTGCTATTTCATAAGCTGGAAAAAAGGGAGATTTTCTTTATAGTTAATAGTTATATCTTACTACTTATTTCAAATGAGTTGTTACTTCATTAGTAATTTATTGGTCATTCAGACCACCAAAATCAGGCTTGCTTCCCTAAAGGAGAGGTAGTTTCACTGCTAAAATAACATATGTAATTATTCTTTGTGAAGTCCCAATCATCCATGAACAGATTAACTGCACTTCAAGAAAAGCATAAGTATACTGCAACAAGAAATGTCCTGGGTACCCAACAGTATTATTTGCATTAATTTCTAGCTGTTTACTGCAACAGCTCTGTAAAACTGTATCCACTATTCCTCAAAATAAGGCCTTTAAAGAGACCATAAGCCAGATCTCTATTTCTGGATTTCTGGTTTTGCTTGTAGGGCTTTCCTGGAAGCCTAGTTCTGGAGATGTACAACTCCCATTCTGCTTTTCTTTTAGAAACAGGAGGTATTTGTGGTTCATGTCACTGTATCATTGCCCTCACAATCCATTTCTCTTGCTGTAACAAGATACTGTTACAGAGTCAGTATCCTCTCCTTAGCATCCTCTAGAATATCTTCTGCTGTTTCTCTCTTTGTTCTCCTGATATTTCCCACACCTCAAAAGCTAACTGCAGTTAGGGATTGTTAATGTGATTTCATATAACTTCATTCTTGCCCCACCACACCCCCACTCCTCCCCCTGAATTTCCTTGGTTCTTTCATTCCTTTTCCTTCTCTATCCCTCTTTCAGAGGGCTAGATAAAGCTCTAATTTTATTTAAAGTGTTATTTATGCCCAGTAATTTCCTGATTTTACTGTCTTTGCCACAAGGATTGCAAGGGAGCATTTGCTATTTTTTTGTCAGCTAATTTGAACATGCCAACAGCTTTTTCTACATTTAGGCACAGAATTTTCAGTATTTATCACTGCTGCAACAGTTCATTCTTGGGAGGAAAAAAAATGAACAGAAAAAGAAAATATCAACAATATCAAGACAGTAACTGAATGTTGTGACATGCCCCAAATCAGAGTATCACTGAAGACAAAATGGTAGCATGTGTAAGGAAAGGCTGTTAAAATTACCATAATAAAGATTTCCATGACCCTTGATGCTTATCCTGTTGTTTTGGTTTTTTTTTTCCCTATCCTAGGAGAGCTAGTTTTCACAAGAAGTTTTGAGTGGAAACAGCAAGGACAGGTGACCCATGATGTCATGCTCAGCATATAAAGGGGCTGATTTATAATCACTTATGTGAGAGACCTTAAAGCGGTCTGCCAGGACCTCAAGGGGGCCTACAAGAAAGATGGGGAGAGGCTGTTCAGTAGGACCTGTTGTGACAGGACAAGGGGGGATGGTTTTAAAATAGAGGGAGGGAGATTTAGATTGGATATTAGAAAAAATTTCTTTCCTGTGAGAGTGGTGGAGCACTGGAACAGGTTGCCCAGGGAGGTGGTGGATGCCCCATCCCTGGAGATGTTCAAGGCCAGGTTGGCTGAGGCCCTGAGCAAGCTGATCTAGTTGGGGGTGTCCCTGCTTCTTGCAGGGGGGTTGGACTAGATGACCTCTGGGAGTCCCTTCCAACTCTAGCCTTTCTATGATTCTATGACACAGTGGGACAGTTGACCCCAACTGACCAAAGGGCTGTGATGTCTTGTTTGGACTAACGACATTTGTCTTTCCAAGTCACCGTTACACAGGATGGAGCCCTGCTGTCCATGGGATGGCTGCACACCTGTCTGTGATGGGAAGTGGTGAATGAATTCCTGGCTTTGTTTGTGAATCAGCCTCTTGCTTTGACTATTAACTGTCATCATCTCAACCCACGAGTTTTCTCACTTGCACCCTTCTGGTTCTCTCTCCAGACCCACGAGAGAGGAGAGGTCACCCAGTGTGCAGGGTTGAGTTAAAGCACAACACAGACTTTTTATTTTCTCATTTTTATTTCTCATCACTTCAGTGCTTTAGATGGAAAGGCATGAAAAGGTCAAGTGTCAGCAGGGAGGAGAATGATGGAGTAAACAGTTTGTTTGTGGATTTAGGCAGCTAAGATGAAATTGGCTGGTCTAAGAAAGGAGAATTATGAGGACTTTCCTGCATGTGTGCAAAATGCTTTATAGGATATTAACCAAAGTATATCTACATACATTAACATGTAACTACACAATGGTTTAAAAGCTATGCAAAATCTGAGGTTTAGAAAATCTTGTACCACATTGTGGTGCAGTCAAAGCTTTTGTTCCCCACTCAGTCACAGAAGGACTGTGAGAGAGCTGATTGGCATCTTCTAGAGGGATTTCTTAAGACCATTGCAAAACTTTAAAACAAAGATTTGGAATCTGACACAAGCATCCACAACTTGTGGAGATACTGTTCTCCCTTTTTCTTCCTATTAACTTCCCCTCAGTTCAATATCTGCCTAATTTTTAGCAGACATATTATGTATCAACAAATTATGTTAATATAAAATGCTGTATGTATTAACAGTAGATCTGAAGACTTTTGAAGGCATGTGAAAGAGGCACATTTAGATTTTGATAATTATTTTTTTTCCCATGCTTGGATTAATTATTTATTTCTGGTGTGATCAGAAGAGGCTGTCTTTCACTACAAACAATTGTGATCAGCACGTCATTGTTTTGGTATTCCAGCAAATTTGGCTTTGTTGCACACTCCTGTCTGTATGGGAATCTATGAAGTGAATATTTTTATTGGAAAAATGTAATTTATATTCAAATTGAGGACCCAGATCTCATGAGGAAAAAACTGATTAAATTCAAAAGTCTGTATTTTAGATAGAGTTTCCTGTATTTTTTTTTTTTCCCCTCCCAAATGTTTCAATTGGCTTTGGACTAAAGTATGAGGTTATCTGTTTGTACTACTATCAAGCCTGGAAATTCAATAGACATTATATGCTAGTAGAATGAACCTGAAATATATAATGCAAACACTATTAAAAAATCATATTTTATTAATGTGATATAAGAAATGTGTTGTTTGCCTTCCATAGCTTTTTACAGTTACACCCAGTTCCTAACAGTTAGACCATATTTTTACTGATGTTGTATTCTTTTAATATTTGGTGATCAGTTTATAAACTATCTTACGTGCTGAAAATTAATAAATCTCAACAGATTTTCTTTTTCATTGTTCCCAGTTTACAGTAGAAAGAGTGATGGAGAAAGCAAAAGCTAAGCTGAAAAAATAATAATCCATTTTTAGGTCTCCTAGCTATAATGAAGAGCTTGAAATGTGATCCAGGAGCACTTTAAAAGAAAAAAAAATATGGCAAAAAAAAAATGACCTGCTTAATGTAGCAGAGGAAGACAGGTGAGAGACAGTCTGGAAGTCCTGAACATCACAAGGTAAAACACCAGGAAGACTGTTCCAGCCAGAGGGAATAAAGGCAGAGAAACACATGAACATTAATCACAACTTAGAAGAATATTTCTAGTCATGAAAACACTGGTTTCCAAAAAAGACTCACATGGGAACTTCTTGAGTAAAAATAAATGTATTGTTGCTTTGAGGAAGGACACTATTGGTATGTCCCCACACTGCAAGGTGGGTCCTGATTCTGAGCATTGAGATGTCAAAGAGCCCCATGGGTACGCTGATTCTCCTCAGGGAAAATGAAATAATTCCTTTTGCCTCACCCTTCTTATCTCTGGATACTTGAGGCAGTGCTACAGGTTTTCTTTGGTGTTTTCTTTTTTTAAAAAACATTTTTAGTCATGGGATTAAAGCTGCATTCACTGCATTTCTTGGCTGAGCAATGGAACTATTCACATAAGGAAATTCAGAAGAGTGAACTCTTTCAAGTGGTCACCACTTGTGCTTTTAAGGATGCACACTCTCTTTTCACATGTGTCTTCTACTTACTCCAGGAACTGAGCAGGCACCTTTGTGAAACTTCCACATGTTTGGAAGGAAAAAACAAAGCTTATATACAAGTCTCCCTGGGCAGTGACACTCACGCTGATGCTACATGGCCACCCAAGAGCTCAATGCACCTTGCTAATTACTTTAATTTCTAGCATGAAGGCAAGGTCAACTGTCATGCCACACCAGTACAAACACAAAGCTAGGGAGACTAGCCTTTCTTTTCCTCCAGAAAACATTATCAACAAATATTTGTTGAACATTTGCTCGACTAATCTTTGTACCCTGTTGTAAACGTCTCAGGTCGTGCTGCTTAGAAGTCTGTGACGTAGACGAGTCTCCTTAGAGATCCCACGTAATTCCTCCCTATCCCATCTGACACAGAAGTAGGTGGGAGCAGAGAAGCTATTTGGGCTAATGACCCCTGATTTGGAAGACTTCCATGCTGTGAAAAAGAAGATAAAAGCACAACTAGGATGTATTTTTCTTCACAGAAGCAAAAATAATGATTGCTGGTCTCAGTCCAGAAATCTGAACTTCTTTTTTTCTTTAGTTTGCTAATTATTTTTTTTCAAACTACTAAGGAGAAAAATTGGTAGTAGCTAAATTGCAGTGTAAAGAATATGGAAAATGGTTTCTGGGTAATTTGCTTCTCTCAGGAACTGTGTTATGACCCTTCTCTCTAACTACTTGAAAACTTATCCTGCAGGGTCTATAGTCCACCACTTTTGACAGTTTTTGAATGCCGCTCATCACAGGTCTCAATTTGGACATTGAGCCATTGACCTCAACTCTTTGAGTGCAACCATGTATCCTTATCCACTGAGAGATCCATCTGCCAAATTTATGTCTCTCCAATTTAGAGACAAGGGTGTCATCTGGAACAGTGTCAAATGCTTTGCACAAGTCCAGGTAGATGACATCTGTCACTCTTCCCTTATCCACCAGTGCTGTGGATAAAAGTTGGTGGAATATTTATTCTCTTCTTTGTTCCATTTTCAGGAGTAACTATAAGCAATATGTCCCTTCCTTCCTCCATGTTTTCCCTCCTACTATTGCTGTTTATTCTATAAGCTTGCATGGAGAAGATGGTCTCTTGGTCTTGGTTTTAAACTAATGAGTCTTTTTACTTCTGTGGGTACCTCACATTATATCATTAGTAACTGTATATCATCAGAGTACTCATTTATAACAAAATTTGATTAAATATTCTCTTGGCAGGATTTCACTCACAACTATGAATAATCTACATACTAGAATCAAAAGACATGAAAGTTGTTTTGAAAAAAAAACCCCTAACAATAACAAAAAAGTCACTGTATCCTTTTTATGAGTCCCCAAAAACACTTCCCAGTGATATGCACTTTGAAGAGATTTTGTATATAATTTTTTATGATTTTTTTTTCCTTTTTACTTCCTTTACTGTCAGATTTTTAATCTCCAAGATTAGCAATAGCCTTCAAACATGACATCTTGTGATATGACCCCAAGATCTCTAATTTCAATGGGATGCCACATTTTTTTTTCATTTTCTACTCAGCTCAAGGTCTTTATCTTCACCTTGATCCCAAACAACCAACAGTTTGTAATTTTCTGTTACTGTGTGTAGCTGGGACTGAGAACATTGTTCATCTCTGAAGATGTGGTGCTGGCCACTGAGACTCAGTTGATGGTTTTCATTGTGTGAGTAACAGTAGCATTGTTTGTTCTCTAGAAAGTACTGCAGTAATCAGAGTAGCATAAAATCTGGAACATATCTCATTGTTGCATGCTTTTGTTTAAATAATTCGGAATCATTGTAAGAACTGGCAAAAAGTATTATTTATGAAATAAATGTTAACATTATGTACACAGAAAGAGCATAATGCCCCAAAAAAACCCTGTAAATTGGTTTCAGGATTTTCTATAATGTGTTTGGAACATGATGGTTTCTCATCACATGAAGAAATTAAACACAGACGGTTTTACGAAGAGGCTGACAATGGTCCATTTAACCCTTCTTTTACAAGACCTAGCAACTAATGAGTAGTTCAATGTGGGCAGCTACTAGCTGATGACAGAGGAGTTTCAGATTTGAGTAACTCTGTAAGTCTCAGAGGACAGAGCCAACCTCTTTTCATGCACCACAGGCAATGGAAACAATCTGAAATGCAAGAGGCTCCATCTGAACATCATTTGCTTCACGGTGAATTGTATTGCCTGGGTAGGTTGTAGAATCCCCTTGAGATACTCAAAAGCCATCTGGGCAACTGGATTTAGGTGGCCCTGCCCAGGCAGTGGGGTTGGAACAGATGCCCTCCAAAGGTCCATTCCAACCTCAACCACTCTGTGGTTCTGAAAACAATGTCCTATTACTCATCTACTGTGCAGAATGGGTAGAAGTTAGGGGAATAAAAAGAATGTAATGTAAGATGAGGACTCACCACAGACCTTTTGCCAGCATGTAACAGTTGCTAAAGAATAAACAATATTTGAAAGTGAGAATTATGCATGTTTATGTGAAGAATGAGAATTTATAAAGTGTATAAACAGCTTTTACAGCTTGAATTCACCTTAAACACAAAACTTATGTCGCTCCATTCTTTCCACAGGGACTGCAGTTGAATAAATTTTGCATCAAGACAGGGAATTTACAAGTTTATCATAAATATCCATAATTCAGTCATTTCAGTCCATTGCCAGGAAAGGAGTCCTTGACATTTAACAGCAGCCTCTTCGGTTTTCAGGAGGCAAGTTTGATGGAATGATTCAGACTGACACCTTACTGTATCTTAGCTGGTTACTCTTGGTCAGATGAGCTGTAGTAAGGCACTAGGTACAGGTTTTTGCCTGCAGGAAGGACTTCCCACTCCTGTTAAGGCTTAACAAACACATGCCTTTCTGCCTTCTGACAATCTGTATTTGCTACTTTTCATTTGACAAAGTAAACTTTGAATTGTTAAAGACTTTCAGAAGAGTCTAACTGGGGTGGAGAATGGGGGATCTGTCCATGATTACAATCCCTGCCACATGCCCAGGACATGAAGTCCAGGACATTTTTGCTTACTCATGTTACAAATCACAATTGTATAGCATTAGCTTCTAAATGCAAAAGGTTAACAAATACAAATAACAAGGGGGTTTGCATCAAGTTTATTTTCCTCTTCGTCACAGAACCCCTTGGTTATTTTCTCTCCCCTTGCATCTCATCCTCACTGACACAAAAAGAAGTTAGTTGCTTGATGAAAACCTTAAAGACACTCTCATGCCTGTTTGCAATAGTTTCTGAAACCTGTGTGTGACACTGAAAAGGCTGGAGAGAGTCATCTCTGAGAGACAGAAGACTAAAGTTGTGTTTTCTTGAAGCAAATGGATACAGTGAGAAGCAAACAGATAATTCTGTTTGGATTTTCAATAATAAGTAATTAAACCAGAAAACCTACCTGAATACTTGGCAACAGATCTTTATTTGGCTTAAAAAAGAATTTCTCTTATTTTTTTACTAGTTTTCTGGACTATTTCGTTTTTTGCACTGAATGGACATAGAAACATCTAATCATAGAATCTCCTGAGCTGGAAGGGACCCACAAGGACCATTGAATCCAACTCCTGGCTCCACACAGGATCAGCCAAGTCAGAGCATGTCACTGAGTGCATCGTCCAGATGCTTCTTGACCTCAGCCAAGCTGGGTGCTGGGACCACTTCCCTGGGGAGCCTGTTCCAGTGCCTGACACCCCTCCCAGTAAAGAACCTCTTCCTGACATCCAACCTAAACCTCCCCTGTCCCAATTCCATGCCATTCCCTCAGGTTCTGTCCCTGGTCACCAGAGAGAGATCGGTGCCTGCCCCTTCACTCCCTGTTGTCAGGAAGCCACAGACCTATTCTCACAATTTTACACCCATACATTGAATTTCTTTGTATTTTGCAATGGTGCAGGGCATATGGGATGCAGTTTACAGGGACAAATACTACTTTGGATTATTTCAACAGTAGTCCCAGTGGATTTTGAAAGAAAGTAATTAGGGGTTGTAGGATTTGGAGAACCAACCGGAATAACACAGATGAGTGGGTTTTACTACAGCTAGTGAAAGTATTTCCTTCTTTTACAGATTTTTTTCCAAAGCATAAAATAAACTTAATTACATACAACTGCCACTGAAGAATTAGTTTATTGTTTGGGATATAGAGGGAGTATCAGATGGCCAATATAGAGGAAATAGAAAAATTGTTATTATTGGGAGAAAAAGGTAACTTACTACTTGAAATTGTCCAAATTCATTCTCCCTGAAGCCATCATTAATTTTCATGAATATATACAGCTCATCAGGGTCTAATTTTGCTCCAAGCATGTGTAAAGCCTTGCTGTGTAGTTGGCCAGACTCTCCTATGCTTGCTTTGCTTCATTAACTACGTGCTGGAGCAGTGATATTCTGGCAGCTTCAGTTTCTCCCCATTTCATCTGCTCTTTAAGACATTATGGTGACTGTAAGAGCAGAGTAGTTGCAGGCAGATGTGAGTGAAACTCTTTGTACCAGTTACTGTTTAGAAAAAAACACAACCCTGAAAGTTATAGAAGTGTTTGTACAAAGCAAAGCCACTTCACTTCATAGTGCCAAAAGCCTTTTCTTTTGGGGATTTCATGTAGTTTTTGGAGACATTGAAGACCAATCTGGATGCATTCCTGTGTGATTTAATCTAGGTGATCCTGCTCAGGCAGGGGGTTGGACTGGATGATCTTTCAAGGCCCCTTCCAACTCCTGACATTCTGTGACTGTGATTCCATGTAAAGCGCAGGAGAGTCAGCAAAGCAAAACCAGAGCAGTTGGAATTCAAGTCAGGCCAAAGTCCTTCAGCTTAGCTCCAACCCACCTTCATCATCAGCTTTTAAACTAATCTCCAGCTTTTCAGCCAGCTACTGATCCAGAGGCAGTGAACTTTGTTACAGTTCCCACATCATAAATTCCTGGACAGAGAAGGGCAGCGACACCCTGAGCTGCTGTAGCCATGTTGAATCCCTGTTCATAACTGGGTTGTAACCACACTCCACAAACAGGAGTGGGACGCCAAAGGGACTTCACTCATTCCAGAACATGACAGGCAGTTGATGATGACTTGGGGAGTGATTGAAGACTTGTGCAGACCCATGGTCTGTTAGGGGCCTAGTGAAACTCATATGCCTAAAGAGACTTGATTTTGGGTCTTCTAAAACATAGGGGAGGAAGACTTCAGATATTGACCTTCATTTGGTCTTGGGACCCTCTGGGATATCTTTAAAGCTGAGTCTGAGGAGGTTTGTGTCCCATGTGGTATAAATGTCACCTAGAGATAGGCTTTAGCTTCTTCTCCAGAAAGCAGCTACTCTTTGCTCTGTCTTCTAAAATGCTGATAGACACCTTGAGATAAACTAGTTGCTCATATGCATATGACTGGTGTTATTTCTTCTTGGGTATTCAGGATGGATACATGAGGATGGCAACTGGTGTGTTCACAGCTGGATGCCCATCAGCAGGTTTCCTTGAGTAATGATCTGATCTGGTCCTGATGCTTTTCCAGTACCAGGGAACTGCAAATGCCAGGCAATAGTTGTAGCCAAGAGTGAGCACTATTATTCAATGTTTACCTGCCTTACATAATTTTCAAAGAGTATGAATAATTTTCCTGAGGAAGTAAATTTAATGATCTGTAGCAGAGTCAGTCCAGTGTATTTCTTATTCTGCAGCTATACCTCCTGCCCACAGCCAGGTACAAATGAGGAGAGTCCACTCTGCTAGGATTAGAAGAAGCTGAGACAGATGGGAAGGATGCTAAATCCTGCAGCCCACACACTGAAATACTCTCAAGGTCAGTGCTCAGAAAATACAATTCTCCCCGTCCTTCAGACTTAAGTAAAAATGTTTCTATAATTCAAGTTTTTTAGAGCATGAAGCTTGGAAAACCTTGAGCATGTAGGAGAGGTGGGGGCCTGATCTCCATGGAACAACAGTTGACAACAGCTAAAGCACAGTACAATATTATTGCAGCTGTTTTATCACATATTTTGTTTGAACTTCTCCTTTCTCAAGCTCTGAAATGAGCTTGCCCTAGTTCTTCAAAGATCAAGGACACCCACAACAAAACCTTTGTGGGAACACACTCATACATGCCTGGCACAGAGGCAACTGGCAGTTGCTAATCTTTTTTCTCCCATTTAAAAGTTCTCCTCCCAGAAGAACAGGACTCCTCTGCACCCCTGCATCCCAGGGATTTGATGCACCCATGGACTGCTTTCCCCAGGACTAGAAACTGTCTGTGTGACCACCAAGGGACATTGTTGTGCATGAAAGGATGGGACACATACCCACGCTACAAGGGGATTCAGTTTAAGCAGTGAATTTAGGCTATAGAGACCAGTGAGAGGGAAATATTACTTCACCTAAAAAGCTGGAAACCTTCACAAAAATCCCCAGATAGCTGGTCCCAGTATGGTTTTGGTATGTAATGCATTTACTTTTGTGTACAAAGTTGTTTCTCCAGAAGTTGAGTGCTCTGAGGGAAGGCATGGCTGTGGGCTCCTGAGTAGTGCTTGCAAGCAGGCTCTTTACAGTTCCAAACTATGGTTTAGGCTGTTCTGCAAATAACTCCCCATAAAAAATAAGCTATTCTGAACAGCTTGAAAATGTCAAAATCACCTAGTTTAATCAAATCAGAATCTGTTTCCTTTGGAACAAAGGGTATATTTCATGAGGACTACTCATAAACTAAAATTTTCAGCTTTTCAGCTTCTACCAGTGATAGAATTTGAGTCTCCAGAAGGACACAATGAATATGATTTGGGTTTGGTTTTTATGCTCTACAAAAAGCACAAAAAGGTGACAAAAGAAAGGAAAAGGCTTAATTTTGCTCAAGCTTACATGAACCAAAAAAATGAACAAATAAAGAAGTGACAAAAATTAAAACAAATTTTTGATTGAGTCTGAACCCAAAGCAAAATTAGACAAAGTTAGGAATAACTAAAAAACTAAAAATTGAAAGTTTTATGAAAAAATTTTCATCAAGATTGGCCTATCTGCCTTGAATGTAGCATGAGTTTATTAAGCAATAAACTAGGTGAAATGTAGATGCCTAGGAAACATATGCAATGCTTTCACATATGCAAAGTGGATTAGATGTTCTGATTTTTGTTCTTTTTTCTTCTTTCTGCCTTGTTCAGAATAAGAATTGAAAGGGATATTTCATCTTCAGTGGCTTTTGGCTCAATTTTGGGAAGATGGTGCAACTCCAACTTAATTACTTTCAAAGTCTTCTGTTCACTTAAATCTCCAGTTTTAAAAAAGATTCACACATCAAACAAGTTGTTCAACACAATTAAATTCTCCTCTATTAAAGCAAAGACGTGGGAGCAGTCTCATAACATTTCACCCTCACTGTGTTTAAAAACCAGTCTCAGGAATAAAAAAAGAATTGAGAACTGGGTGAAGACTGTCCATCTCTCAAAGGGAGCATTAGGTATGTAATCACAGTAAATGTTTATGTATGCACCCATCTTTGTTGTAGAACCTTGTCTAGAATAAATCAGTGTAGTTCTTAGTGATTTCAGCTAACACTTAAAGGGGGTGACATGTTAGGTCCTACCTGGGGTGACAGGAGTGAATAAGTCCAAGTGTAACCTCTAATCCAAGGTATTTTTTCCATTTAATAAATTCACTTTTGCAAGGTAGAATGATAATGTTATTAATTCCCTGCCTTTATCTTGGTAATCCGAGAACAAGTATTGCTCATTGCAGATTGATGTGAGGAGGTGTCAAGGGTGTTTATAGGAGATTCTGCAAGTGAAACTGCATAGTAAAATTCAGGGTACTTGAAAGACTCTTTATGTCATGAATCACATGGAAACAAGGCAGTGTACATGGGAAACTGAGGAAAAAGAGTGAAGACTGTAATATGTTGAGCATTCTTAGAGAGATATTGAAAACAATTTGAGGATTATAAGCAAAAGGCCATAAGTGCAGATGAAAACTTTGAGTGGCAAACCTGTTTTAATAAATGAGATTCTCTTGTTCCTTTATTCAGCTATACTGGAAAAATATAACCTTTAGATTTAGAAATAAGTGCTGACATGCAACAGTATATACTCTAAGGATTTGTTGCTGTTAATGCTCCTTCTGAGTTTCTTTTTCTGTAGCTGTAAATTGAAATCATGTCGTGTAAGAAACACAAAATTGAAGCACCTAAATAAACTAAGACTTTTTAACAGAAAAATCCTAAAATGACTGTTTCCTCCATTTTCTGGACCCCATACATCAAGTTGTCTACAGCTGTAATTACATTCTTGCTCAGAGTAGAAATAGAGAGCCGAGGTCAGGTTACTTGTGACTGCCACTTCCATAAACTAAGATATTAATTTTTTCTCAGAAATAATTGTCTTCCAAGATTTAGTTTTTGGTTTATAGGAGAAATTAAAATAAGGATGAATATTGAAGTAACAATTAAGTCTTTTCTTTTGTATGTCTGTACCATGTGAATATTAGTTTGAGAATAAGCTGTTTTTCAGCTCCATGCTAGGTAAAATTGGAGGCACAGCTTAATTAGAAGCTTGCTCCCCAGATGGTCTGTCTCCAATAAATGGACTATCAAAAGCTTCTTTCAGTGGGTATTTGTATGTTTTCCTCATGTGTGTGCCCTGAAATTGTGGTGGAAGGCATGGACATGAGTTCCTGAGCAACACTTAACAAGCAGTAAAAAGTACAGGCCTAGAGCAACAGATTTCTTAATTAAATATTTCTGATAGTTTCAGGGTAAAACCAGGCCAATACTTATACACAACATTTAATCTTCCAGGAAGATGAACAAAANNNCAAAAAAAAAAAAAAAAAAAAAAAAAAAAAAAAAAAGAGAAACTGAAAAGTGTTAATTTACCTTCCACAGGCAATCAAGTATTTGCAAATGAGAAACTTCTATTGATCTTTTTCCAACATGCAGAGCTGTGGTGTGCAAGGGCCATGATGCAGGAGGCTCTGTGGATATTCTGTGAAGCATCATCTCTGCATCAACTTTGGGGACTTTTCATAAGAACAGATGGTATCTGCCACACCATGAAAAATGGTGCCATGAATACTAGTGCCATGAAATAAAAAGTTATGGTGTTCAAAACTATAAGAATCATGCACAGCATAACTATATATAACTATATAACTATCTTATGGTCAGTTCCTGCATCTCTTCCAGAGGGTGATAATCCTCTAAGTCTTTAACTACATGGCCATCTCATTTATTTAGTCTTTTATTCTATTTCACAATACTAAAAAGTGTAGTGTACAGCTGAACTGTTGCACCCAAAAAAACCCTCTCAGTTTGGATGGAGGTCACTACAAGTGTATACAGTTTTGAGGTTTTTTTGCTTTCTCAGCATCTTTTGAGTTCATATTTTTATTCTCCTTACCTGTTGTGTACACAGAGACACTTCACCTTGTTTAAACATCCTTTTCTAACACCTGAAGACACTCTGAGGGCAGCAGTCAGGACACAGTCAGGAGCTCAGGAGGGAGAGAAGAGCAACTCTCACCCTCTGAGGTACAACTGTCAGCCCACTGCAGACAAACAGCAGCCTGGCAGCCCTGAAACATGAGATACAGGTGAGTGGGAATTACATCTCACAAGACCAAGGTGCACAAAATAATTCAGTGTCCATATTTCGTGCCCAGACTGGTTGTTTAGATGAGTATAACAGTTGATTTGTACATATGAGTAAAACTTGGCTGGCAATTAAGGGAATCTGTTCCTAAACACCTGTTTGGAGGCAGATTCCTTTTGTACTGGCAAATGAATTATTTCATGCCTTTGCTTTCTTTGAACTACCTCCCAATTATTTCATGGGGTATTTGGAAGCTCCTTTGCTTGGTTCTGTGTAGTCATCAACTGCAATTCACTGTGATTTCACTCCAGGGAAACATTGGCCTTTTGTTTCCAAAGCACTCCAGGAAACTTACTCAAAATGTTTCGAAATACTAAATTAATAATGAATCCCCCATCTAAATAATTACAAAACTGATCATCCAGTGAATCATTCTGCTTTTATCTGAGAGAGCTTATGTTGAAATATGTGTCATAGTAGTATTTATTATGACCTCTGCAAAAGTAACTGAAACAGAAAACTTTGGAAAAGTCACAAGCAACAAATGAAATTAAGTAGGGTTTGGTTTATTGCAGCTATGATATTATTACATTGATGGTATTGGTAGCTTTTTTTTATTTAAAATGCTTTATATATATAAAAAACCCACCCCAATCTTTACCTTAGTAAGCTCTTCAAAACAAAATTGGAAACAGAATATAGGAGAGCAAAGAAAGAAATAGTTTCACTGTCAGGGAAAAATGAACTTTGCTGGAGATAAGATTTTCTTGCTCTGCCAAAGGTGCTCTTCTCCTTCCCTTTGCTGTCAAGGATCCAGTTATAATTGGGTAATTCAGGGGAGACTACAGTATGGTTTCCTTAATGCATACAAGACTATATGTATTTATATTGCTTAGGGTACTTCTAGTCCAATAGAGGTTTTTTTTTGCATTTCTTGAGATCAAAATTGCCTCTTCAATGTTTCATTTTCTTAGTTTTACCAATAGTCAGATGGTGTGATGGACCTCAGTGGAGTATCAAATCAATATCTATTACAAATTCTGAACTAGTAGAATCATCTTCAAGCATTTTTAGGCCAACCTCAATTAAAAGTGGGTTTATTAAAAATTACTGAGCTCTAAAGAATTGTTGGAGTTGGCACAAGACAAGCAACCTAATTTTACTCATATGTCACTTATGTTCCCTTTAAATGTCACCTAACTGGTATCATGGTCAGTGAATAGGAAAGTGCTCAGAAGGATAAGAAAGATAAGAATCAGTGCTCAGAAGACATATATGTTGGAACAGGTAGATTTTTGAGTCTCAGCAACAGCAATCAATTAGTTAGAAAACAAATAAGATTAACATGACTTTTGGGCTGTATTTACACCAACATTTAGTTGATCTAATCACAGGAGGAGGAGCTTTTCCTTTGTTCCCCCAACATCAAGGATGGCACATAATATTCACCAGTGCATATGATGCCACCTTTTCAGAGAGATTCCAGTGGCCACCACCAAAAGATTGTGTTTCATGTTCACATTCTCAATCACTCAGGGGAAAATATTCAGTATAAGGCACTATTGGAAGAACAGCACTAGTTTATACTAAGGACCTAGCCTTGAATCTGCTGCCTCTATTCTGCCACACTACAAGTGTTTTACTTGAAACTGAAGTGTGACCTGATCTAGGTGATCCTGCTCAGGCAGGAGGTTGGTCTAGGTGATCTTTTCAGGTCCCTTCCAACTCCTGACATTCTGTGATTCTGTGAAAGTGACTCAGTGTGAATGGGCTTTTACTCACAAGGTCATGTTTAACACCTCATTTTCCAGCCTCTAAGTAATTCTCTGCTTACTTTATGTACTGGTCAGATTTCTGGGAAACCTTGATTACCTCAAACTTCACTTCAGTAAGTAAGTTTGAAGAAAAACTTGAAGACTTTACAGGAAAACGGTTGTAGCCCACAGATTTTCAAAATGACTTGGTTGCCTCTGAATTGCTGTCTAAGTATTAATCTCAGTGATAACATGATTACAAGTGTATGGTACTGGAGATCTGGGTATAAGCTGTGATCCTTGTATTATGGTAGCCTTTCATCAAGGTTATCTTTCATATCCTCTCTTCTTTCAATCAACAGGGACATGCATGTGTCAAGATGAGAAGATTCTAGGATCTTTGATTTTTACCTCCCAGACATGTGTTTTTTATTCTTAATGTAGCTATACAGATGTAAAACCCAATGCAATTATCAGCTCGTTAGGATCAACACGGCATTAACTTTGAAGAACTGTGTAGGACTTTGACCTGTGATACTTCTTTAAACAGGATCTTGTTTTGTGCTTTTAATTTTATTGTCTGCCATGTAATACTCCTTCAGAAGCACGGAAGGAACTTGTTCTAAAAGTCCATTTGGACTAGACATGACTGGCAATGACAGAAATACCTAGAAATTCTCCTCCCTAACTTTGTTTCTACCCTTGCCTCCATGTTTACTTGGTTTAGAGAAATAACCTCTCTAACAAGTAGTAGGAATGTGAAGAAAGACAAGGAGCAAAGATTTTTCATAGAATCATAGAATTACCATAGAATCTCCTGATCTAGAAGGGACCCATAAGGACCATTGAGTCTAACTCCTGGCTCCACAGAGGACCAGCCAAGTCAGAGCATGTCACTGAGTGCATCATCCAGATGCTTCTTGACCTCAGTCAAGCTGGGTGTTGGGACCACTTCCCTGGGGAGCCTGTTCCAGTGTCCAACCATCCTCCCAGTAAAGAACCTCTCCCTGACATCCAACCTAAACCTCCCCTGTCACAGCTTCATGCTGTTCCCTTGGGTTCCAACACTGTTTGACAAAGCCAGGAGATTGATCCGAAGCTAAAGTTAATGGATATCCTGAGAAATAAGCAGAAGATGGACTTTGTGTTTACAATCCCTGAAGAGAAAACTGATAATCCCAAAAATGTCTTGGCTACCAGAACCTCTGGTGAGAGACACCAAAGACACATTTTGGTCAATATTCAGTGTCTACTACATGAGCTGTTAGTAGTTGTTTATCTGTGACATGGCACTGGTACAACACAGTCCCAGCTCATCCCAGTTAAATTAAACACACGCAGTTTCCCACTCTGGTTTTATACAGATGTCAGAGGAACCGTGTTAATTATGTTTGCACCCTCATCCAAAATCTTATATCCTAATTCTGGTGCAGGATACTGAGCCACATCAGGTCAGTAGCTATTTATTTTCCTGCAAGACCTACAACAGCTTTTAGTGACCACAGTTGTGAAAACACTAAAGCCCTAGATAGACCTAGCAGGTAATTGATTACCTAAAGGTAATCAAGGTCAAGGTTTGTCATACCAGGCCAACTAGTCACTAATTAAAGGTCTGATGTTAGTTTCTTCGAACACACCTCAAACTAATATAATTCAAATTTATATAATTTTTTTCTTAAAGGCTTAAAAACTTTTTTTGTACATATGAGTTGTTTAAATTGCCTTAAAATTGAGAGCTAAATTACTTGTTTGTTTGCTGTCAACAGCATTAAAAAGAGATTATGCTTCTATGCTGGGCCTCTTTAGCTTAAAGAAGAGGAGACTGAGGGGTGACGTCATTAACGTCTATAAATATGTCTATAAATATTAATGTCTATAAATATGTTAAGGACAAGTGTCAGGAGGATGGAGCCAGGCTCTTCTCAGGAATGGCCAGTGACAGCACAAGGGGCAATGGGTTCAAGCTGGAGCAGAGGAAGTTCCATGTGAACATAGTGAAAAACTTTTTCACTGTGAGGGTGCCAGATCACTGGGACAGGCTGCTCAGAGAGGTTGTGGAGTCTCCTTCTCTGGAGACATTCAAGACCAATCTGGACACGTTCCTGTGTGGTTTAATCTAGGTGACCCTGCTCAGAGAAGGGGGTTGGACTAAATGATCTTTTGAGGTCCCTTCCAACTTCTGACATTCTGTGATTCTGTGATTCTAGGCATTTGCTCTAACCCTTCCTGTTTATACTACAAAATATATATTTCTCATTAGTATTTTTGTGGTTTATTCCTGTTTCATTTATGAAAATCCATAATAATTGGAAACCACAAACACATCAATGTAACCTAAATATTCAACTCCAAAAATCAATCCATAATGACTTCATGTATTATAATTGACCACACTTTTAAGGACTGAAAGCTTTGACCTCTCAATTCTATGAAAACTCAAATCTATGAAACTGAAGTCAACCTATTACATCAAATCATAGCTAGAAACGTTGAGTTCCAAGATCTTTGACGTGTCCCTATGTAGGAATTTTATAATTATTTTTTAATTCACAAATTTATATGATTTAAGGGAATAGAAAATGACTAGCATTGGAATCAGTGTTCAAATTTGCTGAATAAATTTAAACATAAACCAAAAGGTATTTACAGAGATTCCTCTGACTCTTCAAATAGGTTCAATCCTGCTCAGTAAGCATCCTTCTCCTAGGTATCTCCAAAAGACTAGTAATGTGAAGGAGGTACTAAGACCTTGGTCCAATATTATATCTAATGTGGACTCTTCATTTTTTTCTTTTATCTCTCTCTCTTACAACTAGAAGGGTTAAGTTTCTAAAAGAAGCCTTTGTCTTCTGTTCTTTGTCATATTTAGCACAAAAGTCTCATAAGTACTTCAACAGTGTCACATTTCATTAAATAAGCTCTGGAAAAAATCCCTAGAGCAAAAGAGGGACACAATGACTCGGAACATACTGGTTTGAGGTGGCTGGAAGGGAATGCCATGATAAAGCTGTGAGAGGCATCAGCTGTGGCAGTAGCAGTAAAGTGAGTTCAGAGGCACTATGACTTCCCAAGGAATATATCCTACTTGACCTCCAGAAGTGCACTGAGTTTCTCTTAGGTAATTTTTCATTTGCACATACCAAGTGTTCAGTCACATTAAATTAGCAGTGCATGGCCATCTTTCAACAGCTCTTCACCAACTTTACACCCAAATCATCTATTGCCATTGGCTAGAACTAGAAACACAGAAATAACACCCAAGACAATTGATGTAAATGAAAACAACTTTTCACCACCAACAGATCAATGTGCAGTCAGCCCCAAGCAATGCCCACCCTGCTAACCTTCCCTCTAGATTTTATTGCTATTGATGTCATATGATATGGAACATCCCTTTGGTCACTTGTGGTCAGATGTCCTGGCTGTGTTCGCTCCCAAAACACTGTGCACACCCAGCCCACATCCTGGCCCATGTGGAGAGCTGTCGGGGCAGTACGTCCTGATAGCTCCATAGAATCATAGAATCATAGAATGATTAGGGTTGGAAGGGACTCCCAGAGGTCATTTAGTCCACCCCCCTGCAAGAAGCAGGGACACCCCCAACTAGATCACGTTGCTCAGGGCCTCATCCAACCTGGCCTTGAA
>VXBZ01006799.1:44235-76900 GCA_013399135.1 Heliornis fulica
CGGTAGGTTAATGGTTGGATTGGATGATCTTAAGGGTCTCTTCCAACCTTAACAATTCCATGATTCTATGATTCTATGTCTGGTACAACTGTTAACAGTTCCATTCAACACATGAATTGAACCTAACCTCTGTAATCAGGGATGCTTTAAGTAATCACAGGAGATGAATAAGCATGTCATCTGAATAGATGATCTGGATACAACCTTTACCTCTCTCCATTCCATGTACATGAAAACCAGGCTCTGACAAGCACAGATAACAGGCAGGTTAAAACACTTGTTGTCTTGAACTTTGATGTCACTACAAGTGTCTGAATACCTCTTGGGTATCACATTAAGGGGTGTGATTACTACTGCTGATCTGACAACAGCAAGCAGAAAATTTACTTTAGTTCAGACAGCGTGAGTTTAAGGAGTCTTGCAGAGAACATCATGATGAGTTAGGGCTCTGTGGCTGAAGTTCACAAGAACTTACCAAAGGTGTATGTTTTTATGATCCTGAAAACAGGTTTATACTGAAAAACAACATAAAAATACATACTCTTAGTAACTTCTTGATGATATGAATGACTGCCCAATCCAACTGGACAGTCATGTCCTCAGTTAAAAGCCAGGAACAGTCTGTGCCCTACTTCACAGTCAAGAACAAACAAAAGAGTAATTCAATTTTTAAGTAAGAACCTTCCTACTTCAGAACAAATGTTAAGTTGAGGAATGGAAACTCCTCAGAGATTGTTTTTAATTAAACATTCTGCTTTCCCTCTCTCTCACTCATCTTTTTTTTTTTTAATTACCAAACATCTTGCATAAGTCCTGTCTGACAGGAAGAGAGCCTGCTGAAAAGACAGAAGCACAGCATGTGGAGATGGAAGGGGGAAAGAGTAATCCCCCAACCTGCTTTTAATGAAGCAAAACATTCCTTTAATGCCAGCTGGCTAATTAGTAACAGGGACAATTTCTGCCATGCAGCATAATTATCAGAAACAAGGCCAGAGGGCACCTCACATATCCTATAAAAATAAATATTCTCTCCATATCACAGGAAAGGTTGCCAGGTAGAGAAACTGGAATGATAATTTCGATTCTCAGCTCTTGTATGCAGAGTGGTTCTATGTCAAAGGACACATTTCTCACACTCATAGGGAGGAAATGTCCCCATGGCAGGACTTGAACAGCAGTGACTACTCTCTGAAAGTGGCCCTTCACCTGCACATCTGTGAGCATCCCAGGATGCATTGGATACCTGGTTTCCAAATTACCTGCTGCTTCTGCCAACACCACTCATTGGCTGAACATTGGGGTTGCATCCCATGAACTGTCAATGAAGTATATGTCTGCTACATGCCATAGCTAATTCCCAGACATCACCAACCTTTAAGGTCTTGCTTTGACCTTTAAAATAGCACTTTTCAGAATAAACATTTCTTGTGATAAATGTGTGTCTTCTCTGTGCACCAAGAGCACTGAATCTGACAAAATTTGAGGTTTCCTGCCAAAATTCAGTGTGGCAGATTGGGCTCAAAATTATGGTACAGAATCTTTCTCTCTTGTTATGATTCAGATATATTTTCACTGCTAGCTGCATCCTACCACAAATACATTTTGTGTAGTATTTGTTCAGTAGCATATGTTCAATCAACATAAAAACTTTCAGCAACATGATATAAAGCCTACTTGGGCATATATATCCCAAATATGTTGGGATATATTTTGATCCAATTTGATCAACAAGCATTTTTCCAATCCCTTCAAAGGGAGCTGAGAAACTTGAACTCATAAAAAAGTGATTTCACTACTAAATAAAGATCAACACCAACAACACTAAAAATACATTTGTAAGATTTTTTTCCTCAGCACTTATCAAATAAAAAAATCTAATGGCTAGTTTTGTTTAAAATTAAGTAAAGTTATAGGTATGCTTTTCTTCCCCCCACCCAGCCATTTCATTTCTAAAGAGCTATTTTTACTTTTTTATGTTTTAAGAAGCTGCAGTTAAAACTACAAACTAGTATGCTGAAATAGAGCTGTTTTTCACAAATTCTGATTCACTGCAGATGGTGAAAATTTATGTTCTAAATTGAAATAAGAAAGCAGTTTTCAAAATCTTTCAAAAGAATTTGTTGTTCATCTGGTAAACTAGTGATGCCTTTGTTTGAAATATATAGCCCTGAGTATGTTGTACAAGTTGCATCTGAAGAAAAATAGTTAAAGTAATGTTGAAACTGCAGTTAAAATACTTTTGAAGTCAGGAAAAGCTGTATTTGCCTGTACAAACTTACTTTCCCTTTCTACTGATGAACTAAATCTGGGGCAGATTTTATGGTTGCAGTAGTGCAGCAGTAGCACAGTGTCCTCATTCAGCACACTGCTACTTTTCAAACAGGTAGCCCATCCACATTTTACCTTATTTTTGCCATACCTGCCTGTGTTATTGAGTGCTCCTCACACCCTCTGAAGTTTGAAGTCAGAATGGCTCTTTTGACATACTGTATATGCCCTGGCTTGCAATATTTTCCTCTGTGTCTCTTTGCTATGCATCTCCATAGACTCTAGTAATTATTTATGTCACTTTTTCAGATATACAGATTTATAGAGAAGACTTCAACATCTGTTCAGATGAATTCAGCTCAGTGAAGGAAAAAGCCATCCCAGAGAACAGTCTATGTGTCTATACAATCCTGGTTTATCCTTAACGTGGTCTACTGTGGGCACTGAATATATTCAAACCCAGTTTAACCCAGTTAAAACTCAGGTCTTCAGTTCAGGATTCAGTCAACTTGTTTTATAACTCTACTTTCTTCTCCAGATTAATTTTAAGTCTTTAATGGTTGGACTGGATGATCTTAAGGGTCTTTTCCAACCTTAACAATTATATGATTCTATGATTCTATGAAGGGGGAAGTCTGCAGTTCCCTAATCCAGACACTAACTACAGTCTGGTGTTCAAAGCACTTTTTTAGAAGACCTGTATTTGGAAATGAGAAAGACTTGGAATCCCAGCCTCTATTTATGAGGCTGTTGTATATGAGGTGGGCTCCAGCATGGTGGGCTTCACCTTCCCTGACCATATGGAAAATGTGGCTGTCTTGTCACTGCCCCTTCAGAGAATAGGATTCCCAGCTCAGGAGACCACAATGTTAAAATCACTCCCATAAAGCATTGTGTGAAGTGATGATGTCTGGAGAGGAGCAGCAAGAGGTTAAACTGTGTCCCTCTCCTACCTCCAGCCAGGCTACTTTTCCCTAATAGCTATGACTACAGCTCTTAAAGTACACAGACACATTTTAGTCTCCATTCTGAGGTGCCAAATTTTCCTTATATAAAATATATGGAGTTTTTATGTCCAGACAAACTGGCTGTGTTACAGGAAGCTGTTGCTCAGGTGTGTGCAGAGATTTTAGGCAGAACAGGATTTAGTTGCAGTGGTTGAAATGCTGAGAGGGATTTCGTCTCCCTTTCTTTCCTGTTAATTTTTTTCTGTGTTTTAGACCTGAGAAAGATGATCAGTATTAAGTGCCTAGCCCAAATTCACACAGATTTTCTGGCAATCAAGTTCCATATTTCCTATTGGGATCCATATTTATGTGAGTGGTTTATCCACCCAACAAGGGCATAAGAAAGGGCAGATATTCCTAAAGGAATGTGCTGACATGTGTCACAGATGTCCTGAAAGGATGTTTCAAGAGCAGAAATCAGCTTTACATACTTGGTGGCCTTAAGGTGGGTCTACAGCAATATTTAGGGTTCACTCTAGGAGTCATCTTCAACCATTCCATATCACTGTGTAGTGATATGGAATGGTTGAGTTACCTTCAACTAGAGGGGAGAAAAGAGTGTCAATCATGGTGGTGCATAACATCTGGATATCCTCCTTGTTGATCTTTCAAATTTTGCCTCTGGTAATTTGAAAAACTGAAGATGAGGAATAGGGATCTTCAGGATTGCCAAGGAGGTTTTGCAGTGCTGGAGACTCTCAGACTCAGATAAGGCCACAGAGAGCTGCAAAAAGTGGGTGCTCTACAAATACAATGTAAATTATGTGTACATTGAGGCCTGAGACTATGCTTAAGTTTATTTGAACTCTGTTATTTGTAAGAATATTTGTATAAATCCACTACCACCAGTGATAAAGCAATGTTCTGGTTAATGAATTCTGAATATAGAAGAGGGAGATTTAGTTCCAGCATTTAGTGTATGCTAAAAATCCATCTGAAAACACATACACATTTATCAGTCTCCAAAGCTACTGCCTTCAGAATCAAACTCTTCCCTGAATAGTGTGTCTCTCTGGGTTCCTAAACCTCACACTCCTGCTTGTATGGGGTCCTGTCTCTGCCCACACCACATTTAATGGCTAGTGGTTCCAGAAACACTGCCTTGGACAAGTCTCCAAACTCCTGGTGGAAATCAGTGAGCCTAGGATAGCCACCACTGTTCCTGCTAAAATTCAACATGTGGTTATGCAAAACACTTTCTTTGTGACTTTCAGCTGCACAGAAATCACCGTTGTGCCTTGTCACTGTCATGCCTGAGGCTCATTCCCCCATGAACCAGTTTTATGGCCTTTCCTTGACCTCTGGCATCTTCTGCTACCACTATGTTATGCCACCAATTGATCTCATTGACTCTCTGGGTGATAGAACCAGCAAATTCATCACGCTCATTTTCCATGCCTGAGGTCAGATGGATCCTGATAATTACGTGATATTTACCTGATAAACATTTACAGCCCCCAACGTTAGTTATTAACACAGGAGGTGGTTGGTATTTGTACTAGAGCACTAATTAAATGCTCATTTCCAGTACAGTCATGTGCACTACCCAGAGCACAGGATGAATTATAGAAGTGACACATTTCAGAGAGCAGAAGTATTTGCTGGAGCAGTATTTCTTCAGCAACTTATTATTATTATTCCCTTTATGGTAAAATACCCATGGTTTTCTAGTAGAAAGTCATATTCTTCATGACTCTGTGTTTACAATCATAAAGAATATTTGTTTCTGAAAGGGAATTGCTTGGAACACTAACACAAAGAGCCTCTTCAAGGCAGAATGATTTTGTTGGGGTGGGGTCTATTTGTTTATTCATAATGTAACTGGAAGCTAAAAATGTGCCAAGGGAGAATTAAAAAAGAAAGGGGGGGAGAGGGGAGAAAACCCAGAAGAGAATAGAAATGTGAGCACTTATGAAGTTGTTTTCTCTAATAGCAGTTCAGCAGAGGAAAATATTTAGCACAGCAGGAGAGAAGAGGCCACCATCGTCTGTTCTGTTGGCTAATTACTCAGGCGTGTGTTTTTACAATATGATTACTCATGGAGTAAATGTGGATCACACTTCCCATTCATTATTTGATTTCCCTCCTCACTCTGAAATATCTGAGTGTGTGTATTTACCCAGCTATGCCACCTCTCGTGGGAATTGCTCCAAAAAGCCTTTCATGGTGTCTTCTCCTAGTAGCTATCTGGAGGATGGTCTATGCTGGGCAGATGTCTGGACCAGACAGCAGGGACTGCAAACTTCTCAGCCTTAATTAGTTTCCATGGACACTCACAGGGCCTGAGGAAGTAATGTGGCTTGGTTAGTCCCCTTGGAAAAGTACTGTCTGAGGTCAAAAGCTCTAGTTCCCATCTGTCCTGAAAGCTGAATCAGTCCTTGCAGGCTGATGAAACCTTCCTGAGGAGGCTGCAGTTATGAGCTGCTGGTTGAGGTGAGTTCTGCTCTGTTTACATTGTCAACATCTTTTTTGGCAGCACTACAATGCATATTTTCACGGACTTCCTATTTCTTAACAAAAGGCAGTGCTTAATCTACACCCCTTGCAGAATTAGCGGGTGGGGTGGAGTGTGTGCCTTTTATTGTTTGGTGGGTTGGGGTTTGGGGTTTTTTTTGTCATTTCAGAGCACAACTTGCAAACTAGAAACCAATGAAGCTTTCTGCATGCTAGAAACAAGCATTAATAGTTACAAAACCAAGTTAAGGGGGTGACAACCTTTGGAGCTAAAAACTAACATGACATTTGACATACAAAATCCCAGAAGTAGGCAAGATCCTTCTGCTTTTCTTGTGAAAAACACTCAAGTGTCCTAATTATTTCATGTTTATGTAGCAAACATGAAAAACACTACCAGCTTGAAAAAAATCAAGGTTTTAGGAAAGCAACTTTTAGTCATTGATTTTAGAGTCAAACCAGAGTCCTTTGGTTCCTGCTTTCATTCATGCAAAAAATGTGCTGAAAATTGTTGCTCCCAGAAGTGTGGAAGCTTCCAACACCATTTCATTACACAGATAAAACTATTTCAAGTAGATGTTATTTCCAGAATGAGATTCAAATACCATCTCTTTTTTTTCTTTCTGAAAGAGGGAATTCACTTGTCACACTGCTTATGAGGGTTAAAAAATTTTTTTTTCCCCCCAAATCAGCCATTTACACACATCTGATCAATGGAGAAAAGAGATTTTGAGTGCATGGGCTGGCACCACCCAAGGCCAATAGAAGGAAACACAACAGTACCAGTTTGTGAATTCTGACCTGCTACACAAATGCCTATTCAGGAAAAGACTTCTTTTCATGTCCAGTGGAGTTCTGTGAAAATATGATATATGTTTCCCCCTCCAATGTTTCCAGGGGACTTATTTAAATGAGGCAAGTTTGGTCTCATTAGCAGCTGGGTACCACTTGTGCTTAGGAAGATTTCTGCTGCAGACAGTGCCTGATCAAACCTTACTGTATGCAGGTCCCTCTGCCATTGTGCCTCAGTGCAGGTAAGGGCAGGCTGCCTTGTAAAACAAATGAATTAATTCCTGACATTCAGCAATTAATTATAATCCAGAAAAGGAATAGATTATACATTTGCTGTTCTGAAAAAATAATGCTATTTTCAATAGGCATAGTTTCAATAGTAAAGCTTATCTTTATATGCCATTTCCTTAGGAGCATGTTCTGATACCTGATTGCATTTCTTAATTATATCTAATTAGAAGAACACCTAAGCTCTGACCAAGAGAAGCCAGGGACAATTTTGTATGTCTAGGTGATTGAATGTGTTTGTGCAAGGAAAGTGAAAGTGAGGGAAGTGAACTTACTTAACATCAGCATGAGTAAATAAAATGTTCCTGGTTTATATACCTCATTTTATTTTATAATCAGGACCTAAATTAGGTACTGGAAGCATGCAGCCAAGTCTATAGTTTGCCTTGCTTGAAAAGGGTGTGGGATTAGGTCTCTTATTTTGGCTTTGCATTTACATGTCTTTTTCCTGAGATTCACAGGTTCCTTCTGTGGATCCTAAGGCAGGTAGCTGGGCAATAGTGAGGAAGCCAGAGCACAGTCATGAGATTTACAAGTCTTGCCAAGCATTTCTTCAAAATTGAGAAAGTTACAAGAAAGGCGCTTGGGTTTAGAGAGGATGGCTGGTGGCTGAGATGAAGATGGCTCCATAACAGTGTAATCTGCATGGACATCCTTGTCCCTTAAACATACCAGGGTTGCTTTGCTTCACTGTGGCACCACCATCCCTTTTCTCTTGTAACATCCATGATGATTTTTCAGTTTACTTCTCTACCTTTTCTCTTTCTATGCTTCTTTTAGATAGACCTCCCCATCTGTGCTGCCTGAGCAACAAGGCAGACATTCTGCAGCCTCAGAAGCTGAACAGCTTGGGTTGGAAGGGTCCTTAAATGCTCAACTGCTGATCCAGTTTGAAATCATTATCAAACTTTGGATTTTTAGGACAGAGGAGCTAACTGCCTGCTGAGTCATCACATTGAAAGCACTGATCCATTGCACAAGAGCTGGTTGGAAATCAGTGAGCCTGTACTAATGTAACAAACCATTCATTATTCTGCAGGGACCAGAAGAAAGTGGGCACCTAGGAGTGTGCAATAAAAGTTATCATAAGTAAACCCAGCTGCTGGGAGGAGGGAACCAGCACCACCATTGAAAATGGTAAAATCACAAATGTCTTTTTAAAAAGTGCAAAGCTGACAGAAGGACAAATCATGCCAAAGAAGCAATAAAGCCATGGCAATCCATTATTTATGTGTGCCTGAAGGGAATATTCTGAATGTCCTTAAAGTAATACAAAAGCCTGGTTGTTTTCAGTATGTTATTTTCAACACCCCTCCAGGGCTCTGTGCAACCACACTTCTATGAAGCAATTAATAAGGCTTATTCTTCTTCCTTAATCCTGTTTTTCTTACTTGTTAAGTTTGCTGCAATAATTAACACCTGGGACAATCTAAAGCTTATCTTTCTGTTTCCACTCAGGTAAGAGGAATTATTTACCATCAACCCACCAGGCAATCTGTACCAATTAAAGCTTCTTCAGTTGTGTCAGTTAGTGGAAAAAAATCACAGACTCTTAGAGTCATAGCGTCACAGAATGAGTAGGTTGGAAGGGACCATAAAAGGCCACCTAGTCCAACTCCCCTGCAGTGAGCAGGGACATCTTCACTACCTCAGGTTGCTCAGAGCCCCATCAAGCCTGACCTAGAATATTTCCAGGGATGGGGCCTCCACCACCTCTCTGGGAAACCTGTTCCATGGATCTATTGCTGTCACAGTGAAGAACCTTTTCCTAATATCCAACCTAAATCTCCCCTTTTCTAGTTTAAATCACCTCTTGTCCTATCACTACATGCCATTGGGAACAGTTCTTCCCCAGCTTTCTTACAGGCACCTTTCAGGGACTGAAGGCCATTATAAGGTCTCCCTGGAGCCTTCTCTTCTCCAAGATGAACAAGCTCAACTCTGTCAGGCTATCCTCATAGGAGAGGTGCTCCAACTTTGGGTCAATTTTGTAGCCATCTTCTGGAAGTGCTCCAGCAGGTCCACATCCTTCTTGTGCTGAGGGCTCCAAAGCTGGACACAGTATTCCAGGTCTCACCAGAGCAGAGTAGAGGGGCAGAATCCCCTCTCTCAAGTCTGCTGGCCACACTCCTGGTGATGCAGCCCAGGACTGCATTGCCCTTCTGGGCTGCAGATGCCCATTGGTGGCTCAGGTCCAATTTTTCATCCACGACTACTCCCAAGTCCTTTCCTCAGGGCTGCTTTCAAGCACATCACCTCCTAACCTGTGTGGATAACAGGGGTTGTCCCAACCCAGGTGCAAGGCCCTTGCACTTGGCATTGTTGAACTTCATAAGGTTCACCTGGACCCACATTTCCAGCCTGTCCAAGTCTCTCTGGATGGCAGCTCATCCCTCTGGCACATTAACCTCACCACTCAGCTTTGTGTCATCTGCCTTACCAGCTTCTTCCAAAATGTGTATGTATTAAACCTTTGTCCTGGATACATAAGCTAATGCTGAAAATGAGATCAAACCATTTAGATTGCTTATAGTAATTTTAGGAAGTAATATGTGGGTTTTCTTATATCATAATTGGCAGGCTCAGAGGTTGATGCTGCCGTGGAGGAAATCTTGACCTTATTTCTCAAGCAGCAATGAATATCTCTTGAACATGACAGGACAGAACGTTAATTGCACCTCAATCAAGGGCAGCAAAAAGCCTGATGAGCTCAGAGCATTTGTAATCTATATTGAATAACCCATCACCTGACAGTCATTCACAATGAGACAAATATCTAATCATCCCCATCACATCTCAAACTGATAAAGAAAATGTGTAAGCTTATGAAAATGTTCCTTAGCATTTTCATTTCCAGCCTTGGCAATATCAGGTTTTATTCTTGTGATTTTTCTTCTAAATGAGCTGTAAATAAAAACTGAATAATCAGTCAAAGACAAAACATTTGAAGATGCTAAAGCCCTTGAATACTTAGGTTTTAGTGCTCATCTTGCAAGGATCTGTAGGTTTTAAGTCACACAGACATGTGAGAAACTCATCTTGTGGTCTCACTTGTTTGTATCTATAGAAAATACCTGTGATCTCTTGGTCATGGTCAAAAAGACTACAGAGATGCACTGTGACTCCTGAGCATGAGAAGGTAAGTAAAACTGATTAAAAGTTTCATCTTCTAAAATCTCCTTAATCTTAATCCAGCATCAGGGTTTCCATTTCTTAGATCTAGCAAAAACACCCAATTTGAATTTGAAGTTTAGAACCAAATAAAGGATTCTTGGCCCACTGTCTGCAGAGTTTTTTCCCCATGGGGAGGAGGCTTTCAAAAAAGCCTAAATCTGCTCAACTCAACATGTTTCTTCAGTTGTTCTCCAAGGGATTATAAAGAGTTTTTTTTTTCTTTTTGGTATAAATTCAAAATAAAAAGCCAGATATGATAAACCTTGAGGGAAATGCAGATTTTTCTGCCTCTCATCTTCACTTTCTTGTCTATTTCCTCTCTTTTTTTCTCTTTCTCTCCTTTTTCCTTTCCTCCTCCAATGCTCATGTTGCCACTCAAAACATATCTATATCACAGAACCACAGGATCATAGGTTGACTTCAGTTTCATAGATTTGAGTTTTCATAGAATTGAGAGGTCAAAGCTTTCAGTCCTTAAAAGTGTGGTCAATTATAATACATGAAGTCATTATGGATTGATTTTTGGAGTTGAATATTTAGGTTACATTGATGTGTTCATGGTTTCCAATTGTTATGGCATTTCATAAACAGGAATAGAGGAATAAACCACAGAAATACTAATGGGAAATATATATTTTATAATATAAACAATAAAGGTTAGAGCAAATGCCTAGAGTCACAGAATCAGAGAATCACAGAACGTTAAGATTTGGAGGAGGCCTCGAAAGATCATCCAGTCCAACCCCCTGCCCGAGCAGGGTCACCTAGATTAAATCACACAGGAATGTGTCCAGATTGGTCTGGAATGTCTCCAGAGAAGGAGACTCCACAAACTCTCTGGGCAGTCTGATATATTGGTATTTCCCTAGGCAGTTAGTACTTTCTATATGCCAAGTTTCATAATCCTTAAGGGTGAAATGAATGAATAAATAAATGGAAGAAACTCAAGAAACTCATTCTCATTTAGATTAAATTTGTCTCAGAGAAAAATAAACCATCACAAAGCCCCCAAAAGTACAAAGACATTTTTTATTTGGAGTGTTGAAGATGAAGAACCACGTACATCTGCTAGGTTAGATTTTTCCTCTGCTGAAAGTGGCAGGAGGCAACACCTAGAGTCATTTCATAGAATCATAGAATCATAGAATGATTAGAATTGGAAGGGACTCCCAGAGGTCATCTAGTCCACCCCCCCTGCAAGAAGCAGGGACACCCCCAACTAGATCAGGTTTGTGCTGAGTACTTTCATTACTTCTAATTGTGACCACTGAGGAAAAAAGTCATGCTTGTAGCCTCCTTCTTACCTCATTGTTCCATGATCTGGAACATCAAATAGATTGAAAGGATTTAACTTGTCACTGGCCTGTGCAGACTTGAACTGAAAAAAACATCTAATTGAACATTATTGCTGCAACATTAAATAGCACAATCTTAATCTTCTCTGAGCTGACATTCTTGTGGCAAAAAAAGCCAACCCTAAGAACCAAAACAAAAAACCAACCAACCAACCAAAAATCCAAACCAGAAGGAAGTAAATCGAGGCATGGATTAAAGAACAATCCTGGTTGGATGAGGCCTAGGGCAACTTGGTCTAATGAAGATCTCCTTGCCCATGGCAGGGGGTTGGAACTAGATGATCTTTGAGGTTTCTTCCAACCCAAAGTATTCTGTGATTCTATGATTCTTTGATTTTGTGGTTAGCAGCAGAATTTCTCCTCTGAAAGTCAGGGATTTAGTGTAAAATGGTTATTAGAGCAAAGCTCAATCTGACATTAAGAATTCTATATTAGGAAAACTACATGTAGATGTCTACCTCTGAACTGGGTGACCACTCTCCCACTACAGGAAATCTAAGACAACACACCTGCGTGGTGCTACACAAGATACATGAGATATTTGCCCACCCATCCAGTGTTGTGGGTGGAGGCCTTCTGAGTACTCTGCAGTGACTAAAATGACATTGCATGCTTCTGTTTGGGAGTCAAAGCCCACCCCTGATGATTGGTCAGCTCTGCTGATGAGGTTGAGTAGATGTCCACTGACAGTACATAGAACCATGCACTCCTCTCAGAGAAACCTTCCTGAGCTGAATACCATTCTTAGGGGATGGAAATTTGATGAGGGACTGCAGGAGACCTGCACAGTGTCTGGAAACTGAGGCATGCCTATGGCATTTCAGAAGGCACCAAACACTTACATGGGGTGTGAAGATTCACAGTGAATTGAGCACTAAGTCTTCTGTAGAAGAAAGGGGATGTGCACTTCCAGGGAACACTTCAGCATGGCTTAAATCACACTTCTAACATGTGCTCAGTGTACTTACATCTCTCTGCAGTGCAGAAAAGTGCTTTTCAGGAATATTTTGTGTCCAACAAGCAAAACAGGTGTGTAAGAAAGAGGACTGAACATATATATCTTCATTTTCCCCTATGTCCATTGCCATGATGCACAGATGATTTCTACCAAGAAAAAAGCTATCTCAGGACTGTGCACATCATGTTTAGAGGAGTCTCTTTCTTTCTCTTCCACTTCTGCAAACAGCTTCCCAGTGTTTCTGGCAACAAGCATTTAGGAGAACAAGAGGGTCACAGAAGATTAGTTAAAGACCTTCAGGAAAGGTAAAAATAGCAAAGAAATTGAAGCTGAAGTGGGAGGAAACTCATGGCAAGATAAATTTAACAGGACAAGAGCTGCACAGTTTAGGTACTGTAAAGCTTAGCAAAGGAGGAGGGATATAGGGGGAATGAGAGTGCTTGAAAATAATGCAATAACATTCAGAGCAAACCTCCAGACTATCAATAAAAGCATCTCTTGCAGGAGACAGGATCACTTACTACTTTTGAAATATCAGGTCACAAGCAGGAAATAAGCCAATGAGTTGGAAAATCACCAGACAATAAAAATACATAACTAGACCTTTCTGGGAAACAAACAAATGAGCACCTAAAATCTCCACCCATTTATTAAAATCTGTCATCTGAACTCTTGGCAGTGTTCCAGGTTTCTTGTGGATGCCAAATGAATTCAGCTTTGTCTTGTATAATGATCTAGGGGGAAGAAGTACAGACTTAGACAAGCAATTAAGAATTGTTGCTTTTAGAGGCTGGCTAATGCTGTGAACATTCAGACAGAGATAGAGGCAGAGAGCTGTCGAGTTGGATCGCAGGCATAAATGACCATTAGATGAGACTCAACCAGAACACTGAAACCACAGCATACAAATGACAGTTATGAGTATCAAGTGGAGTAGACACATTTGCTGCTGTTGTAACAGAGTGTCTTGTCAAAACAGACATGTCCATCTTATGAGGACAGCTATTTTTTTCTGGTTTAAAGCACTGCTTGAAAATATGATATAAATCTCTTGAAGGAAGCTTCAGCTTATGAAATAAGGAGGCTCATTACAATTTGTTTTAAGATACTGCAGGTCCAGGGTGTCTGCTTCCTTCCTCCAGCAGTTTTTCCCAGCAGTGGAGGCAGCAGGATGGGATACATACCCATTATTAATTTGGGTTTATGTTTATGAGCTGGACAGTGACTAAGAGAACAGACCTGCCTTCCACTGTCACATTTTTCTGAAGGCTTTAGAAGAAGGGCAGAGTGGACATGGACATCTTTGCCTTCTTTCTACTTATGTAAATGTAGTCAGGACATGTTTTTAACAGCAGGGATATACTGGTTTGCTTCTTCCTATCTCCTTGAGCATGATTCCATTACCACATGGATCATAAAATACCAGATACCTCTACTCTTTTCTGATAATTCCTCTCATTCTAATAGTTGATAGTTTATCCCTTTATTTTGATGGTTATTTTCCCTGGTACCTTCTTTGGTTTTTTAATCAATGTCATAATTTCTAAGTTAAACCTTTCATACCACTGTTAATATCTCAAGCTCAAGCGTGATACATGTTTCTTCTTCCTTTTCCATTTAAATATGCTTACAGTGTTGCCCATGACCAGCACTGTTGTTTAGATTCATCCCTCAAGGACAGTCTTTGAGGGAAGCTGGAGAAAGGACATTTCAAGGATAAGGCACAAACCCTGTGATCAAAAGCTTGTATTCCTCTCAGACAATATTAGTCCGTTTTCTAACAGTTGGTTTTTGACATAAATTGGTTGGTGACTTTCTCTTACAGTCAGTCACAGATATGGGTCCTTCCAGAACATCATTCTGCACCCAGAATAGGGGATAGAAGATGAAGACTATAAATCACACACATTAGTTATCTCTCCCCCCCTTTCTTCCATCAGTCATTGATCTACAGGGTGGGATTTATCTGACTGGAGATCTGAAACACGCACTCTCACAGGGACATGGATCAGTGGTGATCTTGGATGTGTTGGGTTTACAAGTTGATCATAAAAGTGATCATAAACTTCTTTCCAACCCTAACAATGCTCTGATCCTATGAATATTTCAGTTCAAAGGGACCTACCATCTACTCCAACTGCCTGACCACTCATCTTGAATTTTAAGAGAAAAAATGGATAATTTTATATGACTAGCCTAAGTTTCATGACTAAACTTTTAGTGGAGTACAGTCTGGAAAGATTAATTCCTCCCTAGTTGCCCTGGCTCATATTTATTTGAATGTGTATAAATTAATATGATTCTATTATTCTTAATTAAACAATCTTAATTAAACAGGTATTTTTGTTTGGGTTTTTTTCAGATATATAGCTTATTGTGTTCATATTTTAATTTAAGACACAAATCTATTCTGAAGTTACTTTAAAGTTCACTTTCTTAGACACTCGAGAACAGTAATGAAATAAACTAATTATAAAGTTGATATAACTGACAGCTCCCTGTTAACTCAGCCCTCCCAAACCTATGCAAAAACAATTACAGTATGCAAATGCCGATGATCCACATTAATGCTATTCCCTATTAAATGTCAGAGAATGAAAAATGCAGTGGGTTATCAAAGTTTCCTCAGTTGTATGAAGATGATGCTCTAAAAATATATCAAAATGTCACTTTTCTGGGCTATCTTATAGACAAAGTGATTGACTTACTACGTCCTTGCAGGCAAAACAGATTCTGTTTCTCTGGTCACCCATGGACAGGTAAAATTATTAATTAAATTTTTTATTATACATTTCAGAAAATTTCTGAAGTTTGCTTGTCTTGCATTTATAAAGAGAGAAGGCATAAAAATTTCAAGCCTTGGAAAAGTGCAAAATCTGAGCATTTAAAATTTTATTATCTACTTTTTTGCTTCACTTTTGCAAGAGACCAAATGTGTGAATATTATCATACTGTATCTCTACAAATTGCTTTTCTAGGCAATTAGCATGTTAGAGGGGTGAAAATGGGTAGCTACTGTCAGCATCCTGCGGTTATGAAAAGGAAGACTTAAATATTCTGTTGTGGTTTTATAACCAAAAAAAAGTAGCAGAAAATATTGCACAAATACAGTGCTTTGGTGTCCACAAGAATGGCAAATATCAAATCCCAAACCCAAAGGTTAGCATACGATAAAACTGACCAGAAATCACATACATTTCTTTGGAGTATGTGAGCATAATAAACTAATAAAAAAAATTAAAAAAAAAAAAAACCAAACACAAAACAAAACCAACCAAACAAAAACCTGGCAATTTTGTCCATTCCTTTGGCTTTGAAAATTTTTTCTGTCTTTCCAGAGGCCTGAGCTTATTAAACAACTCTGATTGTGCTTTTTCTTTTCTTTAAGAAGTAAACCTCCATGAACAGAATTTCATGTTCCTCTCATAAAAGCTTAAAACCATGTCAAACCAAAAAGAAAGATAAGTTTCATTTTCTTTAGTTTTACAGTTTATTACTTTGCCTTGTTATTTGTTGTTTGACATGTGTTTATAAACAAAGATCTGAAGAGAATTTTAACTTCTAGGAATAATGAAGAAAAGTTTTCTGATCCTGCAAGGGTTTGTTGTTTGGGGTGGTTTGTTGGTTTTGGTTGGGGATTTTTTTTGAGGATGATGGATTCTGTCTTAGATTTTTAACTCAGTAAGGTTTCTAATTAAATTACAGCAAGGATTTGGAGCTGAAGAGCTTAAGGGAGAGAAGTGAAGATGGATGGACAGATGAGTGAGAGATGAAAGAGAGCTGCTTATGCCCCAAATACACTGGAGTTCCAGTCTTGAGGGTTGGTAAGAAAGAGTAAGGCTCATAACATCAATGCCTAAATTAGAAGATTAATGTTAGATTTATCCAGTCCAGTTTACAGATTTGTCCATGACTCATCCAGTGTTGCAGTCTTTTTTATTAAACTTCAGACAAATGCAACTCAATCAGTTCTTATCCTGAGGGACTTGAAAAGAAATATTGTTGTATTACTACACTTATGTTCTCTACAGCTATACATCTCTAACATGTCCATAGATCATGGACAAGAATAAGATGTTTACACATATTTATTTGGGGGGGGGGGGGCAATTGCCCTGCTATCTCTGGTATCCAAGTACATAAGTTTTTGTATAAGAACCTACAGTCATTTAGATCTCACACATAGAAGTATTAATCTTCCATGAAGATATCAGATGTATAATTCATTCCAAAGCAATGGCTTTTCCTCCAAACAACCAGGAAAAGGAGGAATCTAAACTAGAAGGACTCCATAGAACTTTTCCAGCACACATTTTGGAAGGTCATGCTAAACCTTATTACTGGTGTAGGTGATGACACCACCACTCTGGGGACGTTCCCATCCCTACATGCACAATTACAGCATCACAGCTATGCTGTAGGTGACAACAGCCAGATCTAATGCATAGAAATGTTTGTCTCCAGAGCTAAAGCATGGAAATTCTTGTCCCCTAATTCCTCATTTAATGGTTAATGATTTTACTAGACTCAGTTAAGTTTTTCCCAAAATCAGCTTTCATATCTTTAAACTTGCAGTTATAGACATGTGAAACTTTTTGAAACAGATCTATATAGACATGTGTGTTCTTTAAAATACTACCTGAGTCTATCTACAATGTATGGATATGTCCAGGTCATATATGACCTGGGAAACACAAGAGATAGAAATAGGAATGAAGGGAGGAAGCATTTCCAAATAGCTCTTTCCAGTTCTTTTTTGCACTTGCCATGAGAATGGGTGAGGCAGTTTTAGGGCTGTTGACATGTTTACTGAGTCTCTCCATTTAATAAAGCCCAAACATGTCAAGTGGAAAGGCTGACATATGAGGACTTTCAAAATGACAACTGAGCCAGGGCAATCTTGAGAAAGGATGGAGTCAGTGAAGAAAACTGGTTACTTGGATATCTTTCTAAGGGATTCTTTTATTTGTTTATGTGTTTTATGCATATACAAAATTACCAAATCCCAAGCTGAGCCCCAGGGGAAACGAACAAGCAAATAAAATTAGTATATTTCCCTAGAGAATGAATCAACAAAACTTCAATTCCACCAATCCCTGAATGCAATCATCTAATGGGGAAAAAATGGAAGAGGAAAGGGTAGTTTTAACACAAATAGCTGCTTAGGAAGAAAGGGAGAGCCATCAGACAGGGCAATGATAATACTGTGTGAAGCTCTGTGGATTTATCAGGGCACTAAGGGATGTCAATAATCTGTCAATGTGGAGAGCAACTGTACTTGGATATATGTTATTACTCCAAAAGAATTATGTTGCAACTGGTTATGTGAATAACAAATTAAGAGTAGGTAAGAACTGAGCTCTGCCTGAAAAGAATAAGAACATCACACCTGCCAGTTTCACTTGACTGAAGGAATAACAAGCTTTTCCCTGCCCATATATATAAATAACATTTAGAAGAAGATTACAACTGCCTAAGCAAGATGCCAGAGTAAATGGAAAACTTTATCAAGTTATTGAAGGTTTTGGAAAGGGCACTTTCAGTGGTACCCATGAAAAAGACAGTAAGAGGGGAACAAATGGAAGCACTGCAGATCTCTGAAGATTTTTTAAAATTTGAATACTCTTTTATTAGGGAACAGAAAATAAAATCTGCTGCTTTGGTGTTGCTGATTCCACTTTTATCATTATTTATTTATTATCCTTTTAATGGCCTTTTACCCATAAAGCTCTCTAGACATTCACATTTCTCTGTTACTTTGTGTCATTTTTAGTTGCACACTTTGGGACATGGCTCTGTATCCACACTCCCTCTTCCCCACAGGCAAGGGAAATAATGTGAATCCAGTTGTTTGATTCTACATCCAGGGAGGTTTGTGTCCTAAGGTACCCATTCCCCAAGCTTCAATTCAGCAGAAGTGAGGCCAGCTCAGGCCTTCACTCACTCCTGCCCACAGGGTGAAATTAATCTCAGATAGGTCTGTCCACCAGATAGTTGCTAAGCAGTCTGAGATACTCCTCTACTCAGAGGGGAGGGCATGAGTTGTATCCATCAGCTGACATGATGCTGCTGTAATTTTCTCCTAGGAGGGACATCTCAAATAGCAACTTTCAGATGGTGAGAAATAAGTGCCATGAAACACAGATTCAATTACTTGTCAAAAATCCAAAGAGGACTTGATACCAGTGTGGTACCTTAAATGTACTTTCTTAATAAGAGATATTGTTGCTACATGGAGTTCACCATCAAAATTATGGTCTCCATCCATCTCCAAAATAACTCCATCCTCCCCACAGTCCCAGCCAAGTCAGATCATGTCACTGAGTGCATCGTCCAGATGCTTCTTGACCTCAGTCCAGCTGGGTGCTGGGACCACTTCCCTGGGGAGCCTGTTCCAGTGCCTGACCACCCTCTCAGTAAAGAACCTCTTCCTAATATTCAAACAAAACTCCCCAAACCTCCCCAAACCTCAAACATAGAGCAGTGCACTGTGCTCTCTGACACATTTTTAAGTCCAGAAGATCCATTTTATTTGAAGAAGTGATGGGAAAAGGTGCTCTCATTTTTGCTTTTTGGTTATTTTTTTTAACATGAGAATGGCAAACTTGTATTTGTTTGTCACCTATCCTCAACTTCAGATTTTGCTCCAGACTACCAAAAAAAAGCCCCAAACACATATATAAAATTGTATCTTCTTCAGGCAGACACCATATGGAAATAATTTCAGTTCCAAAAATAACTGGTTTTGGAACCTCTGAGATTAATAAAAATACTGGAATGCTCCTTTGAAACCCTGACTGTAGGATCCTATGCTGAAACTTTTTTCTGTGAAAAACACTGATTTTAACTCTCTTATATAATCTATGGGCACTGGCTCTAGGCTTTTTCTGTCATCTAAAGTCAAATCTCTAACAGTTATCTCACTAATCAGTGGAAAGCAATGCATCCTGCTACAAGACAGATGTCCAGGAGTGAATGTCTAACCCCCAAAATACACCATGAATAGCTTCTCTACTTCTCTAAGGATAAAGAAATAAAAACTTCCTATGAGTTCATGGGCATTAGTAAGAAAAGCAAATAAAAATAATAAAAAATAATTAGCAGATTTATAAATGTGGCATAGTAAACATTTGTCTTGGGAGAAAATTTCTCTTTTTTTCATGTCTTCCAGGCATAAGATTTACATAAGAATGTCCTGTCCAGCTGGTGAGGAATTCAAACTGGCTTCACACCCAAGACAGGATAAAATTCTGTCATGTTTCCTTTACTCCTGTTGAATTGAGCAACCAAAACTAAGTTTTCCCATTATAATAACAACTGCCAAATTAAAGCAGAATAAGGCAATCCAGTATTTGTACAATTTATAGGGATATTAAAAAACATCCATAAAACCCACCCAATTATCTGCAGGACACTTCTTGCTGATTAGGTTTTTATCAATTTTCCTGGACATACTAACTGCCCACAGAGACTCTTCAAGATTAAATATTCTTTGGGGATTCAGAGTAAATAATTGAGGCCTTTAAGTATGTTTTCAATTAAAATTATTAGCATCCAGCCAAAATTCAGAGAAGCTGATGGAATATTCGGGCCAGACTAAACATTTAGTGGATAAGAGTTACAACTTATTATTTAAGTAGTAAATTCAAAGCCCAGTGACAGTACTAAACACTACCCAGTTGTCTAAGCAGCATACACACATATCTGCTGGTGGGTTTTCAGGAGTCCCCAGGAAGTCCTCTTCTCCTGGCTTTCTAGCACAGGAGAATGGTACTTTAATCACCTTAACTGGGGTGATGCCTCTCTATGGAATCATAGAATCCTTTAAATTGCAAGGGACCTCAAAGATCATCTAGTCCCAACCACCCTGCCATGGGTACACCTTCACTAAACCAGGTTGCCCAAAAGGCCCATCCAACCTGGCCATAACCACTTCCAGGGATGGGGCTTCCACAACCTCTCTGGTCACCTGGTCCTGAATACCCCCCAGGAGACCATGTAGGAGCCTTTCCACCTCAGAAAAGGTGTTTCTATCCAAAATGCAAAGGATTTCCCCACTCTGAGAAATCATGACCCAACAAAGATGCCTGCTGAAGTGTTTGGAGTAATTTCTGTGCTCCTTTCTTCACATAAAGAGAAGACAAGAGTTAAGCTGCTTCTGGGGGGATGTTTTTATGACAAGCAGCAGTTAATGTGTCAAATACAGTGAATAAAGTGCAGCAGTGAGCAAAGTAAGGATTCCTAATTTCTCTTAATAATCTTATGTGAGAGCCTGGGTATTGATTCCTGCTGCACACCAACAGTTTGCCTGGATTTGAGATAATGGATTTTAACAAAAATAAACTAGTTTTAAACTAGTTCTCAGGTACAATCCTGCAGGCCAGGTGCTGTGGGGAGTGATGGTATTTTTCTAAATGCAGAAAAGCACAGCTCAGCTTTTCTGAGCTGATGCATGGTCACTTGGGGTGGATGTCACCTAAGTAAGTTGTCTGTTTTCCAGTCATAGGTAGAGATGTGGGGGTGACTGGATCAGCCTCAGACATCAAGTTTTTGAGTCTTCAAAAGAACAACCAGTAAAACCCTCTATCTCGGTAGTTAGAAAGGTGTCCTAAAACTTCCTTATTCTATAATTTTTCATAGAATCATAGAATGATTAGGGTTGGAAGCAACTCCTAGAGGTCATCTAGTCCATTTTTATATTTCTTATTTCTCTTTTCATCTGTTTTTTTATACCAGATCTTGCTTTCCCAGTATTAGTGGTTGTCCTATATAATTTTCTATTTATATTCAAATTCTATATTCTAGCTATGTTCCACAAGCACAATGATATTTCTTATTTTGCATTTAGTTGTCTGTATTTCCATATTACTGGACATGAGAAAAATTATTTTCCTTTAATGAACGATTTAGTCAATTTCCAGAGCAAACTAAAATTCCTTTAAACTATAAAACCCCCATATTCTCCTTAATTAGCCTTATGGAAGTTTCTTTAGAGCACATACTAAGGCAAAAAATCAGAGATTATCAGATAGCTTTAGTTCTGTTAAACACAGCCTTCTGGTGTCTCAGTGATGATTTTACATCCAACATCCTGACTAACATACACTTGGTTGCCTAATGGTGATGACACAGACTTCTTTTCCCTAAATATCGAGCTGACATGAATCACAAGAGCCACGTGGACTCCATGCAATCACAGTGCTGTATAAAATGTCCATGTTCCATGGATGGAACATTTCTGTTGTTCCTTTCCTCACAGCCTAGAAGTACTAAGACCAGAGTGCTTTTGGCATGCCTGCCTGGTTAGGTTTCTGTGTGCCTTTTGGTTTTATTCTGCACTAAAGTCTGTCTCTCTAATATACCATCTCTACTGGAAAAGACAAATATTATCTACATCCTATTTTTTACAGTTTAAAAATGTTGTCATGACATTATGAATCTTTTTGGTCTGCACAGTTAACTTTAGCACTTACAGTATCTCTAAATTGCCTTCCTTCCAACCACGAAGAGAACACTTAAGAAGGATCAATATTTTCCTTACCCCAGTGATCATATTTCTTCTAAACTTTTTATATCATTGTTATCCCATTTTTAATGGACTGGATATAATAGGAGTAAGTTGAGCCAGAGGTTTGCTCTTTATTCTGCTTGATTGATTATCTGTACCTGATTATATTTTGCTTAACATCAGTTTAACACCATTGTCCCCCACCGATTTTTCACTTTCACCAATAAAAAGCAAATTGGTTTAACGTCTTCTGAGACATAACTCAAAACCCTGAGTTTTTATGTCCTGACATCTGTGCTGTTCTAGTGATTGATTAAATATCCTAGTCTAATTACAAATTTGTAAACAGCATTGGAAAATCTGGGGCAAATTCCATTATTTATTTTTTTTTTATATACAAGACTCACAGGAAATGGTAACTATAATTTTTATATCTGTTGGGAAAATGTTTTATGGATGTTTGACTTTGGGAGCATTGTTTACATTTGGGAATTGCCTGCATATGATAGTAAAATGGTGAAACTAGAGAACAAAAGCACTGCTCCTATTTTTAAACCCCCAATGGCGATTTCATGCCATTTCTTCTTATCATCCTTGTTATCAAAGCAATTGACATTATCTACTTGAAAACATGCAGCATGCTTATGACAAGTGCCACCAGTCAAATCCAAATAAAGCCTGTTGCTACACAGCTCAGGTTAAAATTACCACTGTAAATCCATCACTGAGAAACCTCCTCTTACCTCTTCTTTGCCAAAAAAATAATAAATCTGGGGGGGGAAAGTTAAATGGGGTAAAAAAGTGCTTTGATGCTTTATTCTAAAATAAAAACTGTAACACTCCCCTGATTTTTGCAAGCAAAAAAGGAGAAAACCCTACATCTAAGGTTTATTTGTAGCTGTTTTCTCTCTTTATATATTTAAATGAATTTAGTGTTGTAATATATACTGGTATTTAACTGTATAGTGATATTTCCCCCAGTATGCCTCAGTTATTTGTGTAATTGCATACAATTAAGAATAATTTGTTGTTCAAATAAATTTGTTCTTGTTTTTCATTATTTTTATTAGGCCCCTCAAATATCAGGAGGAAGCAATTAATAAATTACATGCAATTTCACTGATTATTTTAATACTATTTATTAGCATTGTTAATCAAAATATTCCTTAGCTTAATTTTTTTTATTGGATGCTGTTTAAAGACAGGAAATATCCCTAAGTCAGGTGGTTGGTTTTGGATGTTCTTTTCATTTTAGTATGAGGACTGCTTCTTGTGATCTTACAGAAGAAAAGAAAAATATTCGCTTTTATTTTATTAATTATACAGAGAAGCCATGAAAATTTCAAGTAGTTCATTCTACAACAATTTAAAGTGATAAATATTGAATCATAGAATTATCAAATAATCTCCTGAGCTGGAAGGGACACATAAGAACCATCGAGTCCAACTCCAGGCTCCACACAGGACCAGCCAAGTTAGAGCATGTCACTGAGTGCATCATCCAGATGCTTCTTGACCTCAGTCAAGCTGGGTGCTGGGACCACTTCCCTGGGGAGCCTGTTCCAGTGCCCGGCCAACCTCCCAGTAAAGAACCTCTTCCCAGTAAAGAACCTCTTCCTGACATCCAACATAAACCTCTCTGTCCCAGCTTTTGTTGTATGTGTTGTATTAGATACAGGTCTAGAACTGTCTCAGGATGAGAATTCTGAGCTCTCTTTTCTTTTGCTTTTGACCCGTTGGGTGATCTTAAGAAAAATATTAATTGTATTATCACCCTTCATCTTCACACACTTTTTCTCAGAACATCTAATTTTTAAACTACTTGTTCTGTGAGACAAAAAACAGCTCTTAATTTATGGATACAGAGCACTTAGCACAAAATACTTCAGCCTGGAGTTTCAAGGTGTTTCTGCAGTACAGCTAATAAATAATAATGGGACATAGCCTCAATGTAGGGAAAATGCGCATTGGCTCTGAGGTGACTGCATGTGAATGAAAAAATATAATTGCTCCCAGGCTTCTAATTTGGACGTTGATCAGGATGTATTTTTGGACTGCTCCTATAAACAGATCAGAACAATCATTCAGGTGTCTGCCCTTCACATTAGTTTCAAAATAAATACAGGATGTTAATGTCAACCAAAGCTGCTGCAGAATATTGAATAATGGAATCTTTGACTTCCAGTGTGCTCTAAGCAGCTGCTTAAGGCATCTGAATTACGAAGTCATTCTTGACCTGTGTCCTGAGGTTCTCTGCATGATGAAGAGATGAAGGAGCATTGCCTGCCACTTGTATTAATAAAGCATCCACTGTCAAAAAAAGATCAGCTAATATGCTTTTCCAAATAATTCCACTAAGCCTCTTAATTTCTAAGCAGCACAACGAAACACTCCCCATTACAGTATGACTCATCTTTGCAAGAAATTATCTTTTTCCTAATTTGAGATCAGTTTCAAGAAAACTCCACATTTAATTAATTGTATTTCTGAGTAAAATATTACTGGATATTATTTTTCTTAAAAACTAGACTAAACAATTTTTTTAACATCTCATAGCAGCTGAGCAGCCCAGCCAGAGCTGGTGAGCTTGGCTGTAAACAAGGCCTTCAAGAAGCAGAACAAGGGCAAGCCTGCCCTCAGGACCTTAAATTCAAGTGAGTAAGGCAAAATGGGAGAAGGTTGATAGGAAAAGTGAAGCAAGGTCACCTACATCCAGATTCAGGCACTTACACTTGAAAATGTGATTCAGGTTCCTGTAGTTGAGACAAGTATCCAGGTGGCCACTATTGTCAATGGATCACAGAATTGCAGAACTGTAGGGCTTAGAAGGGACTTTGAGAGATCATCAAGTCCAACCCCCTGCCTGAGCAGGATCACCTAGATTAGGTTGCACAGGTAGACCTCCGGATGGGTCTTGGATATCTTCAGAGAAGGAGACTCTACATCCCCCCTGGGCAGCCTGTGTGAAGCCTGTGGAGATCAAAGTCAGTCAGTGGAGACAATTAATGAGTGACCAAATGTGTGTCTTTGCTGTAGACTGAACTGAATGGTTCTCTGGGTCTCATTGATGGCATCAGTTAGAGCTCCAAGACACACAGGCAAATGTTTGCATTTAAATATCTGAGTTCCTTCAATGGCTCCATCTCAAAGCCAGATGCAGACCTGTATGAAATTTCCCCATCTAAAAGACATTCCACTTGATTAGCCTGATTTGTATAAAGCATCCTCACTTTGTCTTACTTTTCATTCCTCTACCTTTACCTTTACATTCCTCTACCTTTACACTAGCATATCTGCTCTTTGTAGACATGAATCATGGAATTATCCATTGGTTTGGGTTGCAAAAGACCTCAAAGTTCATCTGCTTCAATCCCTACCATCAGCAGGGACACACTCCACTAGACCAGATTGCCCATCCAATCTAACTTTGAACACTGCCAGGGGTCCAGGAGCAGCCACAGATTCCCTGGGCAACTTGTGCCAGGACCTCCCCNCGGACCTCCCCAATCTCACACTTAAGAATTTGTTCTTGCTATATAGTCTAAATCCACTGTCTTTTATCTTAAACCCATTACCTCTTGTCCTGTAATTCCCTACCCCTGCAAACAGTCCCTGATTCAAGGAGTATTTTCCATCCCACCTCTCTGCTTCAGACTTAGGGATGTACTTTGTATCTTTGGGAATTCTCAGTCTCCAATTTCTTCCTTTTAACATAATAAGTTATTTCATTTTATTTTCAGAGTAATTTCTGTGGCATCATAAAAAGAGCAGAATGGAATATCAGGTGTCTATAACAGTATTTATATTAAGGAAATTATTACTGATTAAAAAAAAATCATTACCATTATGAATATTGCTGGACATAGCAGAGTTTTGAGTGAGGTTTGTACAGAGGGTGCCACCATAAAAATAAATTGGTTTTTTTCTGTCCATATTACAAAGCAGAAATAAATTTCTAGCTGTGACACATCCTTCTGTGCAATGCTGCTTTGGATTTATTCCCATCAAACCTTCATATATTTTGACAGGTCTGACATGGTTAAGCAGAAGCATGGCTTTGAAGAGTTTGGCACTAAAAGGAAATTTAATTAGAAGCTATTATAGGGTAAGAATACTCTTCTGTGATGGATTGAGGTAGTAAGGCTGCCGACAAGTTGACGAGTAAAGATCTCACTTCTATTTTAAAAATAAATGTGTTAACTTCTAAATATCATTTCATAATCATTTAAAATACACAGCCCTTTGTATGCTTAATAGCATGTAAACCACAATAAAAATGCCACCTAGAGAAAGCAGATGCCTCTCAGCACATTTTAATGACAGCATCAGCTGTTTATGGTCCGTGAGTTTTCTGCAGGCAAGTGGCAAAAGATTATTTCTTTAAAATTCATAAAAAGGCTCAATTAGGTCTTAATTGAGCCTATTAGGTTCTCCCTTTGGGGCACATAGTTTCACATTTACACTGGAGACAAAGCAAAGATGTTGTTCTCCTCCACTTGTTAATTTATGTACAATAAAATATTTTAGCATTGACACATCTGTGCTTTTATTCCATTAACAGCTCTTGGCTCTACACTTCTGGGCTACAGTGATTCTCAAACCTGGCAGGAACCACTTCTGCATGAAATGCAGAATACTTGGATTTTCCATAGAATTTTTGTTTTCTTTTTGGTCATCTATAGTATACCCCTGAGCAGTTGGGTGTGGATAAACCCCTTAACCTACAAGAAAAACTCAGGAAACATTATTCAGCTTGTCTGTCTTGGGTCAATGTCAAGTTGTAAGTTGTCTCAAGTTAAGGATTTGTAACTCATCGTACCATCTCTTGATTTCTCCTCACTCTTTTCTTATTCCCTTTCCCATCTCTTCTGGCATTAGAGTCTTGTGTAAATAAATAAAAAAAAGGTTATTATACAGTTAAGCACTGTATAATTTCCCATCTTCAACCATCCTAGCCTTTCCTGTCCTTCTTACGTTTGGGACCCCAGCCCCGAAGGTCAGGTCTCACTGTAGCAGACCTGCAGAATCACCTGCTTTTCTTGCAGCCTAGGACATAGTTGTCTTTCTGGGTTGCAAGCTCACATTGCCAGCTCATGATGAGCTTCTCATCTATCAATATCCCTGCAGAGATGCTCTGACCTCCTTCTCCACCCAGCCTGTAGTTGTGATTTCCCCAACCTATGTGCAGAACCCTGCACTTGGCCTTGGTGACTGTCATGCACGGGCTCACCTCTCAAATCTGTCATAGAATCATGGAATTGTCTTGGTTGGAAAGGACCCTTCAGACCATCAAGTCCAACCATCACCCTATAACCTGCCACTCAGGACTAAACTATATCCCTCAGCACCACATCTAAATGTCTTTTAAATACACCCAGGAATGGAAACTCCACAACTTCCCCAGGCAGCCTGTTCCAATGCCTAGCAACCCTGTCTGGGAAGAAGTTTTTCCCAAAATCCAATCTAAACCTTCCCTGGCATAACTTGACATCATTTCCTCTTCTACCATCTGTCACTGGATGGTGTCCCTTCACTCTGGCATCTTGACCATAGCACACAGATTGGTCTTAATATGGAGCTGTTGACTGCAACTCTTTGAATGTGACCACCAAACCAATTCCTTATCCACCCAGTGGGGTCCATCTGTCAGATACACTTTTCTACCATTTAGAGTAAAAGATGCCATGCAGGACAGTGTTTTGCAGAAGTCACAGTATGTTTAAATTCTATGATTTTAAAAATCACCATAGAAAATTCATTATATGGAACTGCCTTTTAATATCTAGACATATAACCAGCCATTATATATACTCAGGGAGACAGAGACAGCTGCAAAGGTCTGTGTGGAAATCTGCATTTATTTAAAGGATTTGTTGATGTTAAGGCCAGAAAATATCACCACAATCATCCATTTTGATGTGAAGCAGGCTGCATTCACTCGCTTAGGGCTGAAGTGGAGTTTATATTGTTAAAGAGAGATCTGAGCCTGTTTGAAATACAGCAAGCAGTACAGAAATCCTCCAATTTACTCTTTCTTTTCTATTTCTGTCTCTGAGTTTATGTGTTATGTTCTTTCAAACTTTGTGAAGTGCAAGCTATGCAGTTTTGGTTTTGCTTGGCATAAAATCTAGCATCAGTCTGGTGCTGCTGAGAATTCTGTTCTTCATCAACAGTCCTTAACTGCTGTAACTTAATACTTGAATATGCAAAATAGCAGAAGCCTGCAAAACATTCACCATTCATTTTATTTTTTATGATACATATCCAAGAAATAATCAAATTACATATTAATGGATCAAAACACTTGGGATCTGTAATACTTATCCCGTATATTGAGTGACAATTTTCTCTATTGCAAGAAGTCCTTCTCATAGAGTTGTCTATACTAGTGAATTGAAGACAGGCAAGGAATATTCCAAGGAATTTCATTGGTATATTTGTAAACTTTTAAGGTTGTCCCCAGTGTGAGCAGCAGCCCTTCTGGGCCAGCAGCCTCCATCAGCAGTCCCCAAAACTGCTCCAGGCACTGGGCAATTATGAACCAGAAGATAAGCTACAAGTTTCTTGCCAGGTGTCTTCTTAAACATGTATGTTGGTAAAGACTTCTGTACATTTTTTAAATCATAAATCAGATTCTTATCATTTGCACTCTCAGTACAAGGCTTAACAAACCAATTAGATGAATGGAATAAATCTGACCCTTTTGGAAAATATGTCATTCAGATGTGCAGGGGCTATCAACTCAATAAAGACCATTATTAGTGTTGCTCCTTTATGTATACTGTAGCAGTAGTTAGAAAATTTAATCAGCCACCAAGTCCCTGTTGTGATGGGTGCCATATGCTCATTACCTGAAGAACTGTTTATTCCTAGAAATGAGAAACAAAACATACTGTAGGAATAAACTTTCATTTCCAGTTTAAGGAGGAGAAGTGAGACCAGTAGGGATTAAATATATGTCCAGTGGAGCCTGGAATAATAGTTTTGTTAGTTTGATTAATTTTTTACAATTATTATGTAATTTATGGCTTCCTCATGTAGCCGTCAAGGCATAATTTCTATAGGAAAACAGTTAAGAATCTGCATAGTGGGTTAATGATTAATCCTGGGTCTCATATAAATGTAATGTTATTGTTCTTTTATTGCCATATTCACAACAGCTGTCCTGTGCAAGCTCACAAAGTGAGCCAGTACCCTTCTGCATACCTGCAGAGGGAACGATGGTGCAACTTGGATCCTCACAGCTTCTTTGTTCCTACTGCCTGTTGGCTCCAAACTAGGAGTAAGCAGGGCATGAGAGCGGGAGAGAAAGCAGGGATCAAATCTGTATCAAAGCCTTTCCAGCATATTAGTGACATGGGCAATATGGGGTCACTATTCAAGCCTGACTACTGATCCGTGATTTTTTCTGGAGCTGATGAAACCAAGATGATTTACTGCATTCATAAAGTGTCCGTAATAGTGGAAATAATTCCTCCATGGAGATACCATCTGTATGTGCTGACTGTAAACTGCACCTTGACATCCAGCTTGTGTTAAACATTATACTTTTAAATGCCTCTAGTTAGGTACTTGAATCTTATCTAGTGTGCATGGGTCTGTGGTTTGTATTCCATCTTTGTTCATGTTCTCAGGCTTTCATGATTCTTTAATATTTCCTGTACAATAATCTAGTCATCCTGTGGAGCAGCAGCTTGGAATGTTCATCCCAGCTATGTTTGCAGCCCAAGGCAGGTGGCTAAACTGCCTGGTCTGCAGAGAAATAGAGAAGCTCCTTCTGATATGAAATGAGAAGAGACATCTAATCTAACTGGCTCACCTGGAGGAACCTCTGTTGGCCAGAGAGATCAGAAAAAAGTACCTGCACTTAAACCCTGATGTCTAGTAGTATGAAAAATGAAAAGTTTTGTATTAGAAAACTGTTTTAAAGTTTTTAATTTGTTACTAATTAACCACAAGACCATTTTTTTTTTTTTCAAAATGAAAACATGTATATAAAATTTAACTTCTTGTGATTTAGTTTTCCTCCTTTTTTGGCACTGCATTCTTTTGAATATCATATTGAGCAGTATTAAAATACCACTTGTCACACATATATATCATTATAACAGAGAAAGTAGGCTTCTTAAAAGAACCCTGAGAAATAGGAAGGTTGATGCTTTTTTTTTTCCCAATAACATATATAATATCCCTTCTGTAAACTTTTAGCTAGAGATATAATAAGATTAACTGTGAAAAATAAAACTCCAAACTTATGTGCATGTGCATTTCCTAGCAGTAAACTCTACTAGACCTCTGACTATTCTTTACTTAACTGCAAGAAAATACTCCTGCTTTGCAGCACATGAGCTCTACCATCATTGATAGCTGCTAGGTCACTGATATTTCAGTGTCAGGGGATGGACCCCTGCCCAAAACTGAGAGAAAAACGTGGTCTGCTTCAAGATAAATACATTCCCACTTTGAGAAGACTTACAAAGCAAACAGTTTTCAGCTTTTGGAAGCTAACACAGGTCAGGTCAGGAATGGAAAGAGATGCTGAGGAAGAAACACACCTGTGTTGAAAAAGGGTATTGATGATGTGCTGCTCAAAGGACTTGATATCTGACAAGGTAAGATTGTCCATAGCATGTCCCCATAGAAAAGTGCAGTCCAACAGCCAGTGCTGAGCTAGGAGAGTCTTTGGCTTCTCAGCTGTGCTTAGTATGGGGCTCAGACACCCCAGGGCCATGGCCAAAGAGTGAAGCTGAAGCCCTGAAGGATATCCATATTGCCTAACTTTGGGCAACAAACTAGAGACATCTTGTTAATTAAAAATGTGCTATAGGCTCATCCAGAAGACATTTCACAGAACCTGGGGGTTTTTAGCCCTAAATCTATGTCATAAAGTGTTTATTCTTTCTTGATCACTCACAGGGAGTCCAGGCTTTTTCCATAAAGCAAGGGCTGTCATGACCTGTGTCTCACATGAACTTCCATCTCTTTTCCTGGGCTTGTGCTGGTGCTCCTTGGAAAGCAGTATTCACAGATTGAAAGTGTTTCCTGCACTTAGGAGATGGGAGCACCATTGTCTTTAATGATTGTTTATGAGGTTTGCAAGTTATGGTGAAATAAACACATCAGGAACTTCAGCCCCGTAACTGTTTCCTGGCTGAGGAGCATAATCACTGGGACATAGACTTAAGTTCATTCCTGGCTACTCCCTTCAGACTCTGGATTTGCTTATGGCTGCTCAACAGGGCTGGGCTGGGGCATGCTGTCACCTACTGCTGTCCCTGAAGCCTGCTCCTCAGAATTGTCTTCAAATTCCACATACTGAGGTTGGACTCTTGCTGAAGTCTAACCCGCAGGCTAGGACACAAAAAGTAGAAAAGCTTGAGACAGATGGAACTGAAGAAGAGCTGCTTCCTCCTTTTGTGTCTGCAATGCCTTGGATGCCAAATCAGATTGGGTGAGCATTCATTGAACTGTCCTCCTGGGTTTAGGGTCCTTAGATCTCTAGCTGTAGCATTTAAGGCAAGCAAACAGATTGCCGAATGCTTTCTTCTATGTGCAGATGGTAATATTGCAGAGCTTTTTATCTTGCTCAAACCAGGGCATTATTCAAAAGAAAGACAAAAAGGCACATCTTAGAGAAAAGGTGGTCTTTCTGCCCTTTCATGCCCTCCAGTTTCTAATATCATCTTTTGCATCAGAGATGCAAGAGAACAAAGGTGAAAGGTTGGGTCTTTGGGGTTGTTTTTTTACACGAGGAAAGAAATTCTTTTTCTGTTACTGTTCTTCTCAGAGAAGGATTTTTTTTTTAATTTATTTTTTTAAAACTATTTGAAATGAGATAAATCATGATGCAGAAACCTGGACTAGACAGGACTAGTCATACAAAGTTCTGATCTATGAAATCCAAGCTTGTAGAAATTGAAGTATTGGGCAGTTCTAATCATGAACACTGTGATAATGATACAAGTGTGAAAATATAAAAATCTCCTCCTCAGCCCCACTACCAGTTAATCCTCAAGATCAGTAAATGTTTCAAAATACTAGACTAAAAATAGCAGTTCTTATCAGTTTTTTTTTAACTTCTGGAAAATATAAGGCAAGGGAAAAGTCTCTCACACATGCACAGACTCACACATGTGCAGCCATTTCTTTGAATTAGAAAAAATAAAAAGAAAACCACTGTTATAATACTGTTTGCTTAGTCAGGCTTATGTTGACAGTAACTGTTTGGATTAAGCCCTATGGGTTCCAAGTTGAATAAAAGCAATGTTTATGGCAGTGTTAAGAAAAATATGTTTTAAAAAGGCTCCTTTTTTCTCACTTCATTTTAAAGATATTTTCTTGGGTCCCAGCTAAAGCAGCCTGCTAGCAGGTACCATGCTGCTTCTTTTTTTTTTACATCCTTTAATTTGCAGAGTACTGAAGGGCTGCATAGACTGCATGCCTGCTGGAGATCTGGGGTTTCACAACTGGCATTTTCTTCTACATTTTCAGCAGTTATTTTCCATCTAAGAAGCCCATTACTTTACTCACAAAAGGCAAACAATCAAGAAAATGAAATGCAATTAAAAATCTAAGGCAAAGAGAACAGACCCCAAAGACATTAGCAGAGAGTAAAAAGAGTTAAGAACTTTAAAACAACAGAAGTTTTGTACTGTCATAGCAAGTGGCCCTTTGGCTGCAACAGAAAAATATGAAATAGAATCACAGAATCCTAGACTGGCTAGAGTTGGAAGGGACTCCCAGAGGTCATCTAGTCCAACCCCCCTGAAAGAAGCAGGGACAACCCCAACTAGATGAGCTTGCTCAGGGCCTCATCCAACCTGGCCTTGAATGTCTCCAGGGATGGGGCATCCACCACCTC
>VXBZ01006799.1:76915-134524 GCA_013399135.1 Heliornis fulica
ACTGGACACAGTACTCCAGGTGAGGTCTCCCGAGGGCAGAGAGATAATAAAGGTGTGTTTCTAGGACATGTCTATATTGCAATAATTCCATTTTAGAAAGATTTTATTTCCACAGTAAGCAGTGTCAGTCTAAATACTCAGGCATGGAAAACCAATTGTTATATAGCTAGGGTGAACTAAATTTTGGCTTGAATAAAGCCATTGGAATGACCTATGGTACCTTTTACCTTCCCATAATTAAATATGTAGGCCTAGGAGCCACCAGGTCTTTCCAGGTGGTTTCTACACTCTGAATAAGAGACTTGCCTCATTCTGATTTGGCTGGTCTTTAAAGATGGACCAAGTATGAATCTTGCTGTTTCCATTTGTGTCTCTCTTACCACATAGCAGCTTATGAGCTGTTCTTAGCTTTTGATGGGACTCAATGTCAAAGCTACTTACAGCTTTTTCTCTAACAGCTCTAGTGCTGGCCAAGACCTCTCTCTTACTAGAGACCTGGCTTTTAGGACAACTGGTTACTCTCTTAGGATGGAAGATGTGTGCTACAGGCCCTGGCTCAGGGATTTCTCTGTACCTTAAGGTGAAGGTATACAAGGAAGTGCCCACCACGTGCCCCCAGCGCTTTTTCCCATCCTCCTCTTGGTAATGTTGCTCCTCAGCATGGCCAGTGCTTTCTTTGGGGCTATTTTGGACTTCCACTGAGACTGAACTATTTTTTTTTTCATATTTGGTGTTTTTTACCTGACTCAGCAGCTTGATCTGTCAGTAGAGATATAGTCTATGTGTCAGCAGGGTTCTGGTACACTATAATATTTGTAAGTATTTTAGAGAAACTTTTGTTCCATTTCTGTCTCCAGTTTCATGTGACAACTTGGAAGTTATATTTTCAGAGGTTTTATGGTTGAAAATACTAAAGCATCAGCAATTATGTCTTAAGCAGTGCTAGCACTTGAACAATCATCCAAATACAAGAACCACCACAGCACTCCCTGTCTTTGAGACCAAACAACTCAAAACAAGATCCAAAGGTGATAAGTAGCCTCAAAGATCATAACAATAATGGTCTAAGGAGTCCTTACAGCATTGTCAGTTTTGAGTATCATTATAAGTGGGCATAATAATTAGGCTAAAATGGTAAATGTAAGAGTTCTGGGGGAAAATCAATATATTTCTCTGTTTCTGTCCAGGAGGGTAGATGGGCTAATGTTGGAGAACTCCAAAGCATTCTTGGAGATGTCTTTCTGAGATACCACACATCAACTCTGAAGACAGGGAGAAGAGTAACAAATATGATTACAAAATCTATAATGCAGACATGGAGAGTTCAGGAACAAGAATCAATCCTATCGACTTCAGCGCATGTGGGAAAGGAATACCTGAAGCAAAGATTATTCAAGGTCACGGTCTCACTCTTTAGCCAAGGGCTGTCTTGCTACACTGATTGAGCAGAAACGTGTTGAGAAATAATTTTGTTCAGTCTTCACCTGTACTGCTGAACATGTATAAAAGCACGTCAGTCAAAATGACTGATGCCCTAATGCAGGTGCCAAGAAACATCTTCACCTGGCAAGCAATATAATGGCAACAGAGATGAGGTCTCAGCTTAGCAGCAGTCTTGTGTCTCTCTGCTATGAGCATATTTATACAGCAGCACAGGTCTCTGTTGGGATGTCATTCAACTTGCTCTGACAGTCTCAAAGGTGTCCACCATGCTACAAAAGGGCTACTACTTATTAAAACTCTTATTTTTCTTTGTAGGACATCAGTAAAACTTCTGACAGTGGTGAAAGACATTAAAATTTACAGATATTGAAACCACCTCTTTATGCTCAGACTTGGGATATATTTTACTTGCCATGGGAAAAAATGATAAAATGCTTAGCAAGGGATTTTGTCTATAGAATAAGTTGCCTTGAGTTGACTGTCTAGATGTCTAGATGATAATTGGCTGTTTAAGCATCCAGCATAAACATCCCACTTTGGCTGTTGACACACAGAGGTGTCTAATCTCATCAGAAATATCACATATAAAGGTGTCCTCAACTGTGACATTCAAGGAACAATAGTCCTTCAACATCTGGATTCATATTTGGCAACACCCTGCAGATACCTTCAACAGTCCTGTCTCTGTGGGTCCCAGGTGCCCTTGAGTAAAGAATTGAACCCTAAAGCTCCACTAATTAATGTCAGTTTAGACAGCTCACATGTGGATACTATGAAATGATGTCATAAGCTGGGACTTGAACTCCACCTCTCTCCTATTCTCAACCCACAAGCATTGTGAAATATGCTAAAAAATGCAAAGGGAAAAGGCTTGGAGTCACTACAGGGGCATGAAAAATCAGTAGAGAGTCCAGGCATGTGCTTGGGTTCGGATTCTTCCCAGAACATCAGATTTCTCAGATCTGCAGCTGTCTGCACACATAGACCACAATCCCTCACTGCTTTGTGAGGGATAAATTCACTTCAGCTCTGGCACACTCCACGAGGATACTTCCCTTTCAAACTCACAACTACTAACTGTTCCCTGACAAGATCTCTTCTCTTCTGGATTTCTCAGGCAATCTCTCCCTCCTTCCTTCCTAGTTAATTTTTATTCTGTTCTGTTTCTATTCTCCTATATAGTTATTCAAGCAGAGACATTTCCATTTTGTTCTTTCCTGATCTGCAAACTTTCTGTGGCATCTTCAATCAGAAAACACATCTTTTATTGCCAGACTTGGCTCTGTGCTTGGTGAGCCTTTGATTTTGGAATTCAACTCATTTTTCCAAGGAGAATCTTACAAAACTCCTAGAAAATACATCTACTTGTTTGAATCCTAAATACAGTTCAGGGACACTTGGAGATGGGAAGGTGTCAGGTGAATGAAGTGTAAAAGAACTGTGATCAAAAACCCTGTGATTACAAGGGTAGACAGTGGTAGGCAAAGGGGGAATGGATTGAAGCTGGAGGAGGGAAGGGTTAGGTTGGATGTCAGGGGGAAGGTTCAACATGGAGAGAGTGGTGAGGTGTTGGAACGGGCTGCCCAGGGAGGTGGTGGATGCTCCATCCCTGGAGGTGTTCAAGGCCAGGTTGGATGAGGCCCTGGGCAACCTTGTCTAGATGCAGGCCTGGAGGTTGGTGTCCCTGCCTGTAGCAGGGGGGTTGGATCTCGATGATCCTTGGGGTCACTTCTAATCCAGACCAATTTGGGATTCTGTGTTGCACGAATTCACCTCTCCCACACACTCCAAGCTAAGCACCATTAGCTGTCTTTAGGTCTCGAGAGACTTCTGAACTGTTTGGGTTGTATAAAGTATTACTATCTGAAATTATTCCCATAATAAAAGAGTGTTTTTATCTGTTGCCTGGTAGCAGGTTTTATGACAGATTGAGTCAATTTATCCCAAAGTTCTCCTATAGATTTTGTACTGTAAAAAGTGCTTTCTTCATCTATAAATTGTTTGTGGAGACATCACATACCAAAATGCCTTGTCTTGTCCTTTGGATAAGAAAAGCAAGGAAATTCCACAAAGTTCTGTTTGGCCAGCTGGTATGAGTGTAGCTGTTTTCTCTTGTCATAAAATCTCAAGTGCAGGCGTAAGTCTCTACGAGAAACAAAATCCACTACTAGGTAATTAATGTGACTAAGAATTCTTATTATTGTCTAAGTTTTAATTTTAATTGTATATGCATTTGTCTGTCAAGATAATATTCCAAGTAAAATAATAACCAGTCTATCTACTAATCAATGTTACAGTATTTTACACACTGCTGAAGTTTTCAACAGTTACAATATAAACTGTGGATAGTGGATCAGAACACAGTGTGTCAGGAGGTCTAGAAAATGTTACAGAACAGATTTCCCATGGGATAATAGAAATGTACCAGCATTAAGATTTGAAATGAGTTTCTTATTAATTTAGGAGTCACAAAACTGTAGGGATTCGAGGGACCTCCTGAGACATAGAGTCCAACCTGCCTGCCAAAGCAGGGTCTCAATATCTCCAGAGAAGGAGACTCCACAACCTCCCTGGGCAGCCTATTCCAGGACTCTGTCACCCTCACTGTGAAGAAGTTCTTCCTCACATCGGTGCAGAACCTCCTGTGGTCCAACTTGTGGCCATTGCCCCTTGTCCTGTCCCCACAGGCCACTGAGAAGAGGTTGGCCATCTCCCTTTGTCTCCAACAAAACTTCAGATACATGGAAGCATGGATGAGATCCCCTCTCAGTCTTCTCCAGGCTGAACAACCCCAGCTCACTCAGCCTTTCCTCACAGGGCAGATGCTCCAGGCCCTTCACCATCCTCATGGCCTCTGCTGGACTCTCTCCAGGAGATCCCTGTCTGGTTTGTACTGGGGAGCCCAGAACTGGGCACATGACTCCAGGTGAGGCCTGACCAAGGCAGAGTAGAGGGGGAGGATCACCTCCTTTGGCCTGCTGGCTACACTCCTCTTAATGCCCCCCAGGATCCCCTTGGTCTTCTTGGCCACCAAGGCCACTGCTGGCTCATGGCCAACCTGTCATCCACCAGGACCCCCCAGGTCCTTCTCTGCAGAGCTCCTCTCCAGCAGGTCATCCCCCAGCCTGTACTGGTAAACTAATACCAATATATTAGTCCAATAAAACAAAGTCATACAAAAGCCAGGTGGTCAGGATCAGTTATCTTGTTTGTCTGAATAGATAAGAGAGCGAGTCAGCTCTACAAGGTGATTTAAAGCTGTTCTAGATGCCATGTTAGAAGGAGTTAATTTTCTGCCTGAAAATGTCAGTAACTCTCCATTGATGATGCAGGGAATTTAGAAAAGTGTATCTGAACAACTGCTTAGCTTTCAAGCTTGTTAATCAGGGGATGGAGATGCATCTGAGAACAATATTACTGAAGGGGATCTGTTAGGATAATTTATGATATTTGAAGAATCTCAATTTCCCAATCCAACAAACGGTTGAATTCTATTTCTGTTCATCATAATTAATTTCTTTACATTCTTAAAGAAGAGGTACTCTCAGCCATGGAAATAGCTTTCATGTTTGTTTTGTTTTTCTAATAACCCTTTTATATACAGAAACCACATGGAGTGGTAAAACACTTTAGCTTGGCTTCAGAACTGGAGGTGTGCAACTGTTACTGGAAAAAGGACTTGCATCTTGGAAATTAGAATCCACCTTTTACACACCTTTAGCAGTCCAGGTGATGCATCAAATGCCTCCCTCATCTTGGAAACAAACCATTACTAATGAGATGATTTATCTCAAGCTGGGCTTGCTTGTCATTAGCATGGGTTCACTGTAGTGTCAATGGCAATTTCTGCTGGCATATTGTGGAGCTCTGATGATCAAAATACCATATGCTTTCAAATATGGAAACAAATTTGATTAGACAGATCTAATTTATGTACCTGTTCCTGAATGGCTTCCATCAGTTTTCTTGGTGACAGAATGATGATAGAGAGACAAACTCAGTCATGTAAAGCATATTTGTAGGATATTTGCATGTTGGAAGAGAGCTGTTTGTCCTAACACCCACCAATTGCTATTTGTGTATGAAAAACGTATGCAAACTGGTTTTAGCATGGACAGAGCTCCTTTTCATCCTAGCAGTTGGTGTAGTGTTGTGTTTAGGATTCAGGATGAGAATCATGTTGATACCCACTGATGTTTTAGTTGTTGCCAAGCAGTCAAGGACTTTTCAGCTTCTCATGAGAAGGGGTAGGCACCAAGGAAGCTGGAAGGTACATGGGCAGGACAGCTGACCAAAGGGATATGGTGTACCATATGACATCACCCTCAGTATGTAACTGAGTTGGCTGGGAGGCAGCTTGGGAACTAGCTGATCATTGGCTTCATGTGGTGAGGAATTGTGCTGTGCATCACTGGTTGTGTATATTCTTGTGTATTCTTGTATATTCTCTTACCCTCTATATTTTTTGTATTAATATTGTAACATTATTCCTTTCCTGTCCTCTTAAACTGTCTTTATTGAAACCCACAAGTTTTACTTTTTTTTTCCTCCTTTTTTGATTCTCTCCCCATCCCACTGTGCAGAGTGCTGTGGCTGAATGGCTGTCTGGTTGGTTTAGCTCCAGCTGGGTTCAACCACACCTGTGGTTTAAACCACCCCCAGTGAGGGGACACAGCTGGGACACGCACCAGTTCTTGTGGGCATCCCATATCTAAGCTTGATGCCACAGAAACTCTGAATTAGCAAGCTTGTGTTTGGTAATGCTGAATTTGAGAAAGCTTATGGTATGGTTGGCTGCTTCTGTTGACTACTTAGGAAACTTCTTGCCCATTTTTTTTATGTTTCTGTTAGTATTTCAAAGAAGACCCACAAAATCAAACCCTTTTCCTGTTTTCAGGTTTTGTTGGAATCATTATTTTCTCCTATTTCTTTTTGAAACAGCATATAGCAGAATGACTGAAATATAAGAATATTAAATTTCAGCAAAAAATATTTCGAATGCTTTTGAGAAAAAAAAACAAACAAAAACTTGGGGGGNGTACTGGTAAACTAATACCAATATATTAGTCCAATAAAACAAAGTCATACAAAAGCCAGGTGGTCAGGATCAGTTATCTTGTTTGTCTGAATAGATAAGAGAGCGAGTCAGCTCTACAAGGTGATTTAAAGCTGTTCTAGATGCCATGTTAGAAGGAGTTAATTTTCTGCCTGAAAATGTCAGTAACTCTCCATTGATGATGCAGGGAATTTAGAAAAGTGTATCTGAACAACTGCTTAGCTTTCAAGCTTGTTAATCAGGGGATGGAGATGCATCTGAGAACAATATTACTGAAGGGGATCTGTTAGGATAATTTATGATATTTGAAGAATCTCAATTTCCCAATCCAACAAACGGTTGAATTCTATTTCTGTTCATCATAATTAATTTCTTTACATTCTTAAAGAAGAGGTACTCTCAGCCATGGAAATAGCTTTCATGTTTGTTTTGTTTTTCTAATAACCCTTTTATATACAGAAACCACATGGAGTGGAAAAACACTTTAGCTTGGCTTCAGAACTGGAGGTGTGCAACTGTTACTGGAAAAAGGACTTGCATCTTGGAAATTAGAATCCACCTTTTACACACCTTTAGCAGTCCAGGTGATGCATCAAATGCCTCCCTCATCTTGGAAACAAACCATTACTAATGAGATGATTTATCTCAAGCTGGGCTTGCTTGTCATTAGGATGGGTTCACTGTAGTGTCAATGGCAATTTCTGCTGGCATATTGTGGAGCTCTGATGATCAAAATACCATATGCTTTCAAATATGGAAACAAATTTGATTAGACAGATCTAATTTATGTACCTGTTCCTGAATGGCTTCCATCAGTTTTCTTGGTGACAGAATGATGATAGAGAGACAAACTCAGTCATGTAAAGCATATTTGTAGGATATTTGCATGTTGGAAGAGAGCTGTTTGTCCTAACACCCACCAATTGCTATTTGTGTATGAAAAACGTATGCAAACTGGTTTTAGCATGGACAGAGCTCCTTTTCATCCTAGCAGTTGGTGTAGTGTTGTGTTTAGGATTCAGGATGAGAATCATGTTGATACCCACTGATGTTTTAGTTGTTGCCAAGCAGTCAAGGACTTTTCAGCTTCTCATGAGAAGGGGTAGGCACCAAGGAAGCTGGAAGGTACATGGGCAGGACAGCTGACCAAAGGGATATGGTGTACCATATGACATCACCCTCAGTATGTAACTGAGTTGGCTGGGAGGCAGCTTGGGAACTAGCTGATCATTGGCTTCATGTGGTGAGGAATTGTGCTGTGCATCACTGGTTGTGTATATTCTTGTGTATTCTTGTATATTCTCTTACCCTCTATATTTTTTGTATTAATATTGTAACATTATTCCTTTCCTGTCCTCTTAAACTGTCTTTATTGAAACCCACAAGTTTTACTTTTTTTTTCCTCCTTTTTTGATTCTCTCCCCATCCCACTGTGCAGAGTGCTGTGGCTGAATGGCTGTCTGGTTGGTTTAGCTCCAGCTGGGTTCAACCACACCTGTGGTTTAAACCACCCCCAGTGAGGGGACACAGCTGGGACACGCACCAGTTCTTGTGGGCATCCCATATCTAAGCTTGATGCCACAGAAACTCTGAATTAGCAAGCTTGTGTTTGGTAATGCTGAATTTGAGAAAGCTTATGGTATGGTTGGCTGCTTCTGTTGACTACTTAGGAAACTTCTTGCCCATTTTTTTTATGTTTCTGTTAGTATTTCAGAGAAGACCCACAAAATCAAACCCTTTTCCTGTTTTCAGGTTTTGTTGGAATCCTTATTTTCTGCTATTTCTTTTTGAAACAGCATATAGCAGAATGACTGAAATATAAGAATATTAAATTTCAGCAAAAAATATTTCAAATGCTTTTGAGAAAAAAAAACAAACAAAAACTTGGGGGGTTTTGTTTGTGATATAGTAATTTTGCCTTAATTATAAACAGTGACTCTCAGTGGCCAAAAACTAGTGGTTAGGGTATAAAATAATTTTAAAAAAATATAAAAACAACCAAACAAAATGAGAATAACTTTTTAAATAAAATACAGAAAAAACTGTCTCTGATTACAACAGGATGTTAGAACTGAATCTCTTTGTTTCTGTTTTTAATGGTGATAAATGTGTAACCTAACAGATCGGTGTGAAACCTAATGAGATATGTGTCCTGTCCTTAGGTGGGATGCTTGCCTGTCCTCATTGTGAAAATGCTCCAAAATGCTGATGGGAATGAGGGGACACAGGGTCTCAGGGACCTTTTTCTTACAACAGAATTAATTCATGCCACATGAGTTACACCTACACTACTTACACATTAGTTTTTTTAGCTCCACTGAAACCTGAAACACCTCCTGTATGAATTCAATTGACTGTCAAGAGCTGCAGAGTAACTTGTGACCTTCCTTGGCTTTGTTCAGCTATTAAATTGATTTTTAAAGCTACTTTTCCTCCTTAATGTTACAACAGGAGTTACTGAGTCACTGATGCCTAACTTTCTGATCAGTCTTGAAGCAACACAGAACCTCTACAGCTTCACAGATAATAATAAATGACATATATCATTGCCATGGTTTAACCCCGTCCAGTAGCTAAGCGCTATGTGGCAGCTGGCTCTCCCCTCTCCCTCCAAAGGAGATGTGGAGGAGAATGGAAAGAAAACCAACCCATGGGTTGAGATACAGTTTAATAGGACAACAAGGGAATAGAATGAAAATAGCAATTACAATATATACAACAAGTGATGCACAAATATGATTGCTCAGAAGATGTGGAAGAAAAAACCCAACAAAATTCAATGCCCAGTTTGTATTCAAGCAGTGATCTCACCTCCTGGCTATCTTCCTCAGTTATGTATGGAGTAGGATGTTATGTGATGCTAGAAAGATAATGAACTCTCTCTCAGCTGAAGGCATGACAGCCATCATGGGAGAGGGTATGAGTACCTGTAGAAAAATTTCCCTATACTTCTGTTCATTATTCCTTTTGCTCAGGTGAAACACAGCTGTCAATAGGTTGAACCAGGCAAACATTATTCCCTAAATCACCAATCTACTACTACAACACATCTGAATAACAGATGTAACTGAAATGCAAATAACACCAAGAATAGTGTGGAAAAAATTAATCCTTTGGAATATGTTACTCTGCTCTCCTCTATATTAAGTATTTTTTTTTCATATTGCTGAGTTCCCATTTTCCATTTTTTGTTGCTTACAGTATTCAATAACTAGAGTAGGAAGTTTTGCTAACATAAAAGGTTCAAAACTCAGATGTTCTTCAGTATATCACTTTACCAGGAATTTATATTCTACTCTCTCTATATTCTATTTATATTCTATATTATATTCTGCATTTTATATAGGGGACAGTACCAAACTAAATAACACTACAAAATCCCACAGTAATTGTTCAGAATAATTAGGAATAATAGTAAGAATTAAGTCAATAAAATATCTGAAAAGTCTATACATTGGTGCTGATCTTTGCCTGTTGGTAAGACTATGTTGCCTAGATGTCTATCAGCTGTAAAGGGATGATGAAGAGATGACAAAGGGATGACTTTGACCAATACAACACGGCCTGCATTTTGTTTGTCTGTATTCAAGACCAGGACATACATAAACACAATGTCACTGGATCTGAGAAGAAGGAGATCATAGTCTGTAGCCAGTTACCCACAACACATGTGCAGTTGGGTCTGGGCCCAGTATCTGGCCATGGTAGACCATGGTGGGGAGAAAAGATGCATGTGAGAAACTTCTTGCTAGCATGGGGCAGAAGGGTGGTATATTGGGAATGTTCAAGAAAGCATTTTGAAGGTCTAGGATGGGAGATTGTCCAGGACAGCCTCTGGGGGCCTGTCTTCCTTTCCAAGAGACACAAAATGCCCAAAATGCACCTCTCCACACACAGAAAACAAACTTACATTCTGGCATTTCAAATGGATGCAGGGTTCTTCTCTGGAAGGCATTTCAGTGCTAGTGCCAAAAATAATAAAAATGCATATGAATATACAAAAAAGTTCTAGGGAAAAGCAATCACGTACTTTTAATGAAAATATTTAGATTAATGCAGGCATTTTCTTGAGTGGAAATAAATGAAGATTTGCTGACCCCTAAGTGTTGTTACTGTGAAAATATATGCACAAGCTGAAGTTTTTCAAGTGTCCAATGGAAATCCAGGAAAATTTCTGTGGAACAGTGTTATCTATAAAATAGGTACATGCAGATTAGGGACTAAAAATGAGAACAAATTATTATTTAATTAGAGAGAAATAAAATCAGAAGAATGCCAGATTTAAGGCTAAATAATAATGCTGTTTTCAGATGCTTAAAGGTGCCTGTGACATCATCCCTGTTGATTTTGAGTGGGAGATGAATTCATGGTTGTGACAGACAACTTTGAAATACTATCCATGGAAGAGGAAATAAGTCTAGATGTGATAAAATAACTTGGAAATCTCATACATAAGCTTCCTTGCTTTTGAATAATTTCTCATATGAAATATACATTAACACAGAAATGCATCAATCTGTCATGTTATTCCAATATAGAGCAATACATTGTAGTCTAAAAAATGGAAGATTATACATCTTAAAAATTTAACATACATATGTATGGTGTCCAGCAAAATGCACGCTTCTCAGAAGAAGAATGTAATTAATATTTAATTATTAGAACTTACCCTATATCATTAAATATGCATCTATCTCCACATCTGAGGCATTTAAGGGCCAACTTTAACTAGAGACTAAGAAATACTAAATGTTTCTAAAAGTTACTGTCTGCCCAAACTAATATCTTCAGAGTGAGTCATTCTAACATATTTAGCACATAAAATATCAGCATGAAAGCAGCTCCTGAAAATACATTTATATGACAGGCAAAGTTTTGTCTTTAAACTTGCAATGAACCACAACACATCTTGCAAAAGCAAATCAGTGGACAATTACACAATCTTTCACGGGAGAAGATACAAGATTTCTTGTAAAACTTACTTATTTCTCCATTATTAACAGGGATTTTTCTTTTCCTAAATTAATCCTTAATTCATTCCATGGAGTCAGATTCCCATGTATTATTTTGCAAGGCACATCTGATGCAGTTAAGAACAGCATCCAGGTGGGTTTGAATGTCTCCAGAGATTGACACTCCCCAGCCTCTCTGGGCAGCCTGTCCCAGGGTTCTGCCACCCTCCCAGGATAGAAATTCCTCCTCATGTTTAGCTGGAACTTCCTCTATTCAAGTTTGTGGCCATTGCCTCTCGTGCTGTCCCTGGGCACCAGTGATAAAAGCTTCACTCCATCCTCCTGACTCCACCCCTCAAGGATTTATCAGCATTGAGAAGATCCCCCTCCGTCTTCTCCAGGCTAAACATCCCCAAGTCCCTCAGCCTCTCTTCATCAGAGAGATGTTCTGGTCTCCTCAGCATCTTTGTAGCCCTTTTTTGTACTCTCTTCTTCTTGACCTGGGTAGCTCAGCACTACACCAGCGCAGAGGAGGGAGGAGAAGCTCCTTTGATCTGCTGGACACAATTCTTGATAGACCCCAGGATGCCATTGGCTTTCTTGGCCACGAGGACACACTGTTGGTTCATGGTCAACCTGTTGTCCACCAGGACTCCAAGGTCTTTTTCCATAGAGCTGCTTCCCAGCAGGTCAGCCCCTAACCTCTACTGGTACATGGGGTTATTCCTTCCTTGTCTTGCCTTCAAGATTTAGTAATAAACCCTTCTACAACTGTAGCAGTCACTGGAGAGAAATGTGAGATGATGATCTGACCATCCTGTGTTAGAGGTCTGCCTGATGAAAGACACACCACTCTCTAGAAAACATTATTTATAATAATTTGACCTCTACTGACAAGAAAAGGGAGAACAGGGTGGCTATTTCACTAAACACCCACACTGTAGATGTTATATATAGTCAGGCATATTTCAGTTTGCTTAGTTCACTGCTCTACCTCCTAATTCTCCTAAAAATTGTTGCAGTAATTTTTTCCAAGTCCTTAATCTGTCCTGTCTGCAGAGAGGAACATTTTTATTTTATGCTTTGTTGTGAAATCAACAAAATATAAATAAAGCCATGAAACTGAGGCTGAAGTTCATCCAGACTCAAACATAGCTTAAAATGGAATGTTATAAAGGCACCATTTAACCCTTTTTTTTTGAAGATGTGTTTCTAAACAAATAATGACTTTAAAACCAGATACATTTTTAATCTCAAAATGTCAAAATATTAACAAATATTTCATTCATATTTCCTTCACTGTATTAGACTATTAGGGAAATTGCCTGAGTCTCAGCCCTTTTATCCCAACTGCATTTTTCAATCATTTTGCTATCTGCCAGAAAAAAAATCTTGTCCATTTCTAACTGTAAAACAAACAAAAGTGAATGTCTGTAGCCCATCAACATGACAGAGGCAGCACTCAGCAACAAGAGCCCTAAAATATTTCTTAAAATCTTTATCAGATCTGAAAAATCCTTTGTCTTTTTTGGGCTAACAAATTACTACCAGGTAGGAGTTGCTGTCTCCATTGGCTGGATATCTCATTTGTTTTCTTGGAACGAGGAGCTAAGTGAGCCTGCAAATTGAACATGCTGCTGGCTATGTCTAGAAGTGTTCATCCTTCATTACATTGCCCAATAAATTTCCAAATTGCATGAAACAGATGAAACTAAAGAAGACAGATTAGAGAATCAAAGCCATGCTGACAGAGATGGCATGAAGATGCAGATTCCTAGGTCTGGGAGAACACAAGGATGATGTGTGCTAACTAGAACTGGGTGGCATGATGAGGACGAGCTGGGTGGTTAACAAGACTGATACTGGTAAATTTTCCAAGCTGTATTCAGTTGGAAGTTCCAGGGTACAGAGGCACAAGTAAGAAATCTTTTAAGAAAATGAGGTTTCCACTCAACATCACTACAAACATTGTGGCCCCAAACCACAAAGAAAACAGTGGAAGCATCTAAATAATTTTACCACAAATAATCTATTTAATTAGCCAATATCCCCACTCTCTTTCCTAGAGGCTGCATGAAGGCAAAAAGAACATGTGTCATGTACACATAGACCAGCAATTACAGTCACTTTAATCAATGAGTAGGAAAGAACAGCACATTAAAAGTAATTATAAACCAAGAGACACAAAGTGCTGGGGGAGTGCAACAGTCTCTGGCATTTTTCTTCAGAACATAAACTCTTGAACCAAGTTTTTTTGGAGATATTTCCAGATAAAAGGATCAAGAGAGTGGAAATCATAACAAAACATGTACTTTTACTCAAGACTTGGAAAGAAGTAAAGGAAGGGAATGCAGCATTCTACACTAAGAAATACTACACAAAATTTTACATACCTAATAGTGTGAGACTAGATGTGCTTGGGTTATAGTATAGAAGTATAATATGATCTCAAAGTTCAAGCTGGAAAAATGCTTGTGAGTGACCAGGGGTTGCCTCTGATTATGGGATACATGTGAATTTCATTAAAGATGACTGACTCTGAAGATTTTTTTCTTCCCTTTGATTTGATCTCTTTGAAAAGGGAACTAATTTTCATTGCAAAGTCATTGGAGGCTCCTCAGTGCTTGGAAATACAGAAGTGATAGAGATGGCATGGTTTGATGTCCTATCCTTTTTCCCTTATTCTCACCACCTCCAACTTTACATAGTTCAACTTATATCTCTATGTTCCCTCTAACAGCAGTGGATGCATGGTCAGGTATCTCCTTTTCTGTAGGTTTTCTTGCCCTCAGATTTGTTAGCAGGTCTGTTTGTCCAAACACTCCTTAACATGTTTTAAGCAAGAAGAGATGATTCAGAAAAGACCAAAACTTTCCTTACTCCTCATCAACTGGATTAGGTAGGGAGCAGTCGCTTGCAGAGCTCTGCTGGCAGCCTTGAGGAAGCAACGGGTTTGCAGAAAGGGCAAACAGTGCTAGCAGGGTTGCTGTTTGCAAACTGCAGGTCTGGTTCAGGTTACCCTGCCCCCTTAATTTAAATACAAGATTGAATTATCTTTAAACAGAGAACATTTGGAGCTTTTATAGGTCTTAAGCACTAGAGCCAGAGTGCCTAAACAGGACAGATATGCAGCATTGTCACCAGAAAAAGAAGGAAAAAAACATAAGTGGAAAAAAGATAAACTCTCATATACTGTTATAAGTACTACTTCTGCTCATGGACCAGCATTCTTTAAAATCAGTGGAGAATATGACTGTGGGTTTTCAATAACTGAGCAGAATGACAAAGTATTATCTCTATTCATGCTCATGTCCCATTCCCAATGTCTAGAGCCCTATGATGATAAGGTTCAGGACTAATAAATGTCTTTCACAAGTAAAATCATGCTTAAGTACACCATTAAATGTTCTGCCACAGGAATGTGTCTCTTAAAAGCTTTCATTTCTGTTAGTCTTAAGGTTTTCTGAAGATTAGTCATTTACTTTCCCAAACACACTCTTATCCATTGGTTACAGCCCACGGGATTCCAAGAAGAACTGGAATATTTTAAAAGTTAATTGAAAAAAGTCCAAACAACAACCAAAAAATACCCACTACTCTTAAAATCTGATCTCTTGCAATAATTATTGCCTTTTTAAAATTACTATGCTGCCAGAAGCTTTTTTCCATATTCCCCTTACTCCTTCCTTCATACAAAGAATTACCAATAAAGATAAGGATGCTTTGGTGGGTTTTTTTAACACTCCTTTCAACCAGGTATTTTAAAAATATCTTTGTAACATAGACTGGAACATAATTTCACTGATCAGCAGCACCACTCTTTAATTTGTCCTTATGCCTAAAAGCCCAGTGGATCAAAACTATTCCATGCATGGCTGTGTGGTTAACAAGACATAAGCAGAAAAGATTTGATGAATAGGGAGATGAGGAGGGACATCTCTATTGTTAAACACATGCCTAGGTGATATTTTGATGTTTAAAACTCAATCCTCATATAAAGGAATGATTCTCTTAGATGTTGCAGTTCATCTTGTCTTTGAAGATGAATTATCTCCCAGTCTGGATTTTAAAAGGAACACTCTATTATGTCTAGGTGGATGGATGGTCTAGCTGAAAACAGCACCACTCTTTAAATGATAGTCAGAAGAATATTGATATTGAGATAATGATATTAAGAAAATATTAACTCTTGTCAGCTACTTAGACACTGGCCAAAATTTTATTCAGAGTGCTTGAGTGCTTCATGTTTTACATTTCTTATGCTTGTCTTTACATCTAGGGTGGCAAAATAGAATTCAGGCTAAAGAAGTCCCTCAGGGACTTGGCCAGGTGATTTGAAGAATAAAGGGACCTCTTTGGAGAGACAGGACACTGAGAGCCCCTACTTTTCTGTTTCATCCAGAGAATTCCCCCTTTTTCAACCTGATGCCTTTCCCACAGGAGGAAAGCCAACTCCACAGGTAACACAGGTGCTACCCTTCACCCTATTGCCATTTATACCACCAAATTGCCAGCCTGAGATACTTAGAGCTTTGTTCTCAGGCTGGATGGTCCTTCCGGAGGAAGGGAGAAATTTGAATGCCAAAGGTGTTTAAGCTGTTGGTTGAATTTCAAAGATGTGCACTCACTGTATTCACTCAACACTCTATGTCCCCACAATTGTTCACTGGGATCCTATATACAAGCTTCTAGCCCTTTATTGCCCTGAAGTTTCTCTAGCTGGTATAACCTGACTTCTTCATGTTTCAGCTCCTGCCCTATCAGGACTGTACAGTCTATAGAATTTGTAGAAGGGAATTATGCCTGATTAAACCTTATATAATTAAATGTTTCTCAGGAAAACATGTGGTCTGTCCACAGCAGGATGGCTGAAGATCATCATAAAATAACTTTAGTCTGTGGTGTGACACTAGTTGAGTAGTTCTCTAGCTAGCTGAGAACATAAGCTCAACAGGACTAGTGCAGAGGAACCTAAACATGTTCAAAGGTGTTGTATGCTACTTAAAAGCATACAGGTACAGAATGATGCAATGGATTTAGAATTGCAGAACAAAGACTCAAGAGAATTGATTTCTGCCATTGAATTGTTCTGACATTCCACAGGATGGACTTGTGTAAATCATTTCACCCCTACTTGGTGTTGTAAACATGCCAATAAAATAAGTACATAAGGGTATACTGTTATTATCATTGGGCTCCTCCAAGTTTGTCTTTCCGGGCTAAGCATCTTTTTAGATGAATAGGCAAAACTGAACAATGTATGTTTTCCCCAGCTGTGATCCTTAAAAAACTATTCAATTCTAAACAGTTAAAGAGAGGCAAAGAGTAGTTCTGACTGGAAGTGATAATCAACACAAAGACAATAAAAATAATTTTAAAAAACCTTAAAATGGCTATTTCTGGATGTTTAGATTTATTATAGCTGCACAGGTACTTCAGGATGGAGAAAGAATCACAGAATATTATGATTTGGAAGGGACCCATAAGGATCATCAAATAAGAGGTTCTATGTTACAATAAATCAGTCATTGATTCTCTCTGCTACAAGTAGTTTCATTTAATGATGTTTTAATTATCCATTCATCTATATTCAGCCATCATTGTTACATGCTGCTTTATACACTTACATTATCTTTGCAATTATTTAAAAGCAGTCTTTACACACCATCATTCCCACATCTCTAATGTTTCCTCTGCTTCAGCACCAGGAAGAAGTATAAAGTGGGAAGAGAGTACTGCATTGCCTCTTGTAGGAAAGACTCTCTGTGTAGGAGGCATCTCCTGCCCACCAGAACTACACCTGAGCTTGCTGCTGTAATATTAATTTCTCTTTCCTGAAGAAAGAGATAATATATACAATATCTGAGATACAAATCGTAAAGCAGACATCCAGAACAGGGCAGATGACTCACATCTTGAAATATCTATGTCTTCCCAACTACAAGGAAGGTTATTTGCTCATCTGTTGACATCTGAACCACAGACATCTCAATTGCATGAGGTGAAGTCTACAGGGCAGATGGTTATTGTTGAGGCACCCTTGGGATACTCAGCTGCCTGCACAGCCAAGGGCATCCCAGTGAAGAGGTGATCCATGTTTGGTATATTAATGCCTGTTATCTGCTCTAAAGTTTGGGGATGGTCATGGAATCATAATAAAAACCTCAATAAAGAAGTATAAGCACATGAATTTTGTTTTTAGTGTTATTATTTCTTGAGAAATGTGTTGTTGCTGGTTTGCCAATCAGTATCTTGTGTGAGAGAAAACCGATGGATCTGTTCAAATGCTCTATTTTCCTGACTAACCACAAACCCTGTCCTGAGTCAGCTGTAGCACCATCAGAAATGCTGCATGTATATCTAGCACATGACACTCTACAACAAATCTTACCCCTGATAGTAATGAAATGCAACTATTTAAAATAGAAAGATTGTGTGGTTTTTTGGTTTTTGTGTTTGTTTTTGGAGCAACTATTTAAAACAGAAAGATTGTGGGGCTTTTTTTATTCTGTGTACTAGAAGAGGGAATAAAGAGCACAATGCAAGAACCAGGTTCTTCACAGTTGCTGGACAGCAGAGCTATGCACAGCTAACCATAAGGATAAATAGTAGCAGCATCAGGACTTTGCCTGAAAAAAGACACAGAAAATGAATATTATGTTCTGAACAATAGATACAGATATACTTGTGATTTAGTTGCAGGAAAATGTGTTAAACCTTGATAGTGGTTCTAGTAGGTGGGACTTGGTGTAACATTTATGTTAAAAATGCTTTAAGCACTTATTGTATCTTAGTGTGGATTTCCTGAGAAAAAAGTGCCAGAAAGCTGTTGAAAAGGAAAAGCCTGTGACCTCTTAAATTAACTCAGAGAGGCTGTTCTTCTATGCATAAAGGGATATATGAAAGAAAAAAGCAACAAAAAGAAAGGTGATAGGAAAAAAGAGCATGGGTAGAATTTATTATCAATTAATTGCAGCTGCATTTATTAAACCTCCTTTGAAGAGGCATAATTTAAAGAAATGAGGATGAAATTCATCTGACCCAATACAGGTGTCTGCAGTGTAGACAGCTCTCATGGGCTTGTTACTTGGATCTTCTTAGTGTGAGCAGAGAGCAAAAAGAGCTTGAAGAGCAGAGTTCATTCACAGAAAGGTACATGGCCAATGTACATTAGCTGATCTGCAGCTTAATGATAAGCCTGTAAAGGGAACTCAGTGTCAGTAGTTCAGCTGTAAATATCAGTACTGAAGATATCTGCATCGATTATGCTTAATCCCATCTTTTGCAATTTATCTGAAGCCAAATAGAGAAAAATATCCAAGAACTAGAAGAGCACTGAGATGTGTAAATGCCTTCTTTAATGCTTAGAAAACAGATCTGATTTCTTTGAATTTAAATCTAGCCCCATTTTAATAATTAACCACGAAATTAATTTTTTTTTTTAAGCCAATCCCTCTGTCCACATTTCACTGTTGTGACTGTCCTTGGGTCTGCCTAGATTATTTATGCTCTAGGTGAATAATAGAACAAGATGAGTAGCTCTACATGTAGGCATTGGTTTGGCTTTAATTCTATTAAACATCACATCTAATGATTGTCTGTTTGGAAGCTCTGCAAGATGTGGGAGGAATAAACAAGCAAATTCCTGATTGCTAATCAATAAAGTGAAACTTCTAAAATCATGATGTGGCATCTTTTAAAGGGTATCTTTGAGTCCTTCCTTTTACTGAAATTTCATTTCACCTTTTCTTCATCCTTACATGGGATAGGCTGCTATGGGATTCCTACCGGGTTTGTAGGACTGACCTTGCTCTAACTTAGGAATCTTTCAGTATTCTTCTCTATTTACACCATAAATAGCTTCTTTCACTGCTGGTCTGGGATGGTTATGGTACCTGCACAAGCTAGAAAGCAGTTTTCATTATATCTCCCTTCTGCTCTTGACTGTTATGATCATGGTGTAGCATGTCTCCAGTCCTTCCTAAATCACCTGATATGGGAGTGGTAATAGGGGCAGCTGCAATGTGCCTCTATGCCAGGTAAGGGGAGAAATCCACCTCTCTGGACTATTTTTCCTTCACTAAAATTTGTTTTCCATGTTCTGCAGGGGAAAAAAAAACCCAAAGAAGATTTGTGTAGAAGCAGCCCATGGGCCACCTACTAGATAATGCTGCCTTGGAAGCAAGGGGACAATAGACTTTTTTCAGTTAATAAAACATTTTTCAGCCATATGGTTGTTCAGTTGCATGCTACCTTTAGCACAGACAGTACAATTTCCCTCTTTCCTTAAAGAGTTAAGTTTCAAATAAATTCAGTGTGTGGCATGGAAATCAAACAGAAATTCTTCCAGACTTCCCATTCCCTCTAGTAACATCTAGAATTTTCTGAGGAAAACCACTGTGATGCCTTTCAGTCCCTAACAGAGGAATATTAGCCTTTATCATCCATCACCAGAATCATAAAACAATAGAATACTTTATATAAATAAGACATAATGCAATTAAAATCTTATACACACACACAAAATGATCATGATTATTCTGTCATCTAAAATTGCCATCTCTTAGCTCCCCCAATTAAAAAAAGAAAAATTGTCTGTAGAAGGAATGCCTGTAACTAACAGCAGAAATGAGATTTATCCTATTGTGCCTCAGCTGGTAAGGAGCTAAAAACAGTAGGCTCTATAAAGTTTACATAAACCATAAGTGTCATTACCAACCAGCCCAATAAATAGTTATTCAGCTAACTCTTGGAAAATGATGAAGTTATCAAGCTAAAGTCTATAGAGATCTTCTTGTCAGCATCTCAAACAAATTAGTAATGTCTAACATCCAGAGATCAGGCAGAGTATAATTAGCTCCTAACACACTACCTGTGAGAAGTAGAAATGCCTGTGACAGAACACTGTGAGGAAAACCCATGGATCTGAGTAGTTAAAATGACTCTTTTAAACCAAAATTAAAGCATGTAACATTCAGTTACTAGAGCATACAGAAAACAGCCTGTCACCATGTTCTGTTTCTAAATAAATCCATCAAAGAAGGACAATTAGGATGGTCTGTGCCAGCAGAGACATTTGTTTATTTATTTGTACATTTATTCATTTATTTAATGTAGGTAGGGGGTAACGATCACACAGATATATTCAGAGAGAGGACATGAGTGTGGTCATCTACTATGAAACATAGTCTACTATGAGAACAGGCAACTCCCCATGCCTCCAATTAGATTAGATGCTAAGAAGAAATTCTTCACCAAAAGGGTTGTCTGTAACAGGCTGCCCAGGGAGGCTCTTGAGTCCCCATCCCTGGGTGTATGTAAGAGATGGGTAGATGAGGTGCTCAGGGAGATGGTTTAGGAGATGACAAGTATGGTTGGACTCGATCTTAAAGGTCTTTTCCAACCCAGTCATTCTGTGATTCTGGGATGATTATTCAGGTTTCTCAAGCAGTATCCCTGAAGTGTCCAATCCCCATGTGTAACACTTGGTGATGGAGGAGACTGTTCCTACCACCTCAATTTAGCCTCATTTTACACCTAATTTAGGAGAATAATTCTCCTTGTCTCTCTCTAGCAGACTAGGTTCTGTAAACCACTTTCTAGATATCATAATTTCTCACCCTTGACTACAGAAAACACCTACAAAGACATACAGTGCTGTTCCCCACCCAGAGGTGTAATAAAACTATTAGTTTATATCATTCCTATCTACAAATTTCTGTATGACTATTTGTTATGGCATGTGAATTTATTGTCATGATAATTGCAAACACTGTAAAGTAGATATATTTGCTATTCATATCTTTAAAATATTAGCTGGCATACACAATTTAGTAGCTATGGCAACACTGACAAATTTAAAATTAATGGTCTTTATTTGGTTAGTAAAAAAAAAGTCAAGGACTGAACACAATGGAGGACAAAGAGGAAGAGAAGATTTTGGGGATTAACTACTAACAGATGTTAAAATAGGTGTTGAAGTTTTTGGTGGTAACATTTTCCACCCCAATATCATTTGAGCCTGGACACAAGGGAACAACTAGGGACTCAACAAAGAAACCAAACCCAAAAACAAACACACAAAAAAGCTGAGACATTTCAAATTTCTGTGAAATGTCTGATTTCATCCTAATTTTTCTTTCAAACTCTGAATGATCTTAAAATCACCCTAATGATCATAAACCTGTCCCAGAAATGACTTGTTTGTCTCTACACATGAACAAATATTGACAGAGAACATGCCTGTAGGAACTTGATATGACCCATGCTATACCTCCACCCTGAATGTTACACATGTGGTAGGCTCTTTATCAGATAACTAAGTACCCTATTATTGCCTCATACTGAGTAAATAGTGATTGAAAGCTTAGGAAAACATATATGAACAGTTTCAATTTGAACATTCTATGGCTATTCTGATGTCACTCATTTCAATATCTAAACCAGCTTTTAACCAAAAGAGCTAAGGAGTAGTGGGTGAGGGTATCTGTGGTTTTCCTAGTTGTGTAGTATGCTAGGAAAAACTTTCCATGAGCAGTATCTGTCTGAGCATGGAAGAACTGCTGAAGCTGCCAAGTAGGAGCAAAAACATTCTGAATTTCTGGAGAGCTTCGGCTGATGCAGCAGAACAAAGGGGTAAAGCCCTGAGATAGATAGGCTTTGCCAGGATCTGGCATAATTATAAACCAAGAGGAGCAAGGTTCTGCCAGTTGGCAAACAAATGTGGGATTGGAATTCAACCAGGGCTTCATCTGGACTCCATTGCAACAGAAATGTTTTCCACCAAGGAGAAGTTATTAACCCTTCAGAGCCAGGAGGCATGAGGGTGCTCACACAGAAATTCAGACTTACATGAGCAATATAAGTTGTTTCTCTCTTACTTTCTACAGAAAACACCTGACAGAGTCTTGAGTGTGTTATGGGCAAGGAGGCCAGCGATTCACCAGACACGTTGGACAAGAAACCTATAGCTCAACTGATTTCACAGGACATTTTGGTAGTGCATGTAGGCAAAAATCTGAGATCCTCTTTTTGGCAATGGGAGACAATAGGTGAGAGTGCTCAGCTGCTTTCTAGAGGAGACATGATTAATGCCTTTTAAATGTTTGGAGGGTTTGGTTGTAGGGTCTGCAGGGTGAGTCTCCTCTCAGGTTATACTTAATATTCCACCTAGTGGCACCCTGAGCAGAGCAATAAATCCAGCAGTTTCTCACTACCTTCACAGCATATGTACTTTATGTTACCACACAGGCATTTGAGGAAAAGCAGCAGCTTGTAAAATCTCTGACAGATCAGACTTTTTCCTCTGCTCCCAAGCACACACATACTGCATCATGTGATGGGTGTAGAAATCTGACATGCCAGATAGTGTGACAGATAACATATGCTATTATGAGCTCTCACTTCCCAGCCTCAGGAAGTGCTGGAATGTTTCTTTGAATTGCTCTTATCTCATGTGCTTGACTGTTTCAAACGGTGTGTATGTAGCACAATCTTTTCACAGATTATCAAAAAGGCCATAGAAGTCATTTTTTAATTTTCCAGATGACATATTACCGTTGGGGTTTCCTAAACTAAATCCTGTTCAATTAGTACCAATTTATAAGGGGAAAAAAATAATGGGGGGGAGGTGGAGCAATCTTTTCTTGCACACCTGAAGTCTCCCATACCCAAAAGTTAGTTGTTTAAACTGGTATCTAGATCCATTTTTTACAAAAATAGGCATCTTTATCCAGAAAGATGGACTTCAAAAAGTTCTTTTAGAACAGATTTCTACACTGGTGCTGCTGATTTTTGTTATTTATAGCCCTTTTCACCTGCTTACTGATAAAATGAATACCCATAAAGGTACCTCTTGCATGACCAAAGGAGAAGAGGGATTGATGATTTGAAAACCTTTCCCTTTAAATAAATACACTAGTGAAATACTAATTTTAAAAATGTTTTCTTTTTTCAGCTACTCTTGGAGGTTCACTTTTTTACTATATAACTTCTGAATATAATTGCTTTACATGTTTGAGCAAATTGTGTTATGTTGGTTATCATGCTGATTTTATGTTAATAGCAGGATAACTCACCTCAGATTATATTCCTACATTACAGGCTATAGTTAACTGAGTTTTTTAAAAGCACAAGGTATCATCAAAGCCTGACGGTTTGGGACTATTTGGAGGAGGTGACACATATTGGATACATACAGAGAAACAGGGTAGGCCTTTGGTCAAGGTTTGTAAACCTGTAAACATTTGAGGATACAAATAATGAGAAACTTTCAAATCTCCCTCTTTTGACTGGATTCACAAAAGTATGTAGATTCTTTCATGTGGGATGTAGGTGTGATTTATATTTCTAGACATATAAGTAACTCTTTAAAATTCCCACTCAAGCCCTTGCCATCCCATTTAAGCCCTCAGGCCCAAGGCAGCCAAGAGTTCTAGTGCTACATTTTCATAGATGTCTATGTTTTTCTGCTTAGTGGGCTTACAAGTGTCCTACTCCTGTGAGACTCAAGCAGATTTGTTTTTCTCAGTCCTACAACCAGAGCAGAGCTGCAGGATGGGCTTTCCTCCAAACATCTCTCGAGTGATTCATCCAGTATGTGTTCTCCAAGGAACTCAGCACAAAATATAGGAAAACAATCTTCCTCTTCTATTTAATAATTCAATGAAAAGAGCTCTCTTAATGCACAATTTCAATAAAAGATCTCAGTCTGAGTAGAAAGGAAAAATATTGGTTGGAACACCTGTGTGAGGCGTTAAATTGATTTTCATTAGTCACAGGAGGTGGGAGATGAACTTCATTTCTTTCATTTGCCTATAGCTTTATGAACCTCACCTTCCATATAAATATTCCTGATACAGCCTTGGAAGGGAAGCAGCATGGAAGTCTTCATAGTGATATCACTCCTTCCCCAATAAAATCACGACAGATTATTTTGGTGGATGAGCAATTGAGAATTAAGACTATGCTCTGGGTCTATAATTTCCAAACAATGGCCTACTAGGGGTTCCAGCTACTGTATCCTGGAGATTTGAAAAAGCCAAGAAATCCAGGCCTACTTAAATTCCTCAGGCACTGCTTCGTTCTTCCACAAGAATATTTTTTAGGGATTTTCAAAGTGAAAAACATTGACAACTTTGCTCAGGCCGCAGGATTAGAAAACTAATCTTATGAGTGAATCCTGTGTTCCAGCTCTTCTTTCAGGACTGCTTTCCACCCTTTCAAAATACTGTTTCATACTGAGCTTATATGCAGCCCTTGGAGCAGGGCAAATAGGATCTTTTATTTCTTAAATGTAACTCCCGAGTCATGACATGCAGAATTATGACCCGCAACAGTCGCAAAACTCACAATTACCGCCCGTAGGTGAGTCACAAGATTCAGTGTCACAACCGCAGCAGATTCACGAACACACTATCACAGCTCACAGGGGCACTAAACACCACCCGCGTGTCACTCAGTCACCTGAGACTACAGATTTAACGCATCTCGAATGGTCACTCACCCCTCTCCAGGTCAGGGCTCCCAGTGCGCTCCCTCATCCGCATCCCGGCCAAGGGGAAGGGTCTCCTCACAGAGCTGGAGAAGCGGCTCCCAGTGCGCTCCCTCATCCGCATCCCGGCCAAGGGGAAGGGTCTCCTCACAGAGCTGGAGAAGCGGCTCCCAGTGCGCTCCCTCATCCGCAGCCCGGCCAAGGGGAAGGGTCTCCTCACAGAGATGGAGAAACCCCTCCTCAGTCTTCGCCCGAATGCGAGGGTTTTTTATTTGGTTTATTTCTCTGATCTACGTGATGGTAGGCAGGCCTATGCTACGATTAACTGCTCACCTTATCTTATGCCCATCTCTTACATGTCCCCACAATGTCTGGGCCCATTGAAGACAAATGGCGGCCCGATGGTTTTTCTTTGTCTATTTCTAGGCAGATGAATAGTGGTTTGTTTGGGACTCCTCAGGGCTTATTGTTTGTTTAAGGAATTCAGAGCAAAATAAAGTCTCTGGGTCTTTGAACGATGCAGTACGGCCCGGTTCAGTCTCAGTTTACAGAGCACCTTAAGTCTGAGCCGTCTCCACAGCTCCCCAGGAGGTGTCTGCAGAGAGTCACCTGGTGCCCCGCACATTGCCCACACCTGTGTGTGGAGCTGAGAGCCAGACAATCCTTACAAACCCCAAGAGTGAGGAGTGATTCCCTTTCACATGCCATCATTAAAAAATAGAAAGGCTTTACTAGGTATTGTTTGGACAGCCATGAATATCATGTAATAAGAAAAAAAGCAGGTAAAATCAACCACAGAATGGCTTTGTGAGAGCTCCATTCGTGTTTAGTTTGCAAAGAAATACACCATGAGCTTCCTGTATCTGTTTCGATACATTTGGCACATAACCAACAACCTCCAAATTCAGTTTGTGCAAAGGCAGGTTGCCTTTATTGCATATTTCTTCTCATCCTAAAGAAGACATCTAAAACATGGCTGGTGAAACACAATATAAAATTTCGATATATGGCATTTTGTTCATTGCCTTGTTCATAACTAAGACAGGTGGTCTAATTCAGAGATGCATGCCTATATTGCATGCATCTATGGGTTGACTAATGTGCTTAAAATAGGCATTTTGTTCCACCCAAGGTAGCCTAGTATATCCCACTGGGACCTTCACAGTTTACCCAGAAGTCTCTGGGATCTCCTCAGGGTCCTCTTTTGTACCTCTCAGACCCACGTAGATGCTGAATGTATCCAGATTTTCAGTAGTACTTAGATAGCTATTGCAGGCAACTCAATAAGAACTTCAGAGTAAATCCAGGTGAATTCTATGATTGATACATAATATTTTGATAGGGTTTTCCTAACTTCCTAAAACCAAAGGTGTAGGTCAAAATAGTCTGCGGCTCTTGAGTAGCCCTGTATGATGGACATCCATTTTTTTGAAGTTTTAGGGCAAAACATTCCATTTACATTTCCACAATGAATTCTCTTGTCTTCACTATAAGTTGGTCCTCATCATGATGCTGACCATGACTTTATCCCAGCTTCTCTATGCTTCTTCATCACTGCTGGGCTAAAAGACCTCTTGATTGAAGTTGCAGAGTATGGGAGGATAAGTACACTTTGCAGCCACAGAGAATGATTCTTAGGCACAAAGGTTCTCTGTGATGACATTCTGTCAAACTAAAGAGGCCTTATCCTTGATGTAGAAGTATTTTGTTTTTCATGTTCCCTTAACACTGTGAGAATGGTGGGTGATGTCCCTTCAAATGAGAGCTGTGTTTCTTCAAATGGCAGTAGTGTACCTTCAAACAGCTTCCAAGACTTTTATTTTTGTTTGTTTTGTTTTATTTTCTGTGAAGGGAAAAGAGCTCTGAGTGTAACAGGGACTTTTCACAAGGGCATATAGTGATAGAATGAGGAGTAATGACCTTCAGCTGGAGGAGGTGAGACTTAGATTATAAGAAAAAAAAAGCAAAACAACCAACCTCCTGTGAGGGTTGTGAATCCCTGGTAAAGGTTGCCCAGAGAAGTTGTGACCACCCCTGTCTCTCTGGCAGGGTTCAAAGCAAGGTTGAATGGGCAACCTGGGCTAGTGTGGGCTGTTCCTGCCCATGGCAGGGGGTTGGAACTAAATGATCTTTAACATCCCTTCCAACTCTAACAACTTGACTATTCTGTGATTCTATAATTCTATGTTCCCTGCTACTCATGCTATGAAATTCAGCCTCAGTGACTCATGGTTCAGCTGTTTCTATCAGTGTCAGGAAGCATTAATGCTTTTCTAGCTGCTGAAGAGAGGACAGAATGATCTCAGACCACATAAACACCCCCCCCCACCACCACCACCACCACTTCACACCAGATTCTTGCTGATATAGATTCTACACTAAGTTCTGAGTTTTAGGGGGTTTGGGGCAGGGTTTTGGGTTTTTTTTTCCATAGAACAGAATAGGCAACCTTTTTAGAGCTGACAATTAACAGATCATAACTGACATTCTCATTTTTTAATTAATGCTTGATGGTTTCTGATTCACAGAATTCTGATTTTGAATGCTGCTTTTATAAGCTAGTTTTCCTCTAGCTTTTCCAAGTAGGAAAATTATGTTAGGGGCAGCAGGAATGAGGTGAGGATGCACTTAATCCCCTCCTGAAAAGGATGTGAATGTGCATTGCTCTGTTAATAGGTGAAATTAATTTCCCATTTGCAGAAGAAAACCTGCAAAAAGAATTGCAAATGGAAGAAGTGTTTCTGAAATACATGAATATATCCACCTCCTTTTTGAGTCTTTAAAACTTCTGCTTCCCAGTGTCCTAAGCTGATGAGATCTGCTATCTGCTTCATTATGATCTGACAAAATATTCCTGCCTTCCTGACTCTCTCTGGAAGGTGAGGGGCTGATGATTAAACTGTCTGACTGTGCAAAAAATTCAAGTGGGAGCCAAGTTTGCTTCACTGATTTATGGCAATTCTGCTTCAGTCAACCAAACTATGAGTGGATATTGCTTATTTAAAGTGGAGCAGTGGGCAAAGGTAGCTAAGTATAACACTATCTGTCTTGCTCCATTAGAGTACTGCTAACTACTGAAATTTATATGCCATCTCTTGAGCCAAGAGGGCTGAAGAGGATTTTTGACTTTTTTGTCTGCTGCTATGTCTCTCACATAACATTACTTTTGGCCTTACCTATGTCTGTTCATTTTGTCCTTCTTGATAGATTGTCTGATACAACCCTTAATTCTGAACAGCAAAGAAGCAATATATATTTCTGCATTTGTGCACTTTTTTTTAATACTTTACAGTACTTCAGAGTGCCAGAAGCATTATTGTAAAATTGGGTTTAATGGTACCCCTGAAAAATCCATGAATTGAGGTCAATTGAAGGACAATATATGTGATATTGTGATGACAAAGTGTGTCTCCCAAGTCAAGCAATTTGTTTCACTACTATGGTTCTTCTGAAATCTCATTATTTTCTGACTCTGCTGCAGCTTAACAAGATGTTTCTATGTGTCATTTAATTCTTCCAAGATCCTCTCCTTTTCATTTTGACATCTAAATGTTAATAAGCATTTTCCTGGATTTTGAATAACCTTTTGTTCAGATTCAGGATTAGGATTTTAAAAGATTTAATACCAGCTAGAATTCATTGTCCATTTTCCTCCATGTCCACCAGTAACTGAGCTGAAATTTCATCTATTTTATATGGAACAAATCATCACATTGAGATAACTTCTGCACCAGAGATTTTCCAGTCTAATCCTGGCATTGATACATCTCAGCTACAAGGAAGAAATCTGGTCAAAACAGTGCACTAAGACACTAATGCCTTGTAGTATCTTCAGCCTGTTTCCATTGGCACCTTACAGAATGGGAAGAATGTGTTGGGAAGAATTCTTGCAATATGGTAACTGAGTCTCTGAAACATCACATATGACCATCTCATGTTCATAGTAATCATCTTTAGTTGTTTAGTTCAGAACAGTGTCTGCATCCTGAAGTAGGTGCCAGCACCTCTTGTGATCTGTCCTTACCTTCGTCCTGCTGGACTCAGTACTCAGTGATCCTTCTGCAATGCAGTTCCTCCTTAGAGTCCTTTGTGTTTTGGTTAGCTAATGGTTTCAAACCACTCAGAATCTTTGTGGATTCCATTAAATGGGAACACGTGTACTATTGATTGCATCTAGCAGGATGGGCACTCAAGTGCCACAACAGGTAAAGCTCTGATCTAGTACTAGTACACATTGTACTGTCTATTAGTGCAGTTAAAATACTTGCCATAGTTGGCTTGTTCCCTGGAACTATGACAGGAAAGCAGTCAAATCAATACATTTGACATATTTTTCCATTACCACAGTAAGGTCAAAGTAATTGTCCATCCTCATGATTTCATTCCTATGCTGCCACACTGATGCAGCAGCAAAATATGTTCAGTAGATATGGGAGGTCTTCAGCTCAGCAAAATGATATCATCAAGAGGGCAACAGCTATTGGGGAGAAACAAGCTAAACAAGAGAAGAGCCAGTATAATCCTAGCTGTGGATGGTGTGATTTAAAAGTGATTCTTGTTTTGCTTGAGTGTCTGCATCATATTTGAATACTCCAATGTTCCTCTCACACTGTGAAGACAATATTGTTTGGCTTGAGAAACCTTGAATCCCCCAACAACTCTTTTCCTTTTTTCATGGTGAAAGGCAGATAACCAGTAATGTTTATACTATGGAACATAATTCCTATCAATTTAATTGAAGGCATGTTCTCAATATCTCTCAGTGCAGTTTGTTGGCTTTTTTTTCCATTTTTTTTAAATTTCTATTTTAGTACATAGAGAAAAGGAAAAATAATAGTTTGAAATATATTCAAATTCATATCACTGCTTTAAAGTGTTGGGGTTTTTATCTGACAGTGAATTATGTTGCTTTTGGGTCTAAGGGCTGTTGTGTCCATGTTTAATACTTAGAAGTTGTGTCACCTTGATTGATGGGCTTACCCTGAGATGCATCATTAATCCTTCCAAACAAACTCCCAGTCCCTCTTCTTTGCTAATGATTTCACAGGCCTTGACAGATTTGATTCTTTAGGAGAGACTTGGAAAGAAGTCTTATTGCATCAAGGACAGGTAGCTTTTAGGTACCAACAGCATTAAATCTTTATAAACCTTTGAGAATCCACAGGTCTGACTTTTTCCTTACGTCTGAAACACCTCTAACCCTGAAAAATGTTGACTGCTCTTAGGTTAAAGAAAAGAAAGTAAAAATCCCAGTGCTATCTTCAATACTATACCCAGAAAATATTCCTGTCAAACTGATGCTGTTCATCTACCTACTCCATCCACAGCACCCCTGCTGTGTGACCTTCAAGTTGTCACTACTTCAGGGCTGAAGACCTTCACACCAACAACCAGTATGGTAGAGTCTCCTTCCCCAGAGATATTTAAAAGACAGATGTGGTGTTTAGGAACAAAGTATACTGGTGGCTTTGCAGGTTACGGTGATGACTGTGGTCTAAAGGGTCACTTACAACAAAGACAATTCTATAGTCATAAAGAAACTATCTCAATTAGCAACTGAGTATTAAGTTGATCTTATGGCACACAAGCTTATTTCTTTCAAATGACTCACATAAGATTATTGTCAGGTTCTCTGAAGGAGGAAGATTCACTGCATGCCCTCAAAATATTGTCACCTTGTTGCCTGCCTTCAGAGCTCACTGCACCACGCTGCACATGTCTGACAAACAGGGATGCTGCACTGACTGATGCTCTTTCTTGTTTCAGAGGGTGATTCAGTCCATTACAAGCTTCTTTTTCCTGTTTGCTTGTTTCTGGAATCATCACAAAGCAAACAATGGCATTTTGTGGGGAAAGCTGGCTGTTCTTCCAGTACATTGTCTCATTCCAAATTTTTTGTTGGAACCTTCACAAAAGATTTGCAGTTTGAAATTCATCTAGGAAAATATAGGATGATTTATCTGGTCCTAAGGTAGACATCCAGAACATATTCAGAGAAGTGCATGTTTAAGGCACCTATTCCTTCCTACTGATTCCAGAAAGACTGGACAACCATGCAGTTTTAGTATCTACATAGAAAGTATCTACGCTGCAAGAAGATGAGATAACTCCAAATCTTAAGTATCATAGAATGAATTTATTCTAAACTAACCTCTTTTAAAAATGTTTCAGCATGGATTTTGTTTTTCCATGTTTTTAATAGAGAAAAGGAAATTTTCTTCTTTTTTCTTTTATTTTATTTTTTAATTTTCTGCTTTTTTCTTGCTTTGAAGAAAATTTAATCTCGTGAGTCATACTCACTTAACCTTGCTTTTGTGCTCTTTCCTCTATACTCTACTGGGAACACTGGGAAGAGAGTAGGCACAATTTATCCCCATAAGTTTCTACTTTGCACTGAATGCTCCATCAGCTATGCAGAAATGAACCCTTAAACTTGCTTTCCTGAAAGACAACATAGATTCAGGAGTCTTTGAACTAAAGAACACTTAGGTCTGTGTGTGACGAGTTTCTGATGGGTCCCACACAGGTAAGGCAGAAGAGACTGAGGAAGCAGAGATCTCAGTCATACCCAGTTCCCATTTTCTTTCTATGTAGTATGAAAAGTTCTGCTGTGATTGACATATCTTTTCTTGGCCTTGTTCTTAAAGATATGAGGTTTTTATAGGTACACTGCTCAGGAATCTGAATTTTGTGATGATACAGTTGTTAGGGAGGCAAAAGTACAATAAAAGGAAGAGTAAAAGCAGGGTCTAAAGTTATTTAAATGACTAATTCTCAGTGAGGCAGAGAAGGAGCTCACTTCCCAGCAGGAGTGTTGCTTAATGTCACAGGGCATAGCAAATTGATGTGGTTTTGCTGTTTGAGCTGCTCTGCCCAGCTCCATATGCACTGTGCAGATGTCCTGGACTGGTACAGAAGAACAAACCCATTTAGGGTACATTTTTAGTAGTTGTTTACTAGTTGTGATATTGTAGCTCATCTTCTACTTGCTAGAAGCAGAATATCTCTTGCTTTTTAGTGTGATCTAGTCCATTTGCAAGGATGTTCAGGCACAGCTACACCCACCTCAGTACTGCATTCTAACAGCTCTGGCTTAGGTCCTGTCCCCTTAGAATCATCCATATAATGACAAAGAAACATTAATCACTATTTTTGATAAGGGAGAGTCCTCTGAAGGACTGCTGAGTAGGTGGCTTGGATTGTTTTTTTCTTGCACTTCCCTTCTTGTCCTAATTTTGAAAATAAATTGAGGTAAAATCAAGCAGAATCAACATTGTAAATAAATAATGCTTTGCCTTTATATAGCTTCTTCTGTGCAACAGTTTCATGGAGTCATTGTGATAGTGCTATTTCAGGCATTTTGCATCTTATGTAACACAGCAGTTGTATACTTGACTTTGAAATGTATTGCTGTTGACCTCCAAACAATCTACAAGCAGTACACACCGCAGATCCTCAACTGGTACTTCCAGAAATATTTAGTGTTTAGTTGTGGTCCACTTTAAAATGTGCAAAGAGTAGAGCCCTGGATCTTCATCTGAGAGAAGCACCTTAATGGCAGGAAAATATTGGAATTACAGCCTTTCCCCACAACCCACCCCTAGTATTTTCCTCCCACATGACCAGTTCTATCTGTGTAGAATATCCTATGCAGCATGAAGGAAGAGAATTTCAGTTTTCACTTCTAACTTAAATTTCTACTTCTGCCTTAGGGGTCAGACTCATAATATAGGTGCCTGAAATTAGCTGTCTAAATTTTCTTGTCACCCCTGCCACCTTTTTTTGTTGAAGGAGAGAATAAGGCATCTCCAGGGAGTAAATTGTTTTACCCTAGAAGGCTCAACCAAGAGAGGTTAAGTGGTATACTTTCCAGAGGTAACTAGTTCTTTCCTTTGGGGCCATTAGGTCTCATTTAAGTGACAACATTCAGTGAGATAAACTTGACCTTTTTACACCTCAGATGCTCTACTGGCTGTATTTAATGCCTTAAGAATATATACACTGCTACTATAGATGCAAACTCTTGTGGTTTCTGAGGTTACCTTTGCTATATGAAATGTGGTGTGTCTACTGCATCTGTAAAATGATACATTCTTAAGCTGAATTCTACAAAATAGAATTTCCTTCTGAGTAAAAAAAACCCAACATTTAGGCACAAAGACATCTCTCAACCCAAATTTGATCCAAAAGGTGACATTTTTGTGGTTCTAATTTGTGAAATCTTAAAAAAAAAAAAAAGGTTAATATTAATCTACATATTTTTTCTTGGATAATTTCAGTGTTGCACTTCAACTATTTTTTTTTTAAATAAAATAGCTTTGTTTAGTTCTAAATATAAAGCTGATTGTAAGTAGTTCAGAAACCTTGAAAGTGCTTGCTTAAGGAGATATTTGCTTTTACTGCTTCAATTTTTACATTAGGGGCATTTTTTTATATGCCTCAGGGAAGAACATAGTGTTCATCTGAAACCAGGATAGCCTGTGCCTGATTAAATCAAGCTATTTAAATAGTAGTTCTTATTATACTGCAAAATATTGCATGCATTTATTCATTTTTTATTTTTATTCTTCCAAGCTGAGATAATCTACTGTACTTACTGACGATGGGCTATAAATCATTCTGCTCAACATCCTAATACGTCAAAAGAAATACACTGGGTGATAATAAACAAGTGTTCATTTCAGTCAAGGACATTTTGCTGATGTTCTTCAAAAATACGAATTGTAAATATATAATTTTAAAGGAAATTTATACTAAAAGCTAAAAAACTCTGCAAGGTCATTTCAAGACAGATTTTTTTTTTTTTTTATTTGCAAGCCCTTGAGGGACTTTGTGATCATAGAATTGTCTTGGTTGGAAGGGACCCTTTAGATCATAGTACAATAAATAAATACATAAAAACATGCATGCATAAATAACTACCCATCAGTGTGCACCCTTCAATCCATGTGTAAACATGATCACACCAATCTTTTCCAGCGTGTCATACAGATGTTTCTCTTTTGTTTCCATCAATCAAGTTACTTATGATTTATTTCCTAACTAGTCTATGTCAGCTCACAAATGTTTCTGTGCTTTATTTCTCAGCCATACTTGGTTTCACATGACAGAGAAGACTAACTACATGAAATGTTTCAATTTGAGCTCAGACTGTATCAGTCTCCATCCCTGGGGGTATTTAAAAGACATTTAGATGTGGTGCTGAGGGACATAGTTTTGTAGAGGATGGCTGGTTAGGGTGATGATTGGACTTGATCATTTGAAGAGTCCCTTCCAACCAAGGCAATTCTATGATTCTATGATTTTACTCACAATATTTCTACCCCTTCCTCTAAATGTATTAACTTCAGTACAAGGTGTAGGATGACATCTATAACTTTGTGGGGATTCTGGTGATTTTTATGTCCCTGGGCTGTCCAAGGCAATGTGCTCAAGAAGCCTGGCCATCCTTGTTACATGGACTAAAGATGTGGATTTGTGTGAGTGAATGGCAGAACAGCTTAATTGCTGTAGGCATGTGAGACAGAAAACAGAATAAAAAATAAGTATAATCTCCCACAGTGTCCACAGTCATGGTCTGTTGCTTTTTCCAGCATCAAGAAGAGCATCTCATATAATCCATAAAATAAGTGTGGCAGAATGAAGTGGTTGGCAGTGAGAGTGGAGCAGCTTTGCATTTGTGATTTTGTGTTTCTCAGTGAAAGCCAGCTCTTCCTCAAAGGCTCTCAGCAGTGAAACGACTGCCAGAAGCCCCACTTCCAGACACACTCTCTATACATGGTTATGTCTTTTAAATACCTAAACAAGTGATCACCATCCCTCAGAAGTTCTCCCCAGAGCAGCAGCTGCTCATACCACCCCCCATAGCTACATCCCTGGCTGCAAGGTGCCTGTTAAGTGAAGAAAAGTCACATTTATTGACCCACTTTACATTTTTGAAAAATTCTTGGCACTGTGGAAGCCATTCAAAAAACATGACATTCATCTTGTCTGACCTGATTATGAAGCACATTAATCTCTCTCATTTCTTTGGTGTTTTGTGTATGTGCAACATTGAAATTTTTATGAATGCTTCATCACTTTCTTGCATCCACAATTCAAACTACCCCTCTCTGCCTCACTTTGCTGCATGTAAAAATGCATTTTCTTCCCCTCTCTGGGTAGAGATGAAAAAGTGATTCAAACTGGGCAGTGTTTGTTGGGGATAACAGAAAGTCCTGCAGAGAGGCTAGCTGATGCATGGAGAAATATACTAATTTGATTTTAATCTCCTGGCAACAATCACAGTTCATTACTCCAGTGGTATATTTAGGAATATTAACATTAACCATTGTACAGCACACTCATCCTTGAGTTGTAGTTGACTGCTCAATCCTTCACCTCACCACTTCTCTCTTCTTTTCCAGCTCCAGTTTGACTCCATGCCTTGAGGGATGTGTGGGTGAATAGAGGGAGAAATGCTGGAAAAGGAGCTGGAAAAGGGATGGAAGGTGAGTGGGGGCAGGTGCCGTGCTTTGGATTTAAAACAGAAGGTGAAAGATCTGGACAGGCTGGAGGGTTGAACATAGAGTGATCTTATGAAATTCAAGAGGGCCAAGTGTAGGCTCCTGTGCCTGGGGAGGAATAACCCCATGTACCAGTAGAGGTTAGGGGCTGACCTGCTGGAAAGCAGCTCTGTGGAAAAAGACCTTGGAGTCTTGGTGGACAACAGGTTGACCATGAACCAGCAGTGTGCCCTCGTGGCCAAGAAAGCCAATGGCATCCTGGGGTGTATCAAGAAAAGTGTGGCCAGCAGATCAAGGGAGCTTCTCCTCCCCCTCTCCTCTGCACTGGTGAGGCCTCATCTGGAATATTGTGTGTAGTGCTGGGTTACCCAGGTCAAGAAGAACAGGGTACAAAAAAGGGCTACAAAGATGCTGAGGGGACCAGAACATCTCTCTGATGAAGAGAGGCTGAGGGACTTGGGGCTGTTTAGCCTAGAGAAGACCGAGGGGGATCTTCTCAATGCTGATAAATTCTTGAGGGGTGGAGTCAGGAGGATGGAGTGAAGCTTTTATCACTGGTGCCCAGGGACAGCACGAGAGGCAATGGGCACAAACTTGAATATAGGAAGTTCCACCTAAACATGAGGAATTTCTATCCTGGGAGGGTGGCAGAGCCCTCTAGTAATCTCCTCTTGTAATCTGCCCCAAACAAGTTGCAGAGTCTCCATCTCTGGAGACATTCAAACCCTGTCCTGTGCATCCTGCTGGAGGTGATCCTGCTCTGGCAGGGAGGCTGGACTAAATGTCCCTGCCAAGCCTGACCAGTTTGATTCTGTAATTCTGTGGTGAAAGAAGCTAAAATGAAACCAAATTTATCACAGTGGTCTTTGATCACCTCCATGGGTGGCTCATCAAACCAGAGGGTAAGAAATGGTACTGAAATGGGGTTTTTTTTAAGTTATCTGAAAGTGCTATGAGGGCTAATGAAATTAAAGAGCATTAAAGCTTGAAACAGTGGTGATGAGGAACAACAAACATCTACATCTGGGCTTAATAGAGCTACAGATATGAATGGAATTTAGAAATTGTTGAGGTGAGGAAGAACAACTGGATTTAGCAAGAGTCCTTGTGAAATGGCAGATTAACGGAGGAAAGGTTGATCTTGGCAGAATCTGTGTGACAAAGTTGAGGACAAAACCAGAAGGGCTTAGACAAGATTATGTTTAACTGTGACAGCCATCCTAAACCATGGAGGAATTTGACTTGTCTCTGCTAGATGAATTTTGGATCCTGATAAACCCAAGTGCACACTTCCAGCAGCTGGAAAACCAGTGTGACTAAACCCATATTGGATCCCCAATTGATGCAAGGTTATTCTCGTTAAATCACAGAATGCAGAGGTGAAAGACTAATGCATTAGCAGAATGAGTCAGAAACAAGAGAAGACATATTTTACATTTTAAAAGACTCCCATAGATGAGCATATTGCAAATGCCAAATCAGCCTCATAAAACCGTTGCCAGGAGGGTGGAAACTGATTTCTCTGTTGTTCAGATAGGGAAGCTGGAGCACAGAAAAAGCTAATCATTCTGTAAGAAAATGCTGGCAGGAATGAGAAAGCCTAGCCAAGCTATTTCTCCTGCTATTACACCCATTTCTTCCTTATAGTCAAGAGTGAACTGAGATTGTAAAATATTCCTTGTATTATTTTTACTTTGAACATTGAGTATGTGTATGATATAACTCTTTTGTTACTGTGGATTGGTTGAAAGGGACAAGGAGAAATTTTTAGCATGTTTATACATTCTTCAGGACACTTAAGTATCTGTTATTTCTCTCTCTAAAGTATTATTTATTCCCCCCTTACAGTGAGCTTAATTATATAGTAGCATATAAAATATTATTCTGATGCATTATGTTTCTCTGGCTCTCGAGAAGGTCAAGATGCTGATAGAGAATAATGTATAACTAATGAGAACAGTAAATGGAGACCATTCACTCAGTTTCTTCCCAGCTAGAAAGTTTTGCATAAATGCTTCCCTTAAATGGGAGCAGAGTTGAAAACTCTGCCAAAAGTCCAAGCTTAAAGGTAAATAGTGTCAGAGTACAATAAGGGTAACACTTTTAATTTGTTATAGACCCTTTCATACAAGTGTTTCAAACATCTCATAGATATTGATCAAGGCTTTCTAAGATATTTTTATAGCTGAAATATATCAGTACAAATTTCTCACTGAAAAAAATAACTGGTGAAACTAGAATTGAATAGCACTTTCTGCATTTTCTTTCTAATTGCTGAAAAAGAAATAGAAAATAAAAGTTACTTCTTTTTTGTTTATTTTTTTGCAAATGCTATCACTTTTTTATGTTTATGTTACTGTTTAAAGGGGTATTTGGTTAGAGATACATGAAAAAAGAGTTCCTGGAATTAGAAAGAACACTTCTTATGTGATCCCTTTAAAATTTGTTTGGGATTCACTGATATTAAAGTCTATTATATAGACCCTTGGATTAGCAGAAGATCAAATGATGCTGAAATCAGATATGATGAAGTTCATTCATATTCTTTCTCCATCCTGATTCCAGCTGTTACTCAAACCCTTTTGTCCTTTCCACTGCTTGTGTAAATTGTTCCTCAACCAGTTTTATTCAAATTGATGCCATTAGCATTAACATTTTCCATTAATTTCTTTCCCAGCCTGATTCCTTTTGACTTTGAAGGGCTGAAGATGTTTATAAAAATGGTTACACTAATGGATGGCTAAGATGACTCTTTATAATAAACTAAATGTTTGCAATTCATCCAATGAAAAACAAACAGCAATGCAGAAGTTGACCTAATTCCATTGCTGTGTCCTCATAATTAGTGATACATTTATATTTTGGGGTGTGTGTGCAGTAGCCAAAGAGATTTTTCCAAGTTTTGAGAAACAGAAGCCAGACTTAAGGAGAGCAGTGGAGAAGCTAAGAGAGCTTGAAGCAGAAAGATTTCTTTCTATGCAACACTGAAATCCAAACCAAAATGCTGGAGACAGACAAATCCTTACAATACAGGAATGCCATGTCACAGTGTTTGGACTCCTGTAATTGGAAGGAGAGTTCAAAAAAAGTTGTGAGAGTAAAAGCATTTTCTTGCTAAATTTTAACAAGAATTACATTTTTCTTGTTATATTTCAATGTAATTCTTTGAGAACAAGTTATCTTATGGGAATCATATGCAAATGACTTGAAAAGTTGTTTCATCCCCCACCCTCCTGCCCCATCTCCCAACAACATTCCTAGAAAGCTTTAAAAAGTGATGCAGGTGTTGTTTAAAAAATCCTAAGATATAATTATCTGAGATTTGGAGAGTTAGTAATGATCCTCAAACAGAACAAGCAATTTGGTTGTGCTACATTAATGTGTAAAGTGATTTATAAGCAGAGCAGTAATGAATGTTGTCACTTCTAAATGAAATAAAGCACTTGTAAAGAACATTGATCAGGGTTGTTTGTTTTTTTTCATTTTGGAGGGTGTTGGGTTTTTTTCCCTTAGGACTTAGATGGATGAAGATTGCTGTATCAGCAGCTTCAACAAAGTTAACACTGTGAGTTGCAAACTCTTCTTCAAAGATGTTCCTCTACATTCCACATAAACTAGCAATTTTTTTTCTGCTATTTTGTTTGATATCCCTTCTGTCCCAAAGGCAAGTGTACATTCAATACAGCAGAGGAAACTAGAAATTACTAATATTAATGACATCTACCTCAAGGTGACTTAGTTTTTCATCAAGGTGAAATGATTTTATTCTTATTTTTTAATTCTTTCTTTTTCTAAAGAACACCTTATAAAGAAACCTGGTTTAAAGGTAAATTAATAGAATTTTATTGTTACAAGCCCTGAAATCTAAACTGAAATATTTTGCAGTCACTTCTCCCTTGCTGTGGTCATCTAATTGGTATATGAGAAAACACTGTCTAGGAACTTCTGTAGTGCATCTCTCAGTGCAATACAATATTTATTAGTAATATTTATTATATTTTAAGTAATTTGAACAATTAAAGCAAGAAGACTTTCATTAAATGTTGCATTCTTGAAAGAAATAAAGGTAAAATGAATTCTGGGTGTTGCAATAATAAGCAATGAACACATACTCTTCTGAGCCAAGGAAGTGAAATTAATTTAGAAAATTAAACACATCAGTATGCAAAATATATCTACTACTATCTATTAAGGAAGGTCATACTTAATGACATTTGCATACTAATAATTTCTTTTTCAGTTAAGCAGAGCTAAAATATATGACACCAGTATCCTACTCTTCCTCTCTTGCTCACAGAGAGAAAATAAATTGTTATCTACCAGAATCAGGGTTAAAACAGACTTTACCAGGAGAAGGATTCAGGTGTCTGGGAAGACAGAAAAAGCAGAAGTTATTCTGCAGGTTGTGTGAACATCTAGGCACTGGTTTGACTAAATAATCTCTTGTCCTTCACCTCCCCATGAAGAGGATGGTGATATCCAACTGACTATGTGGTGTGGGACGTGAGTGAAGCAGAGGAGGAATCCCTCCAAGGAGCATGCTAACACATAAATAGTGTAGGTTTCATGCACAAGTTCTTGTTCCTATGCCACAGTCCTATTTATACAGCTAGAAACTATTCTGTTTCCTGAGAACTACACAATTTTAGGCAAGTTAAACAGCAGAACAACATCTTTCCAGAGAACTGAGTGTCATCCAGTGTAAAAATGAACAAACCACAATAATTTTCCAGCTGTCAAAAGGCACTTGACAGAATTACCCAGAACAAGCGTACCCATCTCTGACTAAATCTGAATTTAGTTCCCATTTTGCTTTCATAACTGGATCAAGACATAGTGGAAATTTTCTGGATGCCTCTGTGTTAGAAACAAATTAACTCTCCCCCTTCATAGTCTCTTAAGAAGAGGCCTTTCTGCCATAACCCAGTTATTTCTATTTATTTACTGAGGCTCTGTAATTATAACAATATGACTTGCTGAATAACAAGAACACAAATGACAAATGAAAACTCTGAAAACCTGCCCTAGGCACATATAATAGTTCTGCTGCACACACCTATTTATATTCCATCAGGTTAGAGCCTTAGAGCTCCTCCAGGACAAAAGGAAATATGGTTTGGACTGAGACTAGTGCCACTGCCATAGGGTGACAGTTCCAGAACTTCAGCTGGTTGAGAGCAGTGATCAGCTGAGATGATCTTAAAGCTGTTTGGAGTCCTCTCCAGGGTGGACAAAACAAGTTCCAGAGTGACAGAAGTGCTCAGGAGTTCTTCAAAGAGGGCTAGAAAAGGCTTGACAAAGATTGATTGATAGCAAAGAAAGTGATAAAAAACATGGATTAGATGTTGTAATAAGTAGATTAGTACTTCACAGGTGGCTCAAATCCAGATGCAGCCCTGACCACCAGCTCTTCAGGAACATATAAAGGATCAGTGAGTTCCTACCACCTAAACCACCACGTGCTTCTCTCCATCTTTAATCCAACTTGCCATGTCACATGGGAATAGTCTTTATGGAGACATCCTTCTCTCAGCAGATCCATCTTACCTTACCCATGTTTTCCACCTTTTTTCTTAACGCTTCATTTTCTCCTCCTGCACCTGAAATGCATTTTGGTTTATGACCATGAGGTTTACCACCCATGGTGAAACAGGTATATTAAACCACAAGATTTCCTTATGACTTCTCATACATTTTTCTCCCCCAAAAACCCCAGTTTTTTGTTTCTAGGATTGATTGTTGAATTGCTTTGGTCNTTCATATAGTTAATTAAAAAAAAGGAAATGAGAGAACAAAAGCCAAGCATCTATCAATGGTTTAACATTCTGTTTCTTTATTGCCTTTGTTTGCAGAGAGAGAACAAAATTATGACAACAGGTTTTTTTTTCATACAATTAGATTGATGCCTCCTCAAAGTCCTTGAACAAGCCCTCAAAAAATAAATGCTGGGAGGACACCCTCTTCTATTAAAGGAAAACAAAATTTTCCTGATGACTTCACAAGTCCAGAATTTGAGCATGTATTATCAGTGCTCTTCAAAAGGACTTGATGATGCACTTCTAACCTTGACTTCTACAAAAAAAAAAAACAACTCAAAACCCTCAAAACCTGTCTCTTCAGTGCTGTTTCTCCATGACTCTAATTAAACATGGTGATGTGTTTTCCTTCTCACTTGTCTTCCCTCAAAATCTGCAGAGTCCAGTCCCAGAAACTCCAGCAAAGTTTTTTTTTTCTTCCTTACTGCCTTACACCACCTCTTTCAATTTATTCTTATAAGACAGTCAGTGCTGCAATCTGTTGACACTGAGTGTAGGAGTCTCATCCAGTAATTACCTGGAGAGATGTGGGTTTATCTCACTCATTCACTCCCAAACTTATGGGATTTGTTATCCCAAGGAATTGCTTGAGCCTTTGTTCTTGGACTCCTGATTTATGAGGCTACTGGGGTTTTCACTCTGAAGGGGTAAGAAAGGGTAGCTTGTTCCCTGGAAGTCTTAGTTCCATAATGTCTCCATTGGGAAAGCCAAGAATAGAAGTTAGCTACCATCATAATGGGGTTACATTAACATGGACTCTAATAGGATTTTCCCCAGTGTGTCACTGATGAGTTTCTCACTGACCTCATGGGTTCTTTTCACAGAATTCACCAAAATAAATCTTGACTATGGAAATATACCACTCACATCAGATCAGATTTGAATTCTTTCCTACGAGTTCATTCCTTATCATTTCCCAGGGAGGTACAGTCATTCCAAGGAACATTCCTCTTCCACACAAAAATCTGACTTTTCTTTCAAAAATGTGGCACCTCCAGTGCAGCCCCAAAGGCATTTCCTGAAACTGTTCAGTGCTCTGAGTTTCCAGGAAAATCAGTAAGCAGGAAAGTTGTCTGGAAGTTGCTAATAAATCCTGAGTTCTGCGCTTCTGTGCCTTGTAAATAAAATCAAAGAGAAATAAGGATCCTCTCATCATGACTTAATATAGAACAGTCACACTGCAGTAAATCATTTATATATGCAGTGATTAGAACTGTGATTTAGAATCAGTTCAGACATCTACAGTAAATAATAAGGGGTTTCAGTGGTTATTATGTCAGCATACATCCTACAGCCTTCCCATTCAATTCCCTTTTCAGGATTCTTTTTAGGGGACCTACAGGAAAATATGTGCATCAGTTGAGACTCTCTTTTTGCCTTGTTTCCTTGTGGGTCTGAGTCACAGGATCATCCTGGTCTCTTGTCTGAACAAGCCAGCAAGTTTCATTCAGGAAAAAATCCAGAAGGCATTGACAAGATAAATCTGACTCCAGACAGTTGGTCTCAAATAGTTATGGATGTGAACCACACCTAATTTAGCTCCCTTTCATCTGACATAGTCCTTTAACACTATCCCAGTGAGATTCCTATATTCAAACACTCTCTCACTCACAAACCTGCCTGATTTAAACCAAGGAATGAAATGTTCCATCATTGCTGTGCTATAAAAACAGAGCTTTGGTGACTTGATAACCTGTGCTCTGAAAATTTTCCCCAACTTTGGATGTTCCTTCCCAAACATGAGACACTTTCAAGATTCAATAGGACAGGGTGCTGGATTGTCCTGTCTAGATGGTGCTTTTGTTTAGATAGAGCTTTTGCTGAGGAAGGTTGGACCAGATGATCCTTGAGGTCTATTCCAACCTGGTATTCTATGATTGTATGACTCTATAACATGAAAGAAACACCTGCAAAACCCCCCAGTAGTTCCACCTCACTATGTCCCCAAGTCACCTCTATCACTCCCTCTCCCCACCTTTGTTCTTCCCCTAAATATCTTACAATACCTCCAGCACATCCCACAATGCTCTTCCCTGAATCCCGTAGCAAGCTTCAACTCTCCCTCCTCAGCAGCCCCCCTCATAGTCTGTGGGGTGCCCCCTGGAGCCTCACAGATGACTTATGGTGATGGATGTCACCCTGGACCATAGACTGACCTTCATCCAACAGCCCTGGTAAAAGCTTGGGAAGGGAGACCCTTGGCTCTGGCTGGATGGCTGGTGCTCCTCTGTCTGCTGTTTGCCTCTGTGCTCCTCTGTGCTCATGGGGACAAGCTTTTCATCACACAACCTAACAGCACGAGATGTGGCAGGAATATCAGACATGAGGGGACTGTATCAACAGCTTTTCAGACAGAAATGAGCAAGTGGAAAACGTTTAACTTAGGGATGCCATTTCTTCTGTACAGATGTAAGTCTGGAGTCAAGAAATTCCTCACTCTGCTACAGTACACTTCAAAACTTCTTTGTAGAAAACCAAACCTGACAGGAACAATGTGTCTGAGACTGCTTTGTGGCATAAAAAGAAAGATGCTTTTCACTAAGAAAGTATACTTGATATACTTACCCTGGAAGATGTAATCATACACTTAGAAACCTGTGTCTGTGCAATTACAAGTTGTGTGTTTTAGAGATATTTTTCTCTTTGTTCTTCAGCAGCCACTGAAAAAGTGCAGGTAGAATTTATGCATTTATGTATTTATTTTAAATCTCTGCATTCTGGAAGGGAAACTATTGAACATGATATTAAATAAGCAAGAGTTTCAACTGCCAAAGTGGTAGGTAGCAGGAAAGGAATGGGACAGGTTTTGGAATAACAAGATGATCTTTGAGGTCCCTTCCATTCTAAAGCATTCTATGATTCTATGGTAAGAATAATTTGAGTTTATTTTTTAATAAATCTATTAGAATTTTAAGAAGGAAAAGTAGCTTTTTGGGAGTTAAAACAAGTAAGTCCCTCTACGTGAAATTTTATCCTTTATGAATGCTTACAGCTTCATCCAGTACTGCATGACTCTGCCTTGTCACCTGTGACAACCCTGACACTTCAGCTGCCCCCAGGTTGTGCAGGACCATGAAGAAAGTCAGCCTGTGGCTCAGGCTCATCATTCATATTCTGATGCTCTTCTCCCAGAAAGTGAGGGGATACAGACTTCTTGCCCTAAAGAAGGAAAAATAAAATAGGCAACTGAACTACCAGATAAAAACAGAAGTTAAAAAAACAGAGTTTGTTTTGTTTGGGTTACCCTCCCCCCAAAAAAATAAAAAAGAGGTTTCTATATTTTGTTCATCTCTGCAAAGTCTCTTCTTTTTTAAGAACAACAAAAAAAGTATCTTAAAGAAACAAGGATAAGCCTGTGAGGTAGCTGCACATAGAAGGTTTTCAACCTGTCTTCTATCACAGCTGCTTTTAGTACTTGTTAAAGATGTGGGAATGTCTCTGAGGCTGCTAAAAATAAAGACTACTCCAGCAGTAATGGAATGAAATGCCATGTAATCCATTTTTGTCTGTGTTTTAAAGTGCTCTATGCTTAGAACTCTTAAGTCATAGTTGAGATTTTACATAAGAACTAGGTGAAAACAAAAACCTCTTTTCTCTGGAATTTCTATGAGCAAAATGGTTTTGTTTTGGTTTGTTGTTTTTTTTCTTTTTACAAGTCTCAGTCTTCTCTTCTTTTTTTACAAAAAAAAAGAGAAGACTGAGACTTTAAATGCCACATTTTCATCCAAAACTATTGCAATGTTCAAAACTTTATATTAATATAAGACATAACATAATATTCAACATGCAAAAAATGTATACAGTATGCAAGTTTATATTAAAAAAAGAACTAAAAGTTAACAGTTAAAATGAACCATAAATATTTTGACATTACATGAAAGAGTTGATCCAAAATTATTGCCTTTACTATTTCCTCCTTTCACTTTTTGTCAAGTCTGTGAGGTTCCAGGAAATTTTGGGATTTGTTTCAAATTTTCTCTTTTGATGAAAAGTGTTTTATTGGATCCTCTCCAGGGATGTCAGCATCCCCTTTCAGTGGAAGAAAAAAAATAAAGTAAGGATTGTCCATTAGTTGAGTATTTATTTATTCAGGTCTGTATCTGCAGAAAGTTCCACCTAGTCCCTACTCAGAGAAGCCAGTGTCCTTTGTGGTCTTCCCACCACGTGCTCTCTCTTCTCTCATGTAATGGATTGCCCTGTAGTTGGTCTGTACAGCAGACCAACAGCTTTTTAGTCCTTCAGAAAATCAGAGCTTTTATTATTCTTCCCTCAAATCCTTATGAAGTTAGTTTTTTGGTCATTGATTAGAAAAAATTAATGATAAATAAAATAGTTAGAAAAGTAACACCAAGTGTTTAATCCCTGGAAATGGATGACACTATCTCTGCAAGGGGTGTGTCTGTCTTTCCTCTGTCTACACAGAAAACTTAGTTGATTTAAAATGGAAAAGGCATGTAATTTTCCAATGATTGAACTGAGGTGAAATCAATTTAATCCTTAAAGTTTATTTTCTACATATTTCCTCAACTGCAAGGACACTAATTTCAGTATTGGTTGTGGGTTCTTTGAGGGGGTGGAATTAATTTTTTTTTTTTTTTTGTGGGGAGGTCTTTTTAAATCTTTTTTGGGGGGTTTTTGGTTCTTTTTATTTTTTTTTAAAGGTGACATAAAGTTATTCTTCACTTACAAAGATTCATCCTTTTCCAGAATGCAAAACTTCATGAACCAATATATGGCATGAAAAATGGTGTGATGATGTTGACAGCTGAGGGGAATGTGAAGAAGAATATTTCTTAGGTTTCCAGCTTTATGTTGGATTGTTTAAGTTATCAATATGATTCATTTTAGTATTTCCTGTGTGTTTTCTATGCTCAAAGATATTGTAGGCTTTTGAGAGCAACAGAAAGAAAGCAAATGACTTTCATTCTAAAACTCAAAAATAACACAAAAGCAGGAAAAAACGGAACCCCAAACCCCTAAAAAAGGTTCTCTAAACTTTAGAGAAATGAGATGTTGCAAATGTAGACTTGCCTGAGGCAATAACATGAACATATTCCAATTTTTATAGAATTTAACCAAATCCTCTGAAGAAAATCTGCAGAATGAAAGGATTATTGGTCTAGCAACCTGGTCTAGGGAGAGTGTCCCTCCCCACGGCAGGGGGGTGGAACTAGATGGGCTTTGAGGTGCCTTCCAACCCAAACCTGTCTGTGGTTCTATAATTAGGCAAAGCTGGAAGTTTACCTTCTATTCAGGGGCAGAAAATACTCAGGTCTTGAAGATAATTTCTTTATCTAATTCTTCTTGGATTTAATGTTTTCCGACAGGAAGCAAGAGCTCACAGTCTGGTAGAAAACAGAGGAAATATATATGAAGTTTATTATCATCTCTACAGCAACTAGATTATCCCTTTTCTGTTTCTTGGAATTACCTGAGTCATAAGAGCATCCTGATCCATCCATTTTACAGAACATCAGACTCATTTTGATGCTATCATTTTCTTCAAGCACTTTTAATCTTTGAAGAAAATTGTTCTGGTCCATCTTTATCATCACCGAATTGAAACCTAAGGAGGGGCATGAAGGTGCACCTACTCCCCTCCCACTGCCTTCATTATTTAAATTCAATATTTAAATATTGACTTAAACTTTAAAAAAATTATAAGACTCCTCAATGCATTGAGTAGAAGGAGAGATGATGGTTCTAGGGTAGTTTTTTGATCAGAATTTTGTTGGTTTTTTTTTCTATATGAGCATGTGTGGGCTTCAACCATTTTGCTTTTCAAAGTACAGAGACACCTCTATTTTATTCTTCTTGCTTGAATTAGTTTCACCTTCAGCATGAACTTTGATATTTTCTCTCACTTGATTCAAAGAAAAATAGGGCACTGTTCCTAGCAGCACATCATGCATAAATGTTGCATAAAGGTAGAAGGTATTGCACAAGACTGGCTGAATAATGCCTCTCCTTGTTTTCAGATGTTTTCTTTGTGGAGCCTGAGCCAGCATTTGACAACTTTGGGAAAGTGAGTGACAAATTACTCCTTGAATGACTCCACAGAATCCAAATGAACTCTACAGAAGAGGTTCTGCTCCAAGAGAGAAGAGGCAAAGTTGTCTTGACCTGTGAAATCGTGCAAGAGTGTATCCTACCAGGCAGATGGCTTAAGTTCATGCTAGACTGAGGGAGAGATCCTTCATCTGTCACTGTTTGAGACCAGTTTGTTTCTTTGACAGTTTCTATGTACCCTCATTTAGTGGCCTTTAGCTGTGACCATGAAACACTCTACCTGATGGGTGTTCATCCTTGTGTGGAGTAGATGACATTCCACTCCCTTACCTATTTGTCCTGCAGACTGGTGATGAAAATATTTTTCACATTTCAGGCTAGATCACACTTTTATCTAGTAGGTCATTTTTTTTATTACTGCTTGTTGTAGGAATCCTTCATCCTGGGAGGAAGGAACTGCACTGGTACGTGACTATGCTTTGAGTGCAGTTGGATCAAATGATCTTCAGATGTTCCTTTTAACCTGAAGTAGTTTCTGGCTGTAAGCCAAGCCAGAAATATATAAGTTGTAAGTACAGATAGTAACTTGTGATACTCTAGTAAGCCTTTTGGTATTAAAGTCAAGCAGACTTTTCTTGTAGGGTGCAAACCAAAGCAAATTTACCTGACTATACAAGGCCTACCTGGTGCTGTTCGAGTCAAAATAGCAGTTAATACCACAACAGACTCATTTTCATAGCCTCATTAGCAATCATCAACAAAATGCCTCCTCAGTATATTCTTGAAAATACACTCTGTTCATGTCTACTGTCCTTAGCATTTGGAAATGCATCACCTGGCACTGATATCTGTGTCAGCATCTGTGCAGGTACTGGTAAACATGCACAGGAGAGGAAAGTTTGCATTCCACATGAGATGAAGCAAAGAAATGTTGAAGAGAAAACACCTTGTCCCTTCCCCTATCAATAAATTTTGATCCAAGCTGCCCTACTTCATATATTGAGCATCTTTTCCTCATCCCTGTTAGAACAGGATATTGCTTTAGGCAGACTCTCAGTTCCTCTGCACAGAAGAGAATATCTTGATTTACTCTGCCAGATTGCTTGCCAGCTCCTGACCTCCTGAAACTCTACAAATGTAAAGTAACTCTGATTTCTGTGAAGTTATGCTGCACTTGAAATGGCAAATTGCATACAAACTGTGTACTTATTGTTTAGGTCTCAGATAGGAAACAAAATTCAGGTTTCTCTATGCACCAATTCCTAAATACCTAATATGAAATGTAGATGATATGGTGAAAGGAGAGTGATCTAAAAAGGGAAAACCTCGAAGAACTGTCTTTGCTCTTCTGTGCCCACTGCTCAGCATCCCATGATTTCCTTCTGGCCTTTGTATGTATCCTATCTTCCCATGGGAGTGGGACTGAGGGATGCTGGGCAGCAGGACCCAAATTTGAAGAAAGGATGCAGCCAGGCAATGTAGCTGATGCCAGGAAATAGGTGTCATTTTTTAGTTCCTCAGATTTAGGCACTGCTGTTGCACAGAGGAGCAAATTGTCTGGTCTGGTTCTACCTCACTTTACCCACTTGCAAAACTGGGAGTGGAATATTAATTTCTCAGGAGTGTGTGAAGTTCTGATTCAGATTGGGGAAAAAAAAATAATCCATGAGGTAAAAAGTTGCAGAGTTAAAAAGTTTGTTAAAAAGTAAGATATAACTTCTGAAGATAATGGGGATACTTTCTGTATTATCTGTTTTATCTCTTAGTACAATCTATGGTAAACTTACTTGAGTCACGACCTTAATTTGAAGTGTACCCATAAAAATGCATGAGCAAGAGTTGTGGGTGATGACCCTCTGAATAAAACCAGTCTTCTAAGTGTCCTTAGTCTGATACAATACAACAGAGGATGATGTATTTTAAGTTTTCAATAAGGCATTTAAGGTTGAAGAGGGAAAGTTAGGAAAAAACAGTGTGTGTGTGTGTGCATGTGTCTTCTCTTACAAAAGACTGCAGCAGCCTGGAAGTAGAATGGCACCTCAGTCTGCAGAGTTCAAGCAACTTCAGATGTTCAATATACAGAAAACAAATGTTTGACAACTTCAAACTCCATGGATCAGAGCAATAATGAATATTGTTTTACAGTGATATTTTTAGTCTAAACTAAAATAGCTGAAAGTCAGAGCTGAAAGCAGAACATTTTCTTGCAGGAGGGATTGATATAGCAGGGATTGTTACTGTCTTTAATTAAAATATCTACTCCCACACAACTCCCTCATCTCCCATAAAAACTCCTCTTGAAATTGTTATATATTTATTCTTTATAAATAGCCAGATTTTTTTGTATTTGATTCATGGCATGATCAACAGTAAGTTTGACACTGACTTTGAAGGAAGTAAGATTTAGTACTAACAAATTTTATAATTTTCCATCTCATTTCTTTCCATGCAGAAGTTCTACCTTTTCCTTTCTATTTCTCTTCTGTCATCCCTGCAGTGTCTTGTTTTGTTCTATTTATTTTCTTTCCAATTTTTTAGGTGTCTTCTTTCATTTAATACATGCCCTTTGTCAGTGTTTGCCAGACAGCTGAATATTCTACATTTTACAGATCCTATTTCTCCCTATAGCACTATCTTGTATTTAAAATGTTCCTGGTTTTCTTCATCTGGCTACACCTAATTTCTAAAGCTTTCATCTATTAGCTTGAAATATGTAATTTCAATACTGTAGTCATATTTATAAAAATATCAAAAACCTGAAGACAGAGAACAGATCTTTCCACAAATCTGTGGCCCAGATTTGCTCTGAGCTGTTTTCAGATGGAGTACATTACTGTGACAACCCTTAACTTATATTGGGAAAGGTGAAAATGGAACAAGAGATGTTATTGAAATAATTTATAATATTTAAGTCTCTTTTTCCCTGTATTTAGAAAAGCCTTTCACTCAGTACCAAAGAAAAATCTGATTTTAGGACTCTTGAAATTGTGTGCTAAAACAAAATAAGGACTTCTAATTAAAAAAAGAAATCATGACTGTTTATCTCACTTCAGGAAATAGTTTAGAGGCTATGGTGGTGTAGGGCTGATGGCTGGACTGGATGATCTTGAAGGTCTCTTACAACCTTAATGTTTCTATGATTCTATATTTTTAAACATCTTTACTTCACATTCCACAATTTGAAAGGTCTAGATTCATCACTTCAAGATCTCCTTCTCTACTAAAACTTATTATTTTCCTCTTTGATTTTTTTTTCCTTACTATAGTGTTTCTTGGCTGCAAAGATTTTTCCCTGGGTTATGGTTTCTCCNTGATCTTGAAAGTCTCTTACAACCTTAATGTTTCTATGATTCTATATTTTTAAACAACTTTACTTCACATTCCACAATTTGAAAGGTCTAGATTCATCACTTCAAGATCTCCTTCTCTACTAAAACTTATTATTTTCCTCTTTGATTTTTTTTTCCTTCCAATAGTGTTTCTTGGCTGCAAAGATTTTTCCCTGGGTTATGGTTTCTCCAAGAATAAGGACTTTATGTGGTAAAGGAAGGTGCATTTTGGTCTGTCAAGAACAGGGACATGGCAATCCTTGGCAAACACTATTCTAAACTGAAATATTTCCATTTTCTGTAAAACAGTGGGATGATTCTGATAATTATGTTGTACAGCAATTGAGCCAGTTTTCCCTATCCTACCTACTGCTCATTTGTGAGGTATGGACTGGGAATCTTGTGGCATGTTCTCCTGGGCATGTACTCATGTTGGGCTTTGCATCCATGGCATTTTAGCTACTCAGAGGTTAGAGCTGGACTTGGGAACAATGTTGTGGTTCAATCTGTCTCATTGCTTTGGCAACTCAGTTTTTTTAATCAGCATGGATGTACATATGGAATCTCACATTTTAAAAACAGGACAGAAATATTTCCCCACCTCTAAGTCATATGGTGAGTCCCAATTAATTGTCTGTAAATGTTCTCCCTTTGTTAGATGACATGTTATATCTAAATATCACATCAGTGTTGCCAAACATTATTGTACAGCAGACAGCTAAGATTTCACTAGAAATTTCAGGCTGTAAGATACCAAAGGATTGTTGAAACCTATTTTTCCAAAAGCTTCCTGAAGGCTGCATTCGGGACTTTTCTTACCTTAAAATCAGAATTTTTCTTTAATTAATCTCTGTTTCTGTCTATTCACTGTTCAATGCCTATTATAGATCCCAATGATTTTCTTTAAAACTGAACAATAGGTCCTTAAAAAAATGTCCATAGCTTAAACAGGGTGAAAATACAGCCATTATCAGTCCTCATCTTCTGAGGTGATTTTGATGAAATCTTGAGGCATGTCCCTCTCTGTGATCTTTCTCTTTGATAATTACCTGCATACTCATATTCCCTAGGAAGTACACACCATGCTCTGATACATGACATGGTTGGGTAGTAGCTTACATTTCCATAGCTGTTAGGATACTTTCCCCTGTTTTTTAACAAGACATGAGCTAGGCACACTGCATATGTACACATTTCTCTCTAAAATGGTTTATTCCCAATGAATAATATTCCCAATGTTCTGATATGAACATATGGAAGGATGAGAAGAAGAAACCACTCAATGATTCAGATCAAGCCCTGTCTGTCACAGCCTTGATGTCATGTAATTACCTTTGAAAACTAGTGCTCCATCCTGAATGTAGTTGGCCTTTGTTCCTCCTCATCTTCTTGAGATGCTGTTAGAAAACACAATTGCCCTGAAAGTTGAAAACCTTGTAATTTCCATTTTACATCTATTCAATATTCCATTTCTACCTGTTTTATCCTGACCCTCGCTGGCTTTGCAGATAAATCACATCCCTCTCTGTTTACACCCAGCCTGCTCCCTCTCACTCTTCAATTTGCAAGGCTGAACACACTGCACTGCTGCGTGTTCTCTTACTCCAGAAGAGCTTCCCATTTTCCTGACCAACATGGACATCTCAGCTATAGCCTGTTCCAGCTTGGCCTGCAACCACAAGATCATCTGAAAAGTCCAGAAGAATGAGTAAATATCCCTGATTACCAGAATTTCATGGCAATGGTTATATTTTGCTGTGTTTTTAGGTCTAAATTGTGAGTTTACTTTTCATCATCATAGGCTAAGAATGCTGGGCTAGATTTAAGGATTGGGTCTGGACTGGCCACTGGTGTGCAGCACTAACAAGTGCTCAAAACAGGACATTTACCATTGCTTTGGTATTTTTCTAAAATTAATTGGTGAAGTTATGCCAGGCCCATTCTCAATATAAAAGGGTCTTAATAAGGGAAAAGACAGTAAATGCTGCCAGATCAAGAGATCATTCAGCATAATTTCTTCAAATCTTAAATCCAGGGACATAAATTGGCATTCTCAGTCACAGTGGCATTCAAGGATGGTGCAATTCAAAGTCTCTCTTGCTTGTTTTCTGGACACCTGTATCACTTCCCCAGTAATTATAAGAGACATATTTACTTATTGCAAATATGATACTGGCATGTGCTAAAAGACTTTTTTTCCTTAGTAATTTCATCTGTTTGGTTTACAGAAAAAATCTTTTGAATAGAATGATTTGCAGGAAAATTTTGTTGTTGGCCTCTAGAACCACACATAAAACATGGAAAGTAGCCTGTCTTACAATCAAACTAAACCAACAAAATATCCCAGCAACAGCCCAACACTTAGCTTACTGAAAGAATAAGTTCCTCCTCTCAACAGACCCAGTCCTACACCAGCAACATGGTTTGTAATTCAAAGTTCATGGAATAAAGGAGGCAGAGAAAAAGGAAAATATCACAGAATCACAGGATCACNAATCTCTCTTGCTTGTCTTCTGGACACCTGTATCACTTCCATAGTAATTGCAAGAGACATGTTTACTTACTGCAAATATGATACCGGCATGTGCTAAAAGACTTTTCTCCCTAGTAATTTGAACTGTTTGGTTTACAGAAAATAATATTTTTATTAGAATGATTTGGGGAAAAATTTTGTTGTTGTCCTCTAGAACCACACAAGTTCCTCCTTATATTAAGATGGAACTTTCTATGTTCCAGTTTGGAACCATTACCCCTTGTTCTATCACTGGCCATCACTGAGAAGAGCCGGGCTCCATCCTCCTAACACTCAACCCTTACATATTTATAAACATTAATGAGGTCACTCTTCAGTCTCCTCTTCTCCTTGCCAAAGAGACCCACCTCCGTCAGCCTGTCCTCATAAGGAAGATGTTCCACTCCCTTCATCATCTTGGTAAATAACTGCAAGACTTGTAAACTACAGTCGTATAATCATAGAATTATTTAGGTTGGAAAAGACCTTTCATATCATCAAGTCCAACCATAAACTTAACACTGCCAGTTCCACCATTGTACATAAACAAGAAGTATAACATAGACTTTTTGTTTTGTTTTAATTGTCTTCTTATTTCTGTCACTATCTGGCATCCTGAGGTGGAGAATGTTAGTACTGATCAGGCAATGAACTCTTAAAATGTGTTAAGATGTTTCGTTTTGTCACAGTTATAGTCTGGTCCTGATAGGACTTCTTGTTCTATNAAAGGAAAATATCACAGAATCACAGGATCACAGATTGGTTTGGTGTGGAAGGGACCTCAAAGCCTATCACATTCCAACCCTCTCCCATGGACAGGGACACCCTCTCCTAGCCCAGGTCGCCCTAAACCCATCCAACCTGGCGTTGAGCACTGCCAGGGATCCAGGGGCAGCCACAGCTCCTCTGGGACACAGGTCAGACAGAAAAGGTCTGTGGATCTCTCATGAGTGGAAACAATTACCAGGGTGTGGGGGAAAAATATTAGTCAAAATGGTATATTAGTTAGGGTTCAACTGATTGTCAATAAAGATTTTTTTACTCATTCTTAAGATGTAATAATCACAGAATATCAGGAGCCAGAAGAGACCTCGAAGGATCACTCAGTCCAAACNTTGCCAAAGAGACCCACCTCCGTCAGCCTGTCCTCATAAGGAAGATGTTCCACTCCCTTCATCATCTTGGTAAATAACTGCAAGACTTGTAACCTACAGTCATATAATCATAGAATTATTTAGGTTGGAAAAGACCTTTCATATCATCAAGTCCAACCATAAACTTAACACTGCCAGTTCCACCATTGTACATAAACAAGAAGTATAACATAGACTTTTTGTTTTGTTTTAATTGTCTTCTTACTTTTGTCAGTATCTGGCATCCTGAGGTGGAGAATGTTAGTACTGATCAGGTAATGAACTACTAAAATGTGTTAAGATGTTTAATTTTGTCACAGTTATGGTCTGGTCCTGATAGGACTTCTTGTTCTATACCTGTGGCATTCAAGATGCTGAGACAGTCTCCTGTCTGGGTATAACTTCAGCATAGAGTAAGTATCTTGGAAAAGGAGAATGAAAACGTATGTTACATACAGCACAGAATAGATAATATTCTTGTGGAGATTTCTCAGTGATTTATTCAAGGATGTTTTCCCATGTTATAAGACACTGCATACCGCTTGAATTTATGACACCACTAAATGTGAGGTATGTGGTCCAACTTGGATTATGGAGGTCTGTGGGACACAAACCATATTCATGCAGAGGTTTCAAAACCAGTTGCCTCTTTTCCAGTACAAAACACCTCAGGGAGTTTATCAGTCTTTGAAAAACTCTTTTTTTTCCCCCTTTTCTATATTTTTTTTCCTAAACAAAGAATTTTGGTAAATACTGATTGTATCAGATTAAGTAATACCATTTATTTATCAGCTTTATGTTGCCTTTCACTTAATGTGTTCACTAAAGGACCATACTTTTCAAGTCAACAGATTGCCATGTAAACATTAGCTGAATTAACAGAGCATTTGATGGCTCATCTCTAATGAAAGTGAATAGACATAGAAAGAAAGAAAGAAAGAAAGAAAGAAAGAAAGAAAGAAAGAAAGAAAGAAAGAAAGAAAGAAAGAAAGAAAGAAAGAAAGATGAGCAAAATCAACGTGAGTGGCATCTTGCAAAGAGAAACTGAATTTTTCAGAAATGTGCAGTGTCTGAATTAAAACTTTTTAGATACTTGAGCTGTAATTGCTCTTTTTTTAAAGTTTGAATGCATGCATTACTTTGGTGTGATCAAAATAAACTAGTTTGAAATACAGTTCTGAATAAATAATATGAATAATAAAGAACCCAGGAAAATAAGTTCTTTTGGGGTATAAATACAGAGTATATAAATTAAATGTTAGAGTAAAAGTTGTGGCAAAGTTGAGAGCACACTCTGACATCTGCAAAAATGTATAATATATGCTGAAGTTGGAAGTTTAAGTTGGAAAAGACCTTTGAGGTCATCAAGTCCAATTATTCACCCAGGACTGCCAGGTCCACCACTAAACCACATCCCTAAGCACCTTTTCAATACCTCCAGGGATGCTGAGTCCACAGCTTCCTTGTGCAGCCTGTTCCAATGACTGATAACTCTTCTGGTGAAGAAATCTTTCCTGATATCCAACAAAACCTCTCCCCTGGCACAACTTGAGGCTGTTACCTTGGGGTGTAAAACATGAAGCAGAGTGGCTGTGAAGTTTGATTCCAATATGATACTGAAATGAAAATTGAGAAGTGCCAGTGGATTAGTAGAGAAAAAGAAAAATGGGGGAGGAGGAGAAAGTTATTCTACTATATTGGAATCACATTATGATAATCAGGAAGAAACCCATTGAATAAGTAATCACATAATTATTCTACAGGCACTGGAAGTAAATTTGTTGGTGTTTTGCAAGATGAGAAAATTAATCAGGAATTGTTAACATTTCTGCTCAAAACCTAGAAAACACTGAATATGAGAAAATTGCATGATCTATACCTCCTGCTTTCCTCCTTTCTAAACCTCCCTCCCCACACCCCCTTTTTTCTTGGACATCATGCAGATTCATTTGATCAATTTGAGTCCTCTTTCAAAAAGTTCTGACAAGTAGTTAAACGCCTTCCTAAAGGCAACTTGCTCAAACAATGAAGTGAGCTGGCTAAATGTACTTCTTAGTCACCAGTAACTCTGCTTGTGTTTCTCTTCGTCACAGAAACAGCCAATAAGCAATTTCCTTGGGAGAGAAATCACTGACTTCTTAATCAAACACTGAATTGAAGTATTTTCCAAGAGCCAAAACAGCATTCAATTATTCACCCTTCCTGCATGCTGCAGGAAAAATCTGCCTGTTACATCTTCCATGACTCTACGTTCTTAAAGCAGGGGTGAAGAAAGACTGTGTCTGACCCTGAAAAATCAAAGGACTTCGAGTCTCACTCTGATGATATTCCACATACTGTTGAGAGACAGCAGATACTAGTTCAGCTGAAGCTCAGTGAAAAGGCTATGTTGGCTTTGGGAACACAGCTGGATCAGGGGAGGGTTCCCCAAACTAAATCTAATTTCTCTCACTGTTTTGTTTTGCCTAGGAGCTACCAAAACCACAGGAGTAATTCCTTAGTTTTCAAATCTATTCTTCTTGAAGTGAGAAGTGTCATTACTGAAGGAAGACACATAATCCTTTTTTTTTTTTGAGTGATACTGTATCACTGAAAAAAACCCCAAACCCCGACTTTCCACAGTATGTTTTCAATGAAGGATCTTCATCTAGCTCCAGTCCCTTGATATCTCTGTTCCACAACTCAGTATCTATAAGCTCTATAGAAAAGGAATGGACATAACCACTAGTTTCATTTAACAGTTAAAGGATCTGATTTTCCTACAATATGAGGACTTTATTCCAATACCTTTCTGTTTGCATTAGGGGAGAAATTGTGAATGAGACACCAAGTATATGAGTTTTGTCACCCCATGGAATGCCAAATGAAAACACATTGACATAACCTACACCATCTTTGTAGGCAAAGGCTAAGTCATGTTATAGGGTAGGCAAATTTTACATCATTCACCTCCCAGTAGTTCACCTAGTTCTGCTGAAAACAGAAGTTTTCCCAAGTATGTGCAATATAATACAGAAGTAATGCCCTAGGACATGGAGAGCTCCACCCTTTGCTCAGATGTCATGGTGACATCATCTCAGAGTAAAAATAATTGCTTAAAAAGCAGAAAAAGCACCTGTGCTAATGCTTGCCATGATGCTGGCATTACAGATGTTGACAAGCATTACTCATGAGTCTGTAGGAATCGTTACCCAGTGAAAGGCAATTTTCTTCCCTTTTTCACAAATTGGCTGATAAGGAAAACCAATCCTTTCAGTTGCTTAGAATCAAGAGTAGTAGGAATGCATGAAACACCTGCTCTTCATTTCTTGCTTATGCCACTTTTCCTAGAAGGCTCAGAAAACTTGCTGGTAATTCACAGA